>BMAU01011539.1:0-224133 GCA_019973935.1 Trichonephila clavipes
ATGAGACGTTGACGAGGGCGCTGGAACGAAACGCCTCGTGGAATCCAACGATCTAAAGATGTTTCGATTACTTTTTACTAACTTTTAGCCCTCCCTTGTAAATAATTCCCCTTAATAAAGGTATATTTAACTCAATCTGGCCGTTGTCACTCTCTCTATATGGAGGCTCGGCCTTTCCTAAACTTAAAATCCCTAGAAAACCGAAGAAAAAAAAAAAAAAAAGATAAAGGACGATGACGATGCAAGAAAAACGAATCTGTTCATTGTGTATTTGACGATTTACTTCAATTTTAAGTGCATTTTTATTCTTCAATGTGTGTTTGACGATTTTCTTCCATTTCAAGTGCATTTATTCTACAACGTGTTCTTCAATGTGTGTTAGACGATTTTCTTCCATTTCAAGTGCATTTATTCTTAAAAGCGTTTTTTTATGATTTGACGATTTCATTCAATTTCAAGTGTTGTGTGAAAATTCACGATTGTGAAGATATTTAGTCGATAATTTTGCCGACACATCAAGATTTTCTTCAACACTATTATACATTCATGAAAGTTAATATTCAACAATCAAGACGTTGTGTGCAAAAGTTTACCGTGAGTTTTTATTTCCATTGTTTTTTACAAACTCTCAGTGATTGTGAAAATATATTTTGAAACTGCTAATGTGACTGTGATACGATATATTCTTTTTTAACTTGTACAACTGCTACTAGTGACATTTTATTCTAGACTTTAATCTTTTCATAGCGTATTAATTTTTTTTTTTCTGTGTTGAAATATTTTACTCATATATCATTTTAAGTGATCTGCAAATATTTGTATATTTTACGTATTTTGGTTCAATTTAAGTGATTTATTATGTCTTACTTAACACTGAATGATATCCCAGTTATCGCGCAAGCTTTGAAATTTGGCAATACGCAAAATGTAAAATTATTGTATTCTGTTGTTTTTAACGATCACCCATTCAGTAGGACCTCTAGAGAACAATTGCGAAAGTTTACGGGTTTCGCACAAGATTTTGATATTGAAGACTATTCCGCCGTTATTTTAAAAAAATTTAAACTACCCGATTTAATCTGTTTAGCTAATTTTTTACAACTAGAAACAAATGGAACTGCCGAAGAACTTTGTAATAATATTTTGTTTTCACTAGCTGATTTATCCGCTTTTTCATAATAAATTAAATACACGAGATGTATGAAGAATGCTCCCGCGGGATGCAGAAAATTCCTTTGCTTCCCCCACTTTCTACAGACAGGAAATCGGCTGACGCACTTAGCAAATTAATGAGTCAGCTGTTCCTCTATTTCGAAAAACGATTTATCGTGGCTTTTTGTTAAAGATTTACTTCTAACTCTTCGTTCTTTCAGTGCAGATGACTCATACTCAATTGAACATTTTTTTTCTGATGTGGAGGAAAATTTAACGTTTTCCCAATAACCGAACAACAAAAATTGTTTTGTAAAACGGCTTTTGACAGGAACTGCAAAATTATTTATTCAATCTCAGCGTGGTATAAACTCTTACAGTTGTATAAAAACATTACTTATTCAGGAATTCGGAAAAAATTAAATCAAGCTCAATTGCATAAGGAATTACAACATAGAAAATGCGGCCTAATGAAACGGTATTCCAATATTTAGTCGCTATTCGGGAATTAGCGAATCGAGGTCAAGGGTTTCTCGACGAAACTTCAATTATGGAATATTGTATTAATGGAATCCCGATTCTCCTTCAAATAGCTAATATTATATGGATGTACAACAATTCAGGAATTTAAAGAAAAATTAGGAATTTATGACAAAATATTTCAAAATAAAAGCAAAAATCACTCTTATGATACGTCGCGTAGTCCAAACTTTAGTAGCCAACGCCGTGATGTTGAAAGTACACTTCATAAACATCGAAATGATAGATATCCAAAATTCAGTGCACCAAAGCCTAATTCAAAATTTGAGAATAAAAATTTCAGAGATAGGAATCACGTAACTTGTTTTAATTGTTCGGGATCCGGTCATATTTCTAAATTTTGCCCAGATAAACATCGTGGTCCAAAGTGTATATTATGCGAAAATTTTGGCCATAAATCTGATGCTTGTCCTCAAAAAATATCCCTTCTTCTAATAATGTTGATGAAATTACCCATTAACTACTATGTGTAAAGAAGTTAAAATTTTATCTAAAAAATATTATCTTTAGTTGATACCGGAAGTCAAGTAACCTTAATGAAAGAAAGTGTATGGAATCAATTAGGCTTCCCTTCTTTAATAAATAGTGGTAATATACTAACTGGTTTTGGCCTTTCAAAAACTCATGTAATTGGTTCGTTCAACTCAACTGTTTCAATTGACAACCAAGACTTTCCTGTTAAAATTAATGTTGTTCCCAATCACTCAATGAACTTTGATATTATTATTGGTTGTAATCTAATTAAACAAGCTAATTTGACTATCACCCCTGATAGTGTTATGTTTTCTAAGCTACAAAACGAAGTATCCGACGCTTCTCCACAACCATTTGTTTTCGCAATTACTGACGACATTCCTAAATTTGATATTGGCCCTGAAATTCCAAAACAAACTCGTAATGATGTTGAGGCATTACTCGTATGTTATAGGCCGAATAAAATTAAAACGACGGATATTGAGTTAAGCATTACCATGACGGACGATAAACCAATTTATCATTCTCCAAGACGGTTACCTTTTACTGAACGTGATATAGTAGATAAACAAATAGATGAATGGATACAAAATGGTGTTATT
This sequence comes from Trichonephila clavipes, assembly GCA_019973935.1. Taxonomy (NCBI): domain Eukaryota; kingdom Metazoa; phylum Arthropoda; class Arachnida; order Araneae; family Nephilidae; genus Trichonephila; species Trichonephila clavipes. The sequence continues at coordinate 2,769 of BMAU01011539.1, forward strand.
GAACCATGTTCATCTGCTTATGCTAGCCAAGTCCTAGTAGTCCGCAAAAAAGACGGCAGTCCACGAGTCTGCATTGATTTTCGAAAATTAAATCGTGTGTTAGTTAAGGATCACTATCCTCTGCCCCTCATTGAGGATATTTATTTTTAGATAAACTTCAGGATACTAGAGTTTTCAGTACCATTGATTTACGTAATGGTTTTTTCCATGTGCCTGTTAACAAACAGAGTCGCCCATATACCTCCTTTGTAACACAAAATGGTCAATTTCAGTTCCTTAAAATGCCTTTCGGACTCTCTACATGCCCTTCAACGTTTCAACGTTTTATCAATACAGTTTTTCGTGACTTAGTTGTTCAAGGAATTGTTCTCCCTTACATGGATGATATAGTTATCCTTGCTAAAAATGAATCTGAGGCTATTGAGATACTCAAAAAAGTTCTTCAAGTGTCCAGTGATTACGGATTGGAAATAAATTTTGATAAATGTCAATTTCTGCATAGGAAAATTGAATTTTTAGGCCATATTATTGAAAATAATAAACTTTTTCCTTCCCCTTCTAAAACTAAATCAGTTGTCAATTACCCCGAACCAAAAACAACTAAAGAAGTTCAACGTTTTTTAGGTCTCACTGGATATTTTCGTAAATTTATCCCTGCTTATTCTGTAATTGCTAAGCCACTTAGTGATCTTTTACGTAAAGATACTCCTTTCAATTTTGATGTAAAAGAAAAAGCTTCCTTTGACGGTTAAAACGTTTGCTCTGTCAGAAACCTGTCTTAGGTATATATCGACAAAATTGTGAAACCGAAATACATACTGATGCATCAATCGACGGACTTGCTGCTGTTTTATTACAAAGATTCCCCGATGATAATTCCTTACATCCTATATATTACATGTCTAGAAAAACGTCCGAAACGAGAGAAAATATACCAGCTACGAACTCGAAGTTTTTAGCAATCATAGAAGCTCTCAAAAATTTAAAGTGTACATTTTAGGAATGCCTTTCAAAATAATTACTGATTGTAATGCATTTACAAAAACTATGAGTAAGAAAGATCTAAACACACGAATCGCGCGTTGGGCCCTGAATTTACAAGATTATGATTACACCATTTTACATCGCTCTGGCTCACAAATGGCCCATGTCGACGCTTTAAGTAGAATACAGGTTTTAACAAACCAGTGTAATGATTCTATTGTGCATAGGATAAAAGAATCTCAAGAGCTGGACACACACATTCTTTCCATAAAAGCTCTTCTTCAAAAGGGTCCATATGATAACTACTGTATTAAAAATAATATACTATATAAATTTATTGACGGTGCCGAAGTCCTTGTTATTCCCGACGAGATGCAGCATCACTTTATCAAAAATGCTCACGACAAAGGACATTTTTCAGTTAAAAGAACTCTAGAACATATAAAAAATAAATATTTTATACCGCAACTTCAATCCAAATTGAAAAATATATTTCTAATTGTGTAACATGTATATTGAAAAATAAAAAGTCTGGTAAACAAGAAGGATTTCTCCATCCTCTTGTCAAAGATGATATACCACTAAATACATACCATATCGATCATCTTGGTCCTTTAGCAACTTCAAGTAAAAACTACAAATTCATTTTAGCTGTCATTGACTCTTTCACTAAATTTGTTTGGTTATACCCCACAAAAACTACATCTACTTCTGAGGTAATAAAAAAATTAGACATTCAAAAACTACATTTGGAAATCCTCGTTTTCTTATCACTGATCGTGGAACTACTTTCACTTCTGACGAATTCCACACTTATTGTTCGGAACAAAAAATTACACTTCACCATATTACTACAGGTTTGCCACGTGCTAATGGTCAAGTAGAACGCATTAATCGAACAATTATTCCTGTCTTATCTAAGATGTCAGAAGACGATCCCACGAAATGGTTCAAACATGTTCCTTCACTACAAGTCTTAAACTCAACATTCCAACGAAGCATTAACACCACTCCTTTTGAATTACTCTTTGGAACACAAATCAATAACAAGACTGATTTGCGCATTCAACAATTAATCGACGAACAACTACAACTCGAATTTAATGAAAACAGAGAACTCCTACGTAAAGCGGCAAAAACGCAAATACTTAAAGTGCAAAATGAAAACAAAAAGTCTTATAATCTTCGACGAAAATCTCCTTATTTATACAGTGTTAAGGACTTAGTTGCTATTAAAAAACGCAACAAGGACCTGGACAAAAACTCTGCAATAAATTTATCGGTCCATATAAAATAACACAAGTAAAACCTAACGATACCTACAACGTCGAAAAATGTGGAAATTTTGATGGCCCAACCAAAACAAGTACTTGTGCCGAATACTTGAAACCATGGCCTAACAAATGAATGTTACATTACGAACGCAAACTTTTACTTTAACATTTTTTTTTTTTTTTCGACATTATCACCATACTCAAGATTGCTTTGTATTGTTTGTCTTCTTTCCATCTGTATACCTATTTTTTTTATTCTTTATTATTAGTTTTGATTTTCTGATACATATTTGTCTGTTTTAATAATTGTTTTATTTGTAAGTTTATTTCCTCTAGCTTTTCAGTTTTATTTCATGAAATTTTGAAATACACTGTATTTTACATGCGAGGACGCATGCTTGGTCATGATGGCCGATGTAGGAATGGATGTGCACATATCGTATCCCTCCTATATTCATTAATGACGTAATGCGGAAGAATCATACACAAATATTCGTATTTTTGAACTATTTAAACTACACATTTGAAGATTGACCAACTGGTTCCTTTCAAGAAATAATTCTGGGATACAAAAACAGTTTTACGAAAATAGAAATCTTAAGTTGGTGACGAGAGGTCAAGAAGCACTGTAGCTGAATAAATCTCCTTGTATTATTTATTATACCTACAGACTTGAAAGCTGGGACACAGGTTTTTTCTTACGAAGTAAAGATGAGCTAAATAAATGGGTGAGAGGGTCCCAGGGGTTTTCAGAAATAAACATAATTGTTGTACCTTAAAACCTACGTATGAGATGATGGCCCGGCTTATTTCATTCAGGAAACAGAGATGAGTAACTAAAATTGTTTTGAGGAGAATGATCGACAAGGGGCTTGCAAGGGATTAACTTGAGTGAAAAAATATAAATATATTTGTTTTTAAACTATTAAACCAACAGACTTGAAATTGACAGATTGTTTTTTCAAGAAATATAACTGCGCTAAAAATTGGTTTTTTTGAAAATAGAAATCTAAAAATTTGACGAAGGGTCAAGAGGAACTGGAGATGAATAAATTCCATTGTTTTAACTGCTAATTCAGAGACTTGAAAAGCTGGCACACAGGAAAATAGAAATTTAAAGTTTTTACGAACCTAAGTTGAACGAAAAAATATTTGCAAGAGCGTTCCAGAAAATCACAGATTGATTGTTGAGCCGAAATTCCAATAAAAGGAAATTGATTGTTAAGTTCATGGAACGGAGATTTATTACCAAAGTAGAAGTTCTATTTTGCAAGAGTGGATTGTAAGGACTTGAAATGGAAGAATCATACACGAATATTCTATTTTTGAACTATTAAAACTACAGACTTGAAGATTGACCAACTGGTTCTTTTCAAGAAATAATACTGGGATACAAAGACAGTTTTACGAAAATAGAAATCTTAAGTTGGTGACGAGAGGTCCAAAAATTGAGCTGAATAAATCTCCTTGTATTATTTATTATACCTACAGACTTGAAAGCTGGGACACAGGTTTTTCTTACGAAGTAAAGATAAGCTAAATAAATGGGTGAGAGGGTCCCAGGGTTTTCCAAAAATAAACATAATTGTTGTACCTTAAAACCTACGTATGAGATGATGGCCCGGCTTATTTCATTCAGGAAACAGAGATGAGTAACTAAAATTGTTTTGAGGAGAATGATCGACAAGGGCCTTGCAAGGGATTAACTTGAATTAAAAATATATAAATATATCTGTTTTTAAACTATTAAACCAACAGACTTGAAAATTGGTCGACAGATTCTTTTCAAGAAATATAACTGCGCTAAAAAATTGGTTTTTCGAAAATAGAAATCTAAAAATTGTGACGAGGGGTCAAGAAGGAACTGGAGATGAATAAATTCCCTTGTTTTAACTATTACAACAAGAGACTTGAAAGCTGGCACACGGTTTTTTTTACGAACCTAAGTTGAACGAAAAAAAATAGGTTTACAGATTTGCAGCGGCATTTAGAAAATCACAGATTGATTGTTGAACCGCAATACCTATAGATAGGAAATTGGCCAGGAGTATTTAGTTCATGGAACGGAGATTTATTACTAAAAGTTAATTTCAGAAGATCTATTTGCAAGAGTGGTTGTAAGGGCTTAAGTGGAAGAATCATAGATCGAATATTCCTGTTTTTGAACTATTAAACTTACAGACTTGAAGATTGACCGACTGGTTCTTTTCAAGAAATAATACTCCGATATACTAAATGAGTTTTACGAAAATAGAAATCTAAAGTTGGTGACGAGGGTCAAGAAATTGGGGATTTAGAGCTTGAAAAGGCACTCGTTTTTTTTTCACTGCGAAAAAAGCGTTTTATAGTTACAGGCACGTTCCAGAAAATAACATAATTGGTAAAAACACAGATGGAAGATGGTTTTAGTTCAATTGAACGATAAGTTACTAAGGGGCTTGAAAAGCCACATGTTTTTTTCAAGCAGTAAATAAAGGGAAATAAATGAGAGAGAGGACCAGGGACTTTCCATAAATAAACATAATTGTTATACCTTAAAACCTACGTATGAGAAGATGGGCCCAGCATATTTCATTCAGGAAACAAAGATAAGTAACTAAAATTGTTTTGAGGAGAATGATCGACAAGGGCCTTGCAAAGGGATTAACTTGAGTGAAAAAAATATAAATATATTTGTTTTTAAACTATTTAAACCAACAGACTTGAAGATTGATCGACAGGTTCTTTTCAAGAAATATACTGCGCTACAAAATTGGTTTAAGGGCGAAAATAGAAATCTAGAAAATTTGTTTTTGCTAAAAAATTGACGAGGTCAAGAGGAACTGGAGATGAATAAATTCCCTTGTTTTAACTGCTAATAACCTAGAGACTTGAAAGCTGGCACACGGGTTTTTTTTACGAACCTAAGTTGAACGAAAAAAATAGGTTACAGATTTGCCAGGGCATTCCAGAAAATCACAGATTGATTGTTGAACCGCAAAACCTATTTATAGGAAATTGGCCTGAGTATTTAGTTCATGGAACGGAGATTATTACTAAAAGTAATTTGAGAAGTTCTATTTGCAAGACTTTTAAGGGACTTAAATGGAAGAATCATACATAAATATTCCTGTTTTTGAACTATTAAACCTACAGACTTGAAGATTGACCGACAGGTTCTTTTCAAGAAATAATACTGCGCTACAAAATTGGTTTTTTGAAAATAGAAATCTAAAAGTTTGGTGACGAGGGGTCAAGAGGAACTGAGATGAATAAATTTCCTTGTTTTAACTATTATATCTACAGACTTGAAAGCTGGCACACGTTTTTTTTTACGAACCTAAGTTAAGCTAAAAAATGGTTTAGAGATTTGCAGCGGTTTTTAGAAAAAAGATTAATTGTTTGAACCGCAAAACCTATTTATATGAGAAATGGCCCGGCTTATTTAGTTCATGGAACGGAGATTAGTACTAAAATTGTAATTTGAGAAGAATGATTTGCAAGAGTGTTTTAAGGGCTTAAATTGGAAGAATCATATTATAAATATTCTGTTTTTAAACTATTAAACAACAGACTTGAAAATTGACCGACAGGTTCTTTTCAAGAAATAAACTGCGCTAAAAAAGTTTTTACGAAAATAGAAATCTAAAAAGTTGTGACGAGGGGTCAAGAGAACTGGAGATGAATAAATTCCCTTGTTTTAACTATTATACCTAGAGACTTGAAAGCTGGCACACGGGTTTTTTTATAAGTTAAGCGAAAAAAGGTTTAGAGATTTGCAGGGACTTTTCCAGAAAAGGCATTGATTGTTGAACCGCAATACCTAGTACAGGAAATGGGACCGGGGTGTTTAGTTCATTCAGGAACGGAGACTTATTACTAAAATTGTTTTTAGAATTTTATTTGCAAGAGGGATAAGGGTTTGGGAAGAATCATACATAAATATTCTGTTTTTAAACTATTAAACAACAGACTTGAAGATTGACCGACAGGTTGTTTTCAAGAAAGCTGCTGAGAAAAAAAAATTGAGTTTTACGAAAATAGAAATCTAAAGTTTGTGACGGTGGGGTCAAAATTGAACTAGAGACTGAATGAAAGCCCTTTTTTTAAGATTAAACAAAGTTTTGAAATGGTTTTTGGCACGCAGAAAATAACATAATTGTTTTTACAGAATAAGATGAGGAAAACAATAATGTCTGTTTAGTGATTGAAGATAAAGCTGGTGTTTTTTTTCAGAAAATAAACAAATTGTTGTAAGGACTGAACCAAAAATAAACATAGTTAGATACCTTAAAACCTAATATGAGAAGGCCCGGCATATTTCATTCAGGAAAGAGAGTTTAGTAACTAAAATTGTTTTGAGGAGAATGATTGACAAGGGGCTTGCAAGGGATTAACTTGAGTGAAAAAAATATATAAATATATATGTTTTTAAACTGTTATAAACCAACAGATTTGAAGATTAATCGGCAGGTTCTTTTAAACATATATTCCTGCGCAACAAAATTATTTTTATGGAAATAGAAAGCTAAAGTTTTTGACGAGGGTGAAGAGGAACTGGAGAGGAATAAATTCCCTTGTTTTAACTATTACAACAAGAGACTTGAAAGTTGGCACACGGTTTGTTTTTCGAAGATAAGTTGAACGAAAAATATATATTTATATATATATATATATATATATATATTTGCAGGGACATTCCAGAAAATCACAGATTGATTGTTGAACCGCAATACATGTTTATAGGAAATTGGGCCGGGTTGTTTAGTTCATTTAACGGAGACTTATTACTAAAAGTAATTTCAGAAGTTCTATTTGCAAGAATGGATTTAAGAGCTGAAATGGAAGAATCATACATAAATATTCTTGTTTTTGATGTATTAAACCTACAGACTTGAATATTGACCGACAGGTTGTTTACAAGAAATAATAATGCGCTATAAATTTGATTTTATGAAAATAGAAATCTAAAGTTTGTGACGAGGGGTCAAGAGGAACTGGAGACGAATAAATTCTCTTGTTTTAACTATTATACCTGGAGACTTGAACAATGGTACACAGGTTTTTTTCTCGCGAAGTAAAGTTGAGCGAAATAAGTGGGTGAGAGGGGCCAGGTACTTTCCAGAAATGAACATAAAATTTGTTGTACTGTAAAACCTACAGATGGGAAGAGGGCCTGGCATTGTTCATTCATTTATCAGACATAAGTTGCTAAAAATATTTTCAGGACATTGATCCCCGAGGGCTTTGCTAAGGAATAAGTCAAATTAGAATACATAAATATTCCTGACTTTGATTTATTTAACCTACAGACTTTAAATTGAACGAAAGGTTCTTTTCAAGAAATAATACTGGGATACAAAAACAGTTTTATATGAAAGTAGAAATCTTAAGTTAATGTCGAGAGGTCACGAGAAACTGGAGATGAAAAAATTCCCTTGTTTAAACTATTATACCTAGAGACTCGAAGGCTGCCACGTGTTTTTATACTAGCCTAAGTTAAAATAACAAATAGGTTACAGATTTGCAGGGACATTCCAGAAAATCACAGATTGATTGTTGAACCGCAATATCAATACATAGGAAATTCGGCCTGAGTGCTTAGTTCATGGAACGGAGTCTTATTACTAAAAGTTATTTGAGAAGATCTATTTGCAAGAGTGGTTGTAAGGACTTAAGAGGAAGAATAATAGATGAATATTCCTGGTTTTGAACTATTAAACTTACAGACTTGATGACTGACCGACGAGTTCTTTTCAAGAAATAATACTCCGCATACAAAATGAATTTTACAAAAATAGAATTCTAAAGTTTGTGGCGAGGCGTCAAGAGTAACTGGAGATGAATAAATCTCCTTGTTTTAACAGATTTGCAGGGAAATTCCTGAAAAACACAGATTAACTGTTGAATCGCAAAACCTATAGATAGGGCCGGGATATTTTTTTCAAGGAAAGGAGATTTATTAGTTAAAGTAATTTCAAAATATTCTATTGGCAAGAGTGGTTGTAAGGGCTTAAGTGGAAGAATCATACATGAATATTCGTGTTTTTGATCTACTAAACCTACAGACTTGAAGACTAACCGACTGGTTCTTTTCGAGAATAATACTGCGCTACAAAATGAGTTTTACGAAAATACAAATCTTAAGTTGGTGAGGGGATGTCAAGAGTAACTTGAGCTGAACAAATCTCCTTGTTTTAACTGTTATACCTAGAGACTTGAATGGTGGGCCACAGGTGTGTTTCTGACGAAGTAAAGAAGAGCGAAATTAATGGGTTAGAGAGTTCCAGGGACTTTCCAGAAGTAAGCGTAATTATTGTTGTACCGTAAAACCTACATTTGGGAAGACGAACCGTCATACTTCGTTCAGGGAGCAGAGATAATTTACTCAAAATGTTTTTAGGAAATCGATGTCAAAGTGGCTTGCAAAGTATCAAGGCGAAACGGAATACCTAAATATTCCTGTTTTTGAACTATTGAACCTACTTACTTGAAGATTGACCGAAAGGTCTTTTTCAAAAAATAATACTATGCTGCAAAAATAGTTTTATGAAAATAGAATTCTTAAGTTGATGGCGAAATGTCAAGAGGAATTGGAGATGAATAGATTCCCTTGTTTCAAGTATCATACCTAGAGATTTTAAAGATGTCTCACAAAATTTATTTTCACGAAGTAAAGATGAGCGGGAAAAAAAAGTTTAGAGGTGTCCAGGGACGTTCCTGAAAGTACGATAATAGTACCGTAAAACCTACAGATGGGATAGTGGTCCGGCATAGTTAATTGATTGAACAGACATAAGTTACTAAAAATGTTTTAAGGACCTCGATACCCAAGGGGTTTTCAAGCAATTAAGTCAAATTAGAATAAATAAATATGGGCCGTTTTTGAACAATTAATCCCACAGACTGAAAGTTGACCAGCATGTTCTTTCGAAGAAACAATATTGCGCTAAAAAATATTTTTACGAAAATAGAATTCTAAAATTCTTGGCGAGGGGTTAAGAGGAACTGGAGATGAATACATTCCCATTTTTAAACTATTGCACCTATATACTTGACAGTTGGCACCTAGGTTTTTTTCTCAGGAAAATTAAGATGAGTGGAAAAAAAGGGTTTGAGGGATCTAGGAACGTGTCAGAAAATATCAAAATATCTCTTTTGAAGTAAAACCTACATATGGCAAAATCGTGCGGCATATTTCAGTTATGGAACTGTGATAAGTTACTTAAATTGATATGAGGATGGGGATCCCCAAAAGGGAATTTTCGGACCTACATATTATTCCATTGGACACACTGGTGCATTGCAAGAAGTAAAGTTTTTGTACAATGGGGTTTGGGGAAAATCGAAAGCTAAGGTGGCTTGCATATAAGTCAAGGGGAATTGAAAATAAGTATATTCCCGTGATTGCAATATTATACCCACTGACTTAAAATTTAAAACAAAACTTTTTTGATGAGGTAATGATCCCTTACAAAAGTAGGATTGGGGAGGGTCAAAGAATGTTGTAGGAAATAATCTTACCGTTCTTGAACTGTAAGATTTAAGGACGTTGTAAAAACAATAATTCCATTTAAAAACCGTATTACCTACAGATGTGAAATTTGGTAGGCAATTTTCCTTCATTAAAAAGAGATTATTTGCGAAAGGAGTTTTGAGAAAACCAAACGCCAAGGGTCATTTACGAAAGATAACTATTCCCTTTTTTGATCTTTTCGACCTACAGAATGTAAATCAGGCATGCGAGTTTTTTTTTTTTTTTTTTGTGACTTATAGGTTCTCGATAAAAAGGGGTGGAGGAGTAAGGATGTTGTAGAAAAAAAATGTTACCATTTGTTCAACCGAAAGATCTACAAATGTTAAATTTGTTAGGCATGTTTAATTGATGTATCAGAGATTTTTTACGATAAGAGATTTGAGGCTATTGATCCCAGAGGGGGAGCGACGTTGTGAGGGACTAGGAGTTATTACACTTAAATATTCCCGTTTTTAAACTATTACACCTACGGACAGCTTTTTTTTTTCAAGAAGTAAAGTTTCACTATCAAAGGGTTTTTGCGAAAATCGAATTCTAAATCTATTATCAAGGATTCAAGGAGAGTTGGAAATAAATATGTTCTCCTGTTTGGGATATTATAATTAGATATTTAAAATTTGGCAGACAGGTTTTCTCCACGACGTGTGAAGTTCGTCAGAAATGAGAGGTAGATGGGTCAGCGGACGAATGAGAAATTAATATTAACATTCTTGAATCTTAAAACCTACATACGAGAAATTCGGTAGACATGTTTGATTAATTGAAGAGATATTGGTTGCGAAAAGAGTTTCTAAGAAAATCGATACCCGAGGGTGTTTGCGAGGGATTAATTAGTGATAAGCTTAAATATTCCCGTTTTTGAGTTTTTCCGTTTGCGAGAGTCCCGTTTTATACCTACTGACTCTAAATTTTACAGACCGATTCTTTTCAAGAATAAAGCTCCGCTCCAAAAGGATGTTTACGAAAATCGAATTCGGAAGTTGGTTGCGAGGGGTCACGGGAGTTGCAGATACATATATTATCGTGTTTGGATTATTATACCTACAGAATTGAATTTTGGCAGATTGATTCTTTTCAAGTAGTTATGTTCCGATATAAAAGAGTTTTGTCGAAAAATGAAATCTGAAGTTGGTCGTGAGGATTCAAGGGAAGCGAAAATACATATATTCAATTGTTTTAACTGTTAAACCTGCATAGTTAAAGTTTGGTAGAAAGGTTTTTTTTTCTATGACCTAAAGAACCCCAACAAAAGAGGGGTTGGGTCAAGGGACATTGTAAAAATAATATTACCGTTGTTGGACCGTAAGACCGACAGATGTGAAATCGGGCAGGCCTATTTCATTCATGGATCAGAGATTAGTTACGAAAAGAGTTTGAGGAAATCGATCCCCGGGGGAGGTTGCGAAGGGTCAGAATGATACAAAAATTATCCCCGTTTTTGAACTGTTAAACCTACAGACTTAAAATTTGAATGAAATGTTCGATACAAAGTGGTTTTTGCGAAAATCATACTGTATTCTCTACTTGAAAAAAATGGAGAAAAATACATACATAAGCAATAGAAACACAACGCTAAAATCTAAAATAAAATTTAGAAAAAGAAAGGAAACTTACCAAACACAAAATCAAAGCCTTCGATTTAAATACAGATTATGTCGCAATATATAGGAAATTTCAGAAATATAGAAGGATCACCGCAATACAGAACTGTAAAAATAAAACAAAAATTAGATAACTCATCTATAACTTGCAAAAGACTATATAAAAAAGTAAATAAAAAAACTATATAAAAAAGTTTTTCTTGGCACTGTAATAAATTTATTTATACATAAGATTACTTTAAATTAGCCACAGTTACAGTCAAACTACGCGCTTAGGATCTGGCGCAAGTTGGCCATTTTGAAAAAGAAGTTTCCTTTGACAACATTCGGGGAAATCTTTTGGCGTCGAAAATCAGGGTTTAAGCTAGGACTTTTATCAAATCCTACTTTAGCCTCAGTTCTGCATGATGGAGAATAAAAGAACATAAATTGACCCTTTTCTTTAGGGCTAAAGTGAGGAATAGCTCACTGCTGGGTGTGATTTAATTTTGCACTTTTTCCGAGGTATATAAAAGCACCGATTGTGGTAACCGAACCGATTTCGGAGCAGTGGAGGAGAGATTTTTTCGTCGCATTTTCGCGCATGCGCATTATGTTTTTTTAGAATGAGAATAATTTTGTGTAATTTTTAGTTCTGTGTTTGCCAGCATTATTTATCTCTTTCTACATAAAAAAAATTTTTCTAATGGTGTGATACATTTAGCTATACAAAAGGTATAGTTAATAAAAAAGAGTCAAAAAGAGTTGAATTTAACTGTAGAGGAGCGCCAAGAGCCAATATTGTGAAAATAACAACAAATAAAAGAAGTATGAGAAAGTTTTTCAAATTGGGCAATGATTATAAACAGTTGTATAATTTGTACAATGAGGGTTGATCATTAGGAAAGCAAATGGCACTCTCCCCTAGTTTATTAAATAATATTTATTAAAAATATTTATAAATTTAGGAATATAACTTTACTTTTAAATTATAATTTAAACTTTTAAACTTAAAAAATATTCGTTGAAATTATTTTTAAGAAATTGTGTCAATTGTATATAAAAGAATATATGTGATTATTATGAAAAAAAAGTGAGCCTTAACCCTTTCGCGTGCAGTGGCTAAAAGATTTAGCCACATAATTAAAAAATTTTCTCCAAGCGGGCGGTGGATATTTAGTCAATTCACATGCGTTAATTGAAGCTAAAACGCGTAAAAATCAATACAGATTGCAGCACGATACCTTTTTTTCCTGCATTTCATGCCCTCTGATGGGTTGTTAGAAACAGTTTTTTTCGGTGTAAATCTACAAATTTTTTTTGTTTACTATAAATAAAATTTCTGATTTGTTAAAAAATTTCGAGAAGTCTTAAGCATACTGTTCTCTCATCATATCTAACTAAGCAAATGTGCGATTAAAAAAAGGGTTATATTTAGGTTTTTGGAAAGCTTTTATATGTGGATAGAGGCTGTATCCACTGCCCACTTAGAACAGAAAATAAACCTTGAAATGCTCGCTCTTCCTCCGCTCCACAGAGAGAGCTCTTAGAATAACGTGAAAATTTTAGGGTTGGGAATTATGAACAAACTATGTTTAAAATATGTGGTACGAAATACTTGGGTTCGAAAACCTTTCATTATAGCTTTTCTGTGTGTATCATTGAGCCTTCAAGCAAATGGTCCAAATTGCTTTGAAAGGTTTCATAGTAAATAGCTCATCGATTTTTTGAAATATCTAATTTAAATTCTGAAAAAAATTACTTTACTTCTAACTTTTTATTCTAGAATTAAATAAAATATAAAATGTGGTTGCATACCAATTTCTGTGTATATTTTAGTAAGTATTCTATGTTGTATAACTATTCTATTATTATTTTATTGCACTCGTACTTTCTATTTAATAGTTATTGACATAGTTATTAGCATAAATGCTAATTATTCATAAAAATTTATTGTAATATGATTCATTATTTCTGTCCTGAAAAGTAAGTTAAATGTCTCAATTGAGCAGTGTTTATAACGTCTAGCAACCACCTAAGAACAAAATCCTTGATCAGATTTTTTTGTGAGAAAATAATGTGTTTATAGAGGATAAGAACATTACATTTATCAATTACTTATCACGGAAAAGTATATTTTAGCTTTGTGCCGGCGAAAAAGTTAATACGTCAAAAATTATTCTTGAAATCCTGGAAAAGTTATAGCGCCACATACATTCAAGTACACAAAAATTTTTTGCTTCCTGATAATTAGAAAATTGTGTAGCAATATAAAATTTTGTAGTATATTTTATTATGAGTTATAGAAGTAGCAAAATATTTTAATAAATGGCATGATATGATTTGAGAAAATTTTCCAAATTTAGAAAATTGTTTAAAAAATGGTGCGTGGAACGCCACGCGATAGAAGTGAAACTTCTTTGGCGACTTTGAAACATTCATTATTTACTCTTATATTCCAAACTGACCGTTTACATGTCTCAATCGCCTAATTCGCATGAAAAGTATTCGTGGCGAATTGAGTCTTTCTGATACCAAATTAAAAGTACGAAGATATGCTGGGATTTCTGTGTATACAAAACTATTATATTTTGATATATCTGGTCTACTTTTCCTACTTAAAATTTGTCAGAAATGTTAACATTCTGTAATGTCTTCTAAATTAATGTTCGGTAAATTGTTTTCTGCTCAGCAACAGGCGTTCTCAAATCATCTTTAAACCATAATCTATCACAAATCGAACACCCGTGACCGAAAGAATTATCAACGAAGAGTTTTCGAAAATCTTTGTGAGCATTTTTATGGATGAGTGAATATTAAAAGCACTGTTCAGCCACACGAGGGCTTTTGGTGACGAACTTTGTATTTTTGAACCATGGTCAACTGACGAGGACGTCACCTGAGCTGTTCACTCCCCCCTCTCCTAACTACCACATCAACGGGAGGACGTTAGAGGTCTCAACAGATTTGTTAATCAATTCTTGGCAAATTTGCGCCCAAAATTGTCATTTATTACAAATCAGGTGCTATATATTCCACCTACCAAAAAAGAGCTCCTGTGGAAAGTCCTAGACCTGAAATGATAATTATCAATCCGCTGCTCCATGAAAAAGGTAAAATAATCTTCCAAAACTTGACTTGTAAATGAAATATACTTTTGCTCTCCTCCTACATCCTTGTCGTTAATAATACACTTTTAAGTGCAATGGTTTGAAATAGATTTGAATGTTTCATAGTTCTCTCTAACCTCAGTTCTTTGTCTTAAGCCATTCGGAAAATCCTTCCTTCCGCAGAACTAAAATGAATATCACTTGGTGAAACCCTCCTGCTCACCACTGGTACGCAGTTAAGAGTCCTGACCTATATCTACAGTGCAGAAGTTCTAGTGCTCATCATACGGACTTGGCGAGGTTTAGAAGCGGACCTGTGCGTGGCAGGACCTTCCTGCAGGGGGTAAAGTCTTTCTTTTCCTGTCTCTGCTAATCTTTTAGACTGCTGGGGAATTTCCATATGACAGTTGTTTGAAGATCAATACCTGGTGAGTGACATTATCACGCGGAAAGGTCAAATAGACTTGGTGTAGACTTTCCTGCTCCAAAGGGGATTGGAAACAACAACAACATGTTTTATTATGACACCTTTTACCTTCTTTTATGACTTCTTTTTACCACATCCTTTTGAACTAATAAGGCCTATATAAAGGCTAGAAGTTTTCGATTTAATAACATGGGAACCCTCTCGACTTCTTAATGTTTATGAGTGTACACTGAAACCGTTCCAAAAAAGATGATACTTTTAGTCATAAAATATCGGGTTTATGTCATCCTAAATTGGAAAATATAATCTTTGCCGTTCAACCCCTTTTTGTGACGATTACAGAAAAATATAATTTCTAATGAAGAGTTAGAATTTTAAAACAAACAGAATGACGAAAGGACTGTAAAATCGCTACATCAGTGGAGGGCTATTAATTTTTTTCACTGGAACTGAAATATTTCAGTACTAGCTGGTATACCCGTTCTTCGCACGGGTGAATTGAAAAATAAACAATACAGATTGAAGGATAAAGAAGTTTTTAATGAGTTAATTTTACGTGAAATGCATATTAAACAAAAAAAACCACATGTTTGTTAAATTTTAAGTCTGTAGATCTAATAGCTGATTAAAATTATTTTTTTTTAAATTTATAACGCGCCTTAACTCTCTTGCGGGTCGATTTTTGAAAACACCTTCCTAAGCTGATCTCAGTCCAGCAAAAGCAAAACATTGTTACAAATTTTGTGTAATGAACGCTTAAAGTAGTGTAAAGAATTTATATCTAGAAGTGTAATACGTTATTATAACTTTTTGTATTTATTCTGTTAAAATTGTAATATTCGCAAGCAACGCCGTTCCTTAAATTATAACGACGATTCAATGAAAACATAGCGAAATGTTGGCGATAGAGTGAAGTTGGCAACTTGGCAATTGATTGAACTGTGCAGAAGTCGATATGTTGTAGCACCACCAGGTGGGGAGCTGCAACAAAGAAGATAGCACAAAACTCTTCTCCATAAAAAATACATATACATGCCAATTTTCATAGTGATCGGTTGAACAGTGTTGGAGTGAAGCGAGGTCATACATACATACAAACATCCATTTTTACTTTTTAGATAAATAAATAGCTTTAAGGAATCTTAAAGTTCGGATCATTAAAATAGTTTATAGAAAATTTACATGCAGTGAAAATCGTTTAACACAAAACTGAGAGGATATGAGTTTTTTTTTTTTTCGTGCTTAAAGAATTTCATGTTAATGAATACTAAAAAAAAACCCCATATATTTAACAAAATTAAGTTTATTAGAGTACAGTTTATTTTCAAAAATATGTATAAATATTATATAACTGGTGCCCACGACTTCGTCTGCGCAGCATTAGTCATTCGAGTAGCTTTTATTTTCTTCTCTTAGGTCCTCTCTATCTATCTTTATACCAAAATTCATCGAAATTGGTTCTACGGTTTAGTCGTGAAGGCGTAACAGACAGACGGAGTTACTTTGAGAGACACTTGTTCCATGTTGTGTAATGTAAGTAAACTGAAACTAAGTATTTTTGATGATGATCTCACTGTGATAGGTATTATAAATCCTATATTTTGTTTTGATAGATGTACGGATGTATATGATGACTGATTGATTGATTAAATATAAACATCACACTGTTCAGCTACACGAGGGCTTTTGGCGACGGACCACGTAATTTTGAACCATGGTCAAGTGACGTGGACGACACCTGAGCTGGCACCTACTCTCCTAACTACCACACCACACCAACGGGAGGACGTTTCAGCTCTCGACAGATTTAACGTGCATCGCTGCCCTACACGGCGGGTATTTAGTGGTACTGGGCTCGAACTCGTGACAAAGCAAGCCACGGTCCGATACCTATACCACTCGGCTACCGCGGCCACATATGATGACTGAGATGGTAATGCAAAAGTTATAGGTAGCTATTGCAATATACTCCTATAAACTATCTTAAACGATTTTTTTCGTTCAGCATAAACATGCAGATTTTCCGATTTAGAAACGCGTGAGCAAGCCACGTAGAGCTGGCCGTGGGAAAAACATGGAGTGCCCAAATGTATGCCTGCTACCTTTAAGGTTTGGCCTTGCGATTTGTTGATAGTCAATGAAAATACAACTTTTAATGGGAACTTCAGGCGTTTAAAATTAAATGGTAAGTTATTGGGTATGATTGGGATGCGTGGTATATAAACATTGTCTCCCTTGGCTTCTCCAGTTAAGATTGTGGCCTTCACAATATGCCTTCCTAGTTCGGTGATTCGCAAACGAGTACCGTTGCATAATCTTGTTGCGTCCAGGTAGCGTATTTTAACAAAACGGGAACACCTACCTTCCATTCCAACTTATGTAATGGCACCCAAGATAAATCCAAAGAGTTTAGGAACTCCACTGAATAGCTAGTAGTATCATCAGATGACATGACTGTGTCAATGGAGTTATACACTAATGTATATATATATCCCAAGATATTTTTATTTACTTTCACAACAGTCTCATTTTTCGGTGCCAGTATAGTTATTTCACACAACCATTTTTCGTCGAGAATATGTTGTTGCATATTCGGAAAAACTTGACCAAAGAGTTCGTCTTCCGGCGGCTCCACAACGTGACAAAATTGGTGTGTGAAAAGAACCATACCTTCTTGGTCGGTGTCTAGATGGCCTTCGCCAATTTCTAGGAGTTTTTGAGCATATGCTCCTGACTCAACATCACTACCTTGTAATTATCGCTAGTCACTCTATCTTTAGCCATTTTAAATTCATGCACTAAAATGTCGTGATCATGTAGAACTTGTTGCATTTTTTTAACCGTGTTTCTTTCCACACCTTGTACGTACTCAGAACGTCTATTAACTTGCGCTTCCTTATTGCCCATGAAATAAACTTGCAAAAATTTTGGTTGCGTATTGGTAGCAGGAAGCACAAAGAGCTAATTGTGTGGTATGTTTGGCAATGGATTGTGAAAATCGGGCAAAATACCTGCATCGAAACAATGTTATCCGCCCCAAAAGATGTCATAGGGAAGCATGTATTGTATTTTCTTATGTTTTTTAGAAAACGGCGAGACTCATCTGTTTCATAAGAGAAAAGTTCTTTAAGCTCTGTGAGCTGCCTCACGCTCCGCCTGTTCCAGCCTTCGCAGTTTGGCTTGTGGAAACGTTTCGTTAAATCTTCTTAGCTCGAGCTGAATTAGAGCGTTGGGAAAGATTAGACTTAGCTTTCGCGGCATAATTCTTAGTACGTGCTTTTTTACACTTCAAAAAATACAGACGGCAGTTTTTATTTTTATACTTAAAAAATGCAACACCTGCCTCTCTCTATTCAATTAAAACTATAGCGTTATAATTAACTACTAACCACAAACAAAGTTGCAAATTTGTCCAAATGATGTAGTGTAGTGTGAAAGACTTAACTTATCTACTTTAAATACCAGAAGCGATAAAAGTAAGCTTGATTCTGAAAATAGTGATTACAAAGCAAAAAATTAGAATCGAGCACGCAGTGGTGCCTGGCGTAGACAAAACAGAGGGGAACGTTTTGCTTATTACATGAAAGATAGATATATGCTGACGTGGCATGCCAGAAAAGCTTGAAGAATGGCAGATTTTTTTCTATTTACTTGACAATTATCGTTATATTTTGGACACTTCACAAAGTATCTTTATATCTTTATAAATTACAGCCTATATGTTATTCTGATTTATAAGCGGTATTACTGTAAAATTTCATTAAAATCCATTCAGTTGTTTTTGCGTGAAAGACCTCCAAACTTTCGCGTTTATAATATATATATTATATTAGCTATATGAAAACAAAATATTGTTCTAGCTTGAAGATATAATTGACAATTATCGTTATTGACACTTCACAAAGTATCTTTATATCTTTATAAATTACAGCCTATATGTTATTCTGATTTATAAGCGGTATTATTGTAAAATTTCATTAAAATCCATTCAGTTGTTTTTGCGTGAAAGACCCCCAAACATCCTCCAAACTTTCGCGTTTATAATATATATATTAGGCTTTACATTTGAAGCGCACTTTTTAATTCAAATAAACAAAAACTGTTCTATTGATGCATTACATATTTCTTTAAGGATAAGAAAGTCTAAGAATCTCGAAGAGAAAATACTGTAATTACAGTTACTTCAAGCTTTATCAGAGGGAAAAAAATGAGGATGGTTTCGAACATTGTCCTTCAGAGAGACAAATATTGGTAACTACAAAAATATATGGCATTTACCATGAAAGATTTCATTAGAACTAACTAATGATTTAAAAGATTTATAAAAAAACTGAAGGAATAAAAATGCTGTATTTTGTGTACACACCCTACGTTTTAAAATTGAAATCATTGTAACTTTTTATGCCAATGATGTCTGTGATACACTCTTTCTTAGAGAACAAAATTCCCCAAACAGCCACTTTTCAAACATTAGGCCCATCCTCTTCCGTTTTCGTGACTGCCACATTACTTTCCCTCTGCTCTGTTTTTGGAACTCCAAAATATATATCTCTATAAAAAAAAAAAACTTTGAAGAATGAAGACCATTTGTTGCTTGATAATTATATCCATGTCAGTATAAATACACTGCTCAAAACAATTAAAGGATATTGTAAGTTTTATATAAAATAAAGATATAAGCGAAAATTTTTTTTTTTGCCGAAAATGGAAGAAGAGAATCACAAATGCAAATTTTTCTGATTTTCAAACTTCGGAGTATGCTAATTTTGAGTTCGACGTCAAAAACGTCGCTTCAGCGGCAGCGAATGAAATTTGACTTTTAACTGAAATGAAGACAAGGATGATCGGCATTCAGTGACTGCTTTGTTTCGATGAGTAAGATGTCTCAGGAAGTCATTTAACCGATTCAGAAGCTTGGGGAGCTGTTGGTAGGTTGGAAGGGGGCCAAACTCAAGCCGAAGTAGCGCAAGCCATTGGAGTGTCACAAAGTGTGATTTCCAGGATCTAGAACCGTTTTTTGGAGACTGAAAGTGCAGGCCGAAGACCAGGACAAGGTCATAGATGGGCAACAACGCCCAATGAAGATCGTTATTTAGTGTTAATGACTCGGAGACACCGAAATATAAACGCTACTCTTCTCCAACAACACCTTCGCTCGGCTACTGACACCACGGTTTCAACTCAGACTGTCCGAAGCTGGCTCCATAGTGTAGGTCTGTATGCTCGCCGACCGCTGGTATGTGTTAGACTAACATCAAGGCATCGTCGCGACCGCAGGGAGTGAGCAACAGAGCATGTGAACTGGAGGAGAAATGAATGGAGCAATGTTCTTTCTTCTGACGAGTCCCATTTTTCTGTTCATCCGGATAAAAGGCGTATTTTCATCTGGAGGGACCGTGGCAGTAGGAATAATCCTGCGTTCGTGCACGAAAGTGTCAGATTTGGCGGTGGAGGAGAGTTGGTGTATGGTGGCATCTCCATTGACGGGCGCACAGACCTCTACATCATTCGAGATGGACCTCCGACTGCTCGCCGATATAGGGATGAGATCCTCAGACCTATTGTAGTCCCTTACGCTGCAGCAATCAAAGATGACTTCATTTTAATGGACGATAACAGCAGACCACATCGTGCTAGCCTCGTGGAGGATTCCTTTTCGAGGAAGGAATCGTAAGAATGGAATGGCCAGCGTGTTCTCCAGACATGAATCCAATAAAGCACGCTTGGGACGCTCTAGGAAGACGATCTGCTGGCCACCAACCACCCCCACAAACTCTCCAAGAACTGGAAAGAGCTCTTCTGGAAGAGGGGGACAGAATACCCCAACTCGTGATTAATAGCCTCATTGACTCCATGCCTCAAAGGTGCTCAACGTTGCTGGCCGTCCGTGGAAACCATACCCTTTACTGAAAATGATATCCTTTGAGGAAAACACCTTTTCTTATTCTTTTTTTTTCATATGCACAAATTGTGTTTTTTTCCTTTTGTACACAAATGCGCAATAAAATGCATTTTTTCTGCCAAACATGTGTAATTTATTCTCATATAACCTACTACGTCTGTCGACTATGTATCAATCAGCTAAAAAGTTTCCCAGCCACAAGATCCACCTAAAACCGCAATATCCTTTATTTATTTTGAGCAGTGTATTTAAATACAACATGTCTATTTTTCTAATTCATGAAACATATGTGACAAATCTATACGGAACTTTATCACTAACCTTCTGAGTCGTCTTTTTTAGGGAAATTTAATTCCCTACCTATTTCCAATCAGCTCCAAAAAGAGGACAGGATTCCTTGTTATGCAGATTAGATAAAGTATTTAAGTCAAACGGAATAGTAAAGTTAGAGCAGTAGGAGAGAGAGATTGAAGTAGAAAGTTATAGTGAAGTTAAATTGAAGATTTCTTGTTGGATAATTTAATCTCAGAGAAAAGCTGAGCTGAACTGCAGTGTGGTAAATATTAATTAAAGTCTCATTAAAGTTTATTATTACGAGTGAGATTAAAATTAAATGTTCAATAAAAACATTAAATATAAATCTGGGATCTCTTATCGCGGTAATCTCTGCGTGATCGATATTCTAATTGTTAATTAATTGGATCATTAAATATTTAAGTTAATTTAAAGGAAAGTATCTTTTAAACCTCATAATACTAGTTAGATATATTTGTTAATAAGTCTTTGATTCTATTTGGATAAGATAACCAAATAAAAAAGTTGTTTATAAAAATGGCTACTGGTTCTTATCTGACTCCTATTTATTCTCGTTCTCAAAGTGAGGTCCAAGGGGATCATCACACATATACTCTTTTACTCTAAACTATTTAGGTTTTATTGAAGGGAAGATGTATTGTTTATGCGTCGTTCTATTGTATTGTTCTATTTCTGCAGCACTTGATCCATTTCCAAGTTTTTCTCTTTCCCTGTGATTCATGGGTTCCCTTAAAAACTGTTGAATTTGATGGATAAAGCTATTTATTAAAAACACGGAGTCTGAAAATGCATTTGTCGCCAATTTTTCTGGTATTTCCCTTGCACAAAGCATTTATCTTCGATATATATCCTGCGCTGTAGTAGATTTAACTTCATGGAATAGTTTTGAACGAACTCTGGACAGCGTTGTGTTATACAATGCAGAAGTTTACGAGTTCAAATGTGTACAAATACCTTTAGAGCATGGCCCATAATCGATGTTTACGATCAAACAGACTGCAATATATATATGGGGGCTTTAGAAATTATCTGAAATCAATATAAAAAGGTTTTCTTTCCTATTATTAACTTTTCGGCATTACCTACCTCCAATAAGAAATAAAACTTTCTTTCATATTATTTCGTAAAATTAAAAAAAAGATTTTCCTATGTATCTTGAAGGAATCTTTGATCGTATTTGCTGCCCCCAATATTAATATTTTCAATGGAAAGGTGATAAATATTTACATAAAAATATCTTTTGACACTTATATTGCCAAATCAAAAAACAATACGGCGTAATTCCAGTTGATACGTCTTATTTAAATACAGTATCAGATTGAATAATTAAAATCGTTTTGATGGAGTATTATTATCAGGTAATTTTGAGATGCCTTTGACGAGTTCTACCATTGCCCAGTTTTAGGAATAAATATTTAATAATGAGAAAGTTGGATTTTATAAAAGCTACTTGATGTGATAAATTAAAAATTTAACTTTAAAAAAGTGAAAAAATCATTGAATCTTTTTATATTAGCCAATCCGATTTGCAGCAAAAACTGACTATCAGAAAAAAGTGATCTTGGGGAAAAATAAATAAAGTAAATAAATTAATTGAAATCTGGATTGACCAAGATGTCTCTTGGTCCTTTTTACGTCTTATTATTAAGCATTTATCTGAGTCGTCTATATATTATTGAAAAAGTTGATAGCAAGTTTTCGTATGGTCTGTCGAATAGTTGGTATATTGCAAGAAATTCTTAGATCTTTATTACGATATACCAATGAGCATTGCAAATTTGTCTTATTAATTTTGAGCAGTTTCGACTTAAATTTATATTATGCCATACAGGGGAGGCATAAGTAAGTAATGGTTTTCATGATCAAAAAGATAAGCAGTTTGTTATGTCTATTCTGCAATAAGAAATAAAACTTTCTTTCAGTATTATTTTAAAATTAAAAAAGATTTTCCTATGTATCTTGAAGGAATCTTTGATCGTATTTGCTGCCCCAATATTAATATTTTCAATGGAAAGGTGATAAATATTTACATAAAAATATCTTTTGGTACTTATATTGCCAAATCTAAAAACAATATGGCGTAATTCCAGTTGATACGTCTTATTCAAATACAGTGACGTAACACTCAGATTGAGGATAATTCACGACTTACTGCGCAGATGCACCTGATTGGTCGGTTTATATAATTCAAATAAAACCACAATTAGCATTTTTAATTCCAATAAATGTTCTGAAACGGTACAACATTTGGAAGGAAGGGGTAGTGCAATTAATTCTTTAGTTTATTTCGACGTTTAGAGCCTGCTTAAAAAATATGAAACCATTTTTTTTAAAAAGACGCCATGACTTGAAATTTTTCTACTACTCTTGGCGAAATTGCGCCCCCATTTGGCGTTTTTACAAAGAGTCCGCCTATCAAATAAGAGCTCCTAAAGAATGCACTAGGTCTCAAATGATAATTACCATCCCGTAGCCCATTACAAACAAAAAAAAAGTCTTCCAAAACTTGACTTGCACTTGAATTGTATTTTTACTCTCCTTTTACACCATTGTCGTTAATATTAGAACTTTTATGAGGAATGGAGCGAACTAGTTTTTAATGTTTTATAATGCCGGTTTTTTATCAAATTTCGAATCTTAAAGGTTAGAAATGTTTGTGAGTGTACAGTGAAGTGGTCAGAAACAAGATGATACTTTTCTTCTCAATATATTAGATTTATAGGAACTGAAAGTGTAGAAAATGTGATCTTGGACTCTGATTTTTGATTGATAAAGAAAGAGAGAATTTATAATGGAAAATTATCAGGATTTAGAAAACTTTTAACATATGAAAGACTTTTAAAATTAGTGCATCACTAAAGGGTTATTTTTGATTTGTCGAGGGACTGCAATACTAAATGATTTAAAACTGAATTGCCATTTGAAGTTCAGAAAACTGATAAATGTTCTATTTATGAAATAGTTTTCTTTAAAGATAAAAAAATTCAAGAATCATCGAAAGGAAATACAGTAATTGAAGTCTCTTCCAACTTCATCTGAGGAATAACAAAGGAGGGTGGTTTGGAACATGCTCTTTCAGCTGGTCAAATATTTGTAATTACAAAAATATATGGGTTGCACTATGAAAGAATTTATTAAACTAATGTTTTAAAATTGTAATTATAAAAAATCTAAAGTTGCAAAATGCTGCATTTTCTGTACACACAGCAGTCCGCTGTCGTTTGTTTTAAAATTGAAATCATTGTATTCATTTATGCGAAAGATGTATGTGATACACTCTTTCAGAGTGAATAAAATTCCCCAAAGTTGCTTTTTTCTTACAGAAGGCTCTCCCTCTCTCGTTTTCATGATTATTCCATAACTTTCCCTCTACTCTATTTTGGGAACTCCAAAATATATCTGTCTATTTAAAAAACATTTTGTAGAGTAAAAATTATTCGTCGCTTCTTAACTATATCCACATCAGTATAAATTTTTAAACACACATTGTCTGTTTTTCTACTCAGCGGAGCCTATTCTCGTTTATTGTCAACTATTTAGGATTTATTGAAGTGTAGATGTATTGCTTCTGCGTCATTCGATATTCTTTTTATGCAGCACTAGATCCATATTTCCTAGTTTTCCTCTCCCCCTGTAATTCGTAAGTTTCCTTAAAAACTGTTCACTTTGATTAGCGATGCAATTTATTATAGACAGGGAGCATGATACAGAATTTGTCGCATATTTATGTCTTTTTTTTTTCTTTTGAACAAATCTTTCATCTTCGATATATGTCCTGCACTCTTGTAGAATTGATTTTATAGAATATTTTTTTGTGATTTCTAGAACACGGTGTATTATAGAATGCAGAAGTTACCAAAAGTAATGACCCCCCAAATACCTTTAAAACATGAACCATAAGAGATGTTTATATCTAAACGGAAAGTCAAAAATTAATCGGTTCTTTGTAAATTATTTGAAATAAATCCAAAAAGGTTTTTTCATTCCTACTATTGACTCTTTGGCATTAATAGGTTTGAAAAAATTTTGTCATATTATTCCATAAAAATAAAAAAAAGGACAAAAACTTATCAGAGGTAAACTAGAGTACATTTCAGAAATAATCTCATCTCTTTTAAATTAATGATTTAACGCCAAAAATACGGAATATATTCACCGAATTCCGAATAAAACTATTCCAATGTATCTTGAAGAAATCTTTGCTCGTATTTGACGCCCACAATATTAATATTTCCAATAGAAAGGTGATAAATATTTACATACAAATACCTTAAGGTACTTACATTGCCAAATCGAAAAACAATATGGCATAATTCCAATTGATATCATTCATTCAAAAATAGTGACGTAACTCTTACATCGCGGATATTTTTTAACTTACTGAGCAGATGCATTTGATTAGTCGATTTAAAATATTCAAATTAAATCCCATTACCACTTTTAATTCGAAGGGCAGTTCTGAGTAAGACAAAATTTGGAGGTAGTCCATTTCATTCTTTTGTTTCTTTCGACATTTTGGACGTGCTAAATCGATATCAATTCCTTTTTTTAATAAAAAAGACGCCATGATTGGGTATGTTTCAACTACTCTTGGCGAAATTGCGCCTCGATTTGGCGTTTTTACAAAAAGTGTCAGCGTACAAATAAGAGCTCCTAAAGAATACACTAAGTCTCAAATGATAATTACCATCCCGCACCCCTATTACAAAGAGAAAAAAAAGTCTTCCAAAACTTAACTTGTTTTTGAAATATTTTTTTGACGTTCTTTTAAACCCTTGTCGTTAATATTAGACTTTTGAGTGCAATGGACAGAAAAACTTTTTAATGTTTTAAAACGACGGGTATTACCGACTTTCGAATTTTAAAGGTTAGAACTTTTCGATTTTATAAATAGGAAAGCTTCGAATTCAAAATGTTTGTGTGTACACAGTGAAGCGATTTCAAAACAAGATGATGATTTTCTCTTTAATACATCGAATTTAAAGGAACCTAAAGTGAAAAACGTGATCTTTGATGTTGAACCATAATGGAAAATGATAAGGCTTTTAAAGCAAAGTAATAGACGAAAGAACTATAAAATCATTATATTAGTGGAGAGTTTATTTCTTTGTTGTCGAGGTACTGAAAAATTCAATGATTTAAAATTGAAGCTCAGTCTGAAATTCTTAAAAGTGATAAATGTGCTATTTATGAAATAGTTTTCTTTAAGGATAAGAAAATTCTGGAACTTAGGGAAGGAACTACAGTAATTGAAATTTCATACGAGTTTATCAAAGGAATAACAAATGAGGATGATTTCGAACATAGTCTTTCAGTAATTCAATTATTTCTAATTACAAAAATATATGAGATGATCCATAAAACATTCCATTACAGATGTTGTTTTTAAAATGTAGGTATAAAAAAATTAGACGCTGCAAAATGCTGTATTTTCTGTACTCACAACATTCTGATGTAATACGTTTTATAAGTGAAATCATTGTATTCATTTATGCCAAAAATTCTTTCAGGGTCAATAAATTTCCCTAAACATATCCTTTTTTACAGCAGCCTCACCTACTCCCGTTTTCATGATTGTCCCATAACTTTCCCTCTTCTCTATTTTTGAATTTCCCAAATACAAAATTCTATAACAAACACTCGATAGAATGAAAATTATTTTTCGCTTGATAACTATACCCATGTCAGTATAAACTTTTTTAATACAGCATGTCTATTTTCAGGCATTCTATGGATACCATAATCATTTACTGTAAACTATTTCGGTTTCATTGAGGTGTAGATGTATCGTTTTTGTTTCTTTCGATATATTCCATCTCTGCAGCACTTGATTCATTTCCAAGTTATCCCCTCTCTATGTGATTCATTAGTTTTTTTAAAAACTATTCTACTTGATCAGTGATGCGTTTTATGAAAGAAAGGAAGCCTGCTCCAGTATTTGTCTCATATTTATCTGTTGTTTCCTTTGCATAAAGCATTCATCTTCGATATATGTCCTGCGCTCCTGTAGCATTTACTTAAGAGAATAGTTTGGTACGATCTCGGTGTATTACAGGATGCAGAAGTTTCCAACAATGATGACACCAAATACCTTTACAGCATGAACGATGATGTGTACGACCAAACGGACTGTAAAAGATATTTTGCGACTTTTGAAATTAGGAAAAGGACAAATGAATTTAGCATATTTCCGGAAGTTTACGGTGTGCTTTGTTTTAAAAAGATTGTTCTTCTTGTCAAACATTTACTTTAAACATTTTTCCCTTTAGTAAGAATTTTGTGGTCATTCATTAGTTCTGAAAGTCTCCGAAACATAAATCAAACAGTAATAAGTATGTAGAAATATTTCTAAAAGCTTTATTTAAAAACTTTGATTAGTATTATTTTATATACTATAGGGATTACCTATGAATTTTTCAAGATGTTAATTCCAGACTTTACTACATAAGATTTGACATTGTAAAACAAATAGAGTGCATGTACGGATATTTTACATCAAATTCGCCAAAGATTTTGCCTAATAGGCCAAAGATTTTGCCTAATAGGCCAAAGGTTGCGCCAAACTCTTTGGAATAGCGTGTTTTCTGCCAATATTTGACGATATCATTCTCAAGCGTAAAGAAATCTATGTATATTTATTGATTTGATATAAATTCCTTTTTCATTTCGATGAAATAAGATCCTTCTCCGACCAATTTCACAATTATTAACCTGAATGTTAAACTGAAGTATAATATTTATATGAAATTACATCAGAAATTAATATTAAATCATGCAGAATCAAACAGACTAACACCTTCAGAAATACATGTTTCTATGACGTGGAAATATTTAAATTAAACATTAATAAGGGGATATATTTATAGATGTAAAGGCAATTTTAATTCCGGATTTTGTTGGAAAACTATCATAAATTTTAGTTATAATCCTACCCGATAATAAACTTTATAGACAAATATAACAACGCAGGTACTGGATTATGTTTTCATAAAATACATCATAATTCACACAATTTATGAACACCTACCACATTTATTGTTTTACTAAAGCATTAAATTCCTTATAAGAATTACATTAATAATAATCTAACGTAGTGTAGAGAGATGACCTATTAATAGAAGCTAAATGCCATAGGAAAACTTAAAAAAAAAAAAAATCAGAGATTTAAAAAGTAATCACAGAAATATTGCAATAATTTATGTATCTGAAGAGTAACTAATTTCTGTAAGACGATGAGAAATCTGTGTATACACAACGCAAACATTCTACCTCTAATTGATATATTTTAAAACACAAACTTATCAGGAAAATTAAACTAGATTACATAAATAATCTCGGCTCTATGATATAAATACTAAAACTCCAATAATTACGAAAGGTATTCACCAAATTCGAAATAAAACTTTTTCTATATTTCTTGAAGAATGCTTTGTTAGTATTTCTTGCCCACAAAGTAAAATTTTTTCAAAGGAAAGGAGATAAATGTTTACTGAAAACGTACTTACATTGCCAAATCAAAAAACAATATGGCGTAATTCCAATTGATACGTCTTATTCAAATACAGTGACGTAACACTCAGACTGGGGAAAAGTCACGACTTATTGCGCAGATGCACCTGATTGGTCGGTTTATATAATTCAAATAAAACCACAATTTGCATTTTTAATTGCTATAAATGCTCTGAAAAGGTACAACATTTGGAAGGAAGGGGTAGTGCAATTAATTCTTTAGTTTATTTCAACGTTTAGATCCTGCTAAAAAAATATGAAACCCTTTTTTTAAAAAAAGACGCCATGACTTGAAATTTTTCTACTACTGTTTGCGAAATTGCGCCACAATTTGGCGTTTTTACAAAGAGTCCGCCTATCAAATAAGAGCTCCCTAAGAATGCACTAGGTCTCAAATGATAATTACCATCCCGTAGCCGATTACAAAGAAAAAAAAGTCTTCCAAAACTTGAATTGTATTTTTACTCTCCTTTTACACCATTGCGTTAATATTAGAACTTTTATGAGGAATGGAGCGAACTAGTTTTTAATGTTTTATAATGCCGGTTTCTTATCAAATTTCGAATCTTAAAGGTTAGGAATGTTTGTGAGTGTACAGTGAAGTGGTCAGAAACAAGATGATACTTTTCTTCTCAATATATTAGATTTATAGGAACTGAAAGTAGAAAATGTGATCTTCGACTCTGATTTTTGATTGATAAAGAAAGAGAGAATTTATAATGGAAAATTATCAGGATTTAGAAAACTTTTAACATATGACAGACTTTTAAAATTAGAGCATCACTAAAGGGTTATTTTTGGTTTGTCGAGGGACTGCAATACTAAATGATTTAAAACTGAACTGCCATTTGAAGTTCAGAAAACTGATAAATGTTCTATTTATGAAATAGTTTTCTTTAAGGATAAAAAAATTCAAGAATCATCGAAAGGAAATACAGTAATTGAAGTCTCTTCCAACTTCATCTGAGGAATAACAAAGGAGGGTGGTTTGGAACATGCTCTTTCAGCTGGTCAAATATTTGTAACTACAAAAACATATGGGATTCACTATGAAAGAATTTCTTACCCTAATGTTTTAAAATTCTAATTATAAAAAATCTAAAGTTGCAAAATGCTGCATTTTCTGTAGACACAGCAGTCCGCTGTCGTTTGTTTGAAAATTGAAATCATTGTATTCATTTATGCGAAAGATGTATGTGATACACTCTTTCAGAGTGAATAAAATTCCCCAAAGTGGCTTTTTTCTTACAGAAGGCTCTCCCTCTCTCGTTTTCATGATTGTTCCATAACTTTCCCTCTACTCTATTTTGGGAACTCCAAAATATATCTGTCTATTTAAAAAACATTTTGTAGAGTAAAAATTATTCGTCGCTTCTCTGAACTATATCCACATCAGTATAAATTTTTAAACCACATTGTCTGTTTTTCTACTCAGCGGAGCCTATTCTCGTTTATTGTCAACTATTTATCGTTGATGAACTGGATGGAGTGCCTAGGCCTGTCGGCCTCTAACCTCCTATCAGGTAATTTTGAGATGCCTTTGACGAGTTCTACCATTGCCCAGTTTTAGGAATAAATCTGTTTAATAATGAGAAAGTTCCGTAGATTTTAAAAATTTAAGCTACTTGGATGTGAGATTAAAATAACTATTAAAATTTTAACTTTAAAAACAGTGAAAAAATCATTGAAAAATGCGAGAAAAGTGGGCGGAGTTATCCTATCCAATCCGAGTGCAGCAAAAACTGACTATCAGAAAAGGCGGGAAAGTGATCTTGGGGAAAAATAAATAAAGTAAATAAATTAATTGAAATCTGGATTGACCAAGATGTCTCTTGGTCTTTTTACAGAAAAGTGGGAGAAGTAGGGGGAGATTTCATTAATAGAAGCATTATCTGAGTCGTCTATATTATTGAAAAAGTTGATAGCAAGTTTTCGTATGGTCTGTCGAATAGTTGGTATATTGCAAGCTATTCTTAGATCTTTATTTCGCATATACCAATGAGCATTGCAAATTTGTCTTATTATTAAATTTTGAGCAGTTTCAAGTAAATTTATATTAGTTTTTGCTGCATGTCTCCATACAGGGGAGGCATAGGTAAGTAATGGTTTCATGATCAGAGTGTAGATAAGCAGTTTGTTATGTCTATTCAATTTAGACTTTCTGCAGATAAGGGAGTAAAGTTTACGCGTAGTATTTTTAAATTTATCTCTAATATATGTTATGTGTTGTCGGAAAGTGAGGTTTTTATCAACGATTACACCAAGATACTTGGTGTGTTGAGACCAGGGTATTCTTTGAGTTTGTAGAGTAATTTCAGGGGAGGTTTCTTTTTGAAAAGAAAACCGCTTCCGTTTTGGAAGAGTTTAAAGCAATCTTCCACACGGAAAACCAGGTCTCCAGGTGAGCTAGGTGTTCATTGATATTTTCGACTAGTGTGTCGAGGTTTCTGTGTCTGCTGAGTATGGCTGTATCATCTGCATACATGCATATTATGGTATTAGAATGTTTAATAATATCATTAACGTAGAGGTTAAAGAGAGTTGGTGCCAGAATTGACCCTTGGGCCACCCCAGCGTTAATCTTTTTAAGTTGCGAGAAGGTACGATTAATTTTTACAGTGAAGGAGCGATCAGAGATATAGGAATTTAACAGGTAAATAAGAGGGGGCGGGATTTTATAGGTGATTAATTTAAAGAGTAGGCCAGTATGCCATACTCTATCAAAGGCTTTTTGAATATCAAGGAAGACCGCGGCCGTGCATTCATCTTTGTTGTTTCCTTCCTTAATAAATTCAACGACTCTGAGAAGTTGATGTGAGGTGGAGAGACGAGGTCGGAACCCGTGCTGCTCCGGAATCAGGATATTTTCTCTTTCGAGATGGTCGTTGAGTCTGGCTAAAATCACTTTTTCAGCCAGTTTACTAAGGACAGGAAGTAGACTTATTGGTCTGTAGGATTCGGCCAAAGCCGAATTTTTATCTGGTTTTAGGATCGGAATAACAACCGCAGTCTTCCAAGACATAGGAAAGTATCTTAAAGTTAGCATATTATTAATGATGTTAGTAATCTTGAAAATAGTGAGGCGAGGTAATTTTTAAGCATTTTGTTAGTGATCCCATCTCTCCCCGGACACTTTTTGATTTTAATCTTTTTAATGATCTGAATAATTTCAGATGGGAGAGTGGGGGGATGATATCAGTATTGTTAATATTCGAGTCCATGTATGCATCAACAACGCTGGTGATGATCTCGTCTTTGCGTGGGTTGTGAATGTCATTAAGGTGAAATTGCTTCTCAAGCGAATGAGCAATTACTTCAGTTTTGTTTGTATCGCTGAGAGCAATACCAGTGGGGCCATTAAGGGCGGAAATCGGGGAGGTTTTCTTCCTGAAAGCTTTCGCAATTCCCCAAAGGGAATTGTCCTCAGCATTCAGGGTAGAAAGATTATCCTCCCATGCCTGTTGTCTGTAATGATAAATTTTCCTTTTAATAGCATTTTGTAATCTGTTTAATTCTGTTTTATGTTGTGGGTGTCTTGTATGTTTGCCAGGTTTTCCTGGCTTTGTTTCGTTCCTTGAATAGCTCTTTTAGCTCACCCTGCACATACGGTTGTTCCGTGTGGTAGAAAGGACGAGAGGCACTTGCGTGCGCATTTAGGATCTCATCAGTGAGGTTGCTGACTTGGGAGTCGATCTCGTGGGTAGAATTTGCAGTCGGGAGAAAAAAGTTATCAGGATTTGCGAGTATTTTAGTGAAGATACTCCAGGTAGTATTTAATTGGGGAGGGGGATAGCAAAATTGGAAGTTCTTGGAAAGTGAAATCTGACCGGATTATGGTCAGAACTGAGTTCCGGAATGGAATCTGCAGTACAGGGCCAAATTAAATTTTTAATCAGTGCATAGTCTAGAGTGGAAGCGGAGTCCGTTCCATATCTAGTTGGGGATGGGGGGAGCAATTAGATCTAAGTTATTATTAGTTATATATCTTAGTAGATAATTACCTCTGGGGTCGCTGTAATTACAGCCCCAGGAGGTGTTTTAGCATTGTATAATCACCGGCTAAAAATGCCGATTTAAAAATATTGAAAATACCGTCGAGGTCGGCTCCCAAGTTTCTGTAATTTGGACCTGGTGGGGCATAGATAGAGGCAACCAAGAAAGGTTCCTGATCTCAGGGGGTGAGCGCAACGACAGTTGCTTCTACACCTGTGAAATCATTGGGGGATTTATGCCAAAACATGAAAATGGGGAATCGATCTTTTAATGAGGATCGCAGTACCGCCCCAACCTCTGGTTGGACCGGTCCTGTCGTTCCTGTAACAAATATAATTCGGAATATTGAAAAGTATTCTGGTCTCAGATGTGTTTCTTGTATCAAAAATAAATCAGGGGAGTGCTTATCAATGAAATCGCGCATCTCAACAATGCGCGATCTCACTGTCAGCGTTCAGGAGAATATTGAAAGGCCGAAAAAGAATTAGACATTATTAAGATCTATTGAGGAGATTGAGGTACAGATACCTTTAAGCAGACATTGAATATTAGTCTGTGGGGTCGGTGCATTTTGAAGATTTTTTCATCTCCGAGATTAGGTTAGGAAAAATCAAAGATCTTTTTCATTTCAAATATTGCCTCGAGGAAGGAGAAATCTCCGCCCTATGCAATTGATATGGTTAAGAGTTTCCGAGTTAAAACTCTTATTTTTTTGTTTTTATTTTCTGAGTTGGACGTAAAGCATTCACTTCCTATATGCCCTCTGTTGAGAATTTTGTCCAAGAGTAATAGTTTGAGCGAAGCTCTCGGTGTAATAAATGCGGAATTTTCCTGGGTGTTATCGTTCCGTTTTTATTTTCTTTTTGCGATTGACCCTTACCCTTTCTCGGCTTAGGGAAGAGGGGACATTCAGTAGACGAGTTGCCATGTGGCCTTGAAATTAGCGTTGCAATTTATGCACGTCGGGTTAACTATTTTTCTTTAATCTCGCACTGTGTCCTGTGGCCACCGCCACATTTAAGTTCGCGTTTTCATGCATTTAATTTTGGCTAGCATGGTGGAAAAAATTGCAGTTATAGCACTGCGTTGGTCTAGAATTTTTGCGGAAAGGATATTTAATTTCAATGTAGAGACAACTGCGGATTTTGAAAATGTCATCGACATTTTCATCTTTGATTGGTATCTATTGAAGATGGGGAGAGGGCTTTTGGTTTTAAATTTTCAAGCAGTTGCGCGACTTTTTCAATTTTGATGCCTTGATCAATAAGATCCTTTTTAATATCTTCATCAGTGGAGGCCAGGAGTTTGACCTTTAATGACCAGTTTGAGTGGTCGATTAGCGGGGGGTCAGTAACGTAGTTTGAACGATATCATTATCAGTGAGGAATTTAGTGATTTTTCTATGATATAAGATTCTTTTTGAATCTTAATATAACCTCCAATATGGGTGTTGGTGGCGGTAGGATTATTCCGATGAATATCTTGAAGGATGAGATTGTACTCTGGAAAGAGTTTCATCATCACGGGTTTAATTTAGGGGCAGCAGGGTGACATCCTAACGACGTCATCATTTGCAGTGTTGAGTGCTGCAAATTTATTTTTATAAAATTAAGTAATTTTGATATTCTCCTTAGGAACGGTATTACTTTTCGCCGTTTTCCGCGGGATTTTAAAATCTTTAACATCCAGTTTATTTTCGTTAATCCTAGCCGTTAACTTTAGGGACTGATTATAGGCTCGGCTGTTTTTTATTTTTTTATTTAAAATTATGAGCGCATAAGGTACTGGGCAGGGTAAAAACTCAAGCATTT
The DNA here is from genome assembly GCA_019973935.1 of Trichonephila clavipes. Classification (NCBI taxonomy): domain Eukaryota; kingdom Metazoa; phylum Arthropoda; class Arachnida; order Araneae; family Nephilidae; genus Trichonephila; species Trichonephila clavipes. The sequence goes on from BMAU01011539.1 coordinate 37,190, forward strand.
ACCTTCTAGGGCTTTGATCTTATCGTCCAGTCCGGCATCTTCAGCTTCCAGTAGCTAACGTATTGTTCGTAGGGCCAGGGATGCTCTTCTCAATGTTCAGCATATTTTTGATATAGTCCTTTCGTGCAGTATAAATTTTTATCTGCTTGTCTATGCTTTTTAAAATTGTTGCATTTCTGCTCATTTATGTATCAGAGTGATGTTTTGAAAGGATCAAAAAGCAAACATTCTCCATTATAACACAAACTTTGATCGATTACATAAATAATGTCGGCTCGTTTTGATATAAATACTAAAACTCCAATAATGAAAATTACAAATTCGAATTAAAATTTTTCTTTATTTCTTGAAGAATGTTTTGTTAGTATTTCTTGAACACAAAGTAAAATCTTTTCAAAGGAAAGGTGATAAATGTTTACTGAAAACGTACTTACATTGCCAAATCAAAAAACAATATGGCGTAATTCCAATTGATACGTCTTATTCAAATACAGTGACGTAACACTCAGATTGAGGATAATTCACGACTTACTGCGCAGATGCACCTGATTGGTCGGTTTATATAATTCAAATAAAACCACAGTTTGCATTTTTAATTGCAATAAATGTTCTGAAACGGTACAACATTTGGAAGGAAGGGGTAGTGCAATTAATTCTTTAGTTTATTTCGACGTTTAGAGCCTGCTAAAAAAATATAAAACCCTTTTTTTTAAAAAAAAGACGCCATGAATTGATGTTTTTCAACTACTCTTGGCGAAATTGTGCCCTTGATTGGTAATTTGGCGCTTTTACAAAGAGTCCGAACATCAAATAAGAGCTCCTAAAATATGCACTTGGTCTCAAATGATAATAACCATCATGCAGCCCCATTACAAAGAAAAAAAGTCTTCCAAAACTTGACTTGCACTTGAATTGTATTTTTGCTCTCCTTTTACACCATGGTCGTTAATATTAGACTTTTATGAGGAATGGTGCAAACTAGTTTTTAATGTTTTATAATGCTGATTTTTTTGCAAATTTCGAATGTTAAAGTTTAGATATATTTGTGAGTGTACAGTGAAGTGTTGAAAAACAAGATACTTTTCTTCTTAATATATTAGATTTATAGGAACTGAAAGTGGAAAATGTGATCTTGGAATCTGATTTTTGATTGATAAAGAAAGAGAGAATTTATAATGGAAAATAATCAGGATTTTGAAAACTTTTAACATATGAAAGACTTTTAAAATTAGTGCATCACTAAAGGGTTATTTTTGTTTTGTCGAGGGACTGCAATACTAAATGGTTTTTAACTGAATTGCCATTTGAAGTTCAGAAAACTGATAAATGTTCTATTTATGAAACAGTTTTCTTTAAGGATAAAAAAATTCAAGAATCATCGAAAGGAAGTACAGTAATTGAAGTCTCTTCCAACTTCATCTGAGGAATAACAAAGAATGGTGGTTTGGAACATTCTCTTTCAACTGGTCAAATATTTGTAATTAGAAAAATATATGGGTTGCAGTATGAAAGAATTAATTAAACAAATGTTTTAAAATTGTAATTTTAAAAAATGTAAATTTGCAAAAGGCTGTATTTTCTGTACACACAGCAGTCCGTTGTCGTTTGTTTTAAAATTGAAATCATTGTATTCATTTATGCGAAAGATGTATGTGATACACTCTTTCAGAGTGAATAAAATTTCCCAAACTTGCTTTTTTCTTACAGAAGGCTCTCCCTCTCTCGTTTTCATGATTGTTCCATAACTTTCCTTCTACTCTATTTTGGGAACTCCAAAATATATCTGTCTATTAAAAAAACACTTTGTAGGATAAAAATTATTCGTCGCTTCTTAACTATATCCACATTAGTATAAATTTTTAAACACACCTTTTCTGTTTTCCTACTCAGTCTAGCCTATTCTCGTTTACTGTCAACTATTTAGGATTTATTGAAGAGTAGATCTATTGATTCTGCGTCATTCGATATTCTATTTATGCAGCACTTGATCCATGTTTACTAGTTTTCCTCTCCCCCCCTGTAATTCGTAAATTTTCTTTTTTTTCTTTTTTTCCTTCGTAAGGTTTTTTTTTATTTCTGGAATGCTACGGTGCTCTATACTAAGAAAAGTTTGTTTGTTGTTTCATACATTAATTTTAGCATTATTCTACTTGATCAGAGTTCTGTGATTATTCGTTTGTTACGAAAATCTCCAACAAATAAATCGAACAGTAATAAATATGTTGAGAAATGCACCAACTTCATTTATTTAAGAACTCTGATTGATAAAAATAATTCGTTTATAAAGGGATTTCCTGTTTTTTTTGTACAAGATGTTATTTTCGAATCTTACTAAGCACGATTTGACACTGTAAATCATATACAGTGCATGCACTAATATTTCAGATCAACTTCGCCAAAGGCTTTGTCTTGTCTAATAGGCCTAAGGTAGAGCCAAATTCTTTGAAATGGCGTATTTCCTCGCAATATTTGGCGACTTTTATCTCAAACGCTATTTACATTTATGATTTATTATTGTATTCTTTTTCTTTTCGGTAAAATAAGATTATTCTCATCTCAATGGCACACATATTAGCCTTAACAAGTAAAACCGAAGTATACATTTCTGTTGATGCCAGTTGGCGAGAATTCTTTGTATTGATTGCTCCGAGCCAACTGTTGTAACCTTTTTGTAAACAGTTCAAAAAGTGTAGCGATCCCATATGGTTGGGATCCGTTTCGCTTATTAAAAATTTTTCATTTTACAGTCCATTTAGTTATTTTAGTCAACATTTGGTCCGCTTGCGGAGTTGTAATATCTTTGTAGTATCGTTAGAATTAATAATAGTATGTCTAAAGAAGTATTAAAGCGTTGAATAGAAAGCGTGGAGCTGTGAAAGCTCAGCTAATAAGAATTAAGAACTTCATGGACAATCCGGATGAAAAGAGGACAAAACACATTTAGAATCTAAACTGGATACCTTGAAAAGCTTACGAATTAAGCCAAGTGACATTCGGGAGGAATATTATGAAGTAGTAGCAGATGATAGTGATTTGGAACCCCTTGAATCAGAAATCATGGATTTGGAAGATGATTGCGAAGGCAAGAATTAAAAATATTTTTTCAAATATTGATCTGAAGAATAATACTGTTACATCTTGTGAAAATAGTTTTAAGGACATTAAATTACCAGATATTCATTTGCTACGATTTAATGTTTCTTACCATGAGTGGTTTAATTTTAAAGAACAATTTGTGTCTTTAATTGATTCTAACAATAGTTTAAATGATTCTCAAAAGTTGAATTATTTAACAAAAGTGGTATTTCTACACTCACTGGAATTGCTAAAGATGTTATAACGATTGATGATTAATATACTTCATGATTTGAATGCTTGAAAAAGACATTTGAGAATAAAAAATTGATAATAAATAATCATTTCAGTGAAATATTGTCATTGGAAAAATTTACTCATGAATCAGCTAAAAATTTAAGAACTTTAATAGATTGTTGTCAAAAACACATTTAAGAGGATTAAAAATGGTAGGATTAGAATCAAACGAATTTTCAGAAGTTTTATTGGTAAATTTAGTTTTAAGAAAATTAGATAAGGATACAAGAAAGAATTATGAGCTCAACTTAGCCTCTACGGAACTGCCTAAGTGGGAGGATTTTATGAACTTTTTGCTGAAACGCTGTTTAATTCTAGAAAATATTCAAACAAATAATGCAACAGCTTTTCCATCGAAACAAATTTATAAAAAAAAGTCTTTCCTTACTAAATTACATCCAGCTAACTGTGTAATTTGTAAACAACAATCTCATCCTGTATTTAGATGCAAAAAATTTAACGATTTGAGCGTTAATGAAAGATTTAATTCAGTGAAAAAGAACAATCTTTGTATCAATTGTTTCAGCTGTTCTCATAAAGTGGTTCTATGCAAAAGTTCTAGGAATTGTTCAAATTGTTCTAAGTGGCACAATTCACTTTTGTGTAGAAATTTCGAGAGAAAGGTGGATAGCCAAAAGAGTTCAGGTAGAGAAACTGCCAAATATGGAATGGATTCTTTTGAAGATTTTTCGATTAACTACGGCTACTTACGGCACCAAGAGTGCACCATACCTTGCGACAAGATCATTGAAACAGCTTGCCTCAGATGACGGTGATAAATATCAATTAGCTGCCGAAGTTATAATGTCTGATGTGTGTGTCTATATGGATGATCTTCTTACTGGTACAGACGATTTAGAATCTGTAAGAAAACTCCAAGAGCAACTAGTTTCAATGCTAAAGGGTGCTGTAATGGAACTCAACAAGTGGTCAGCTAGTAATCCATTACTATTACGAGACTCAATGTGTCAAGTTAAGGACCTCTCTTATTCTTCTTCAAACGAGACCAAGACCCTTGGACTCTTGTGGAAGCCACATCCGGATTCCTTTGCTTTCAAGATTTCTCCCATGACCTCAAAATGTGACAATCTCATAGTCACAAAGAAATCAGTAATTTCTTGCATCGCAAGAATGTTCGATCCACTTGGACTAATTGCACCTGTATTAACCAGGGCCAAAATCTTACTCCAGTCTTTGTGGCAGTTGAAACTTGATTGGAATGATCCGTTGCCTTTGAACTTAGTTTCCTATTGGAAATCCTTTATAGATGCTTTGGAATCTATAAACTGTCTCGACATCCCACGTTATTGTCTACAAGATAAGTCTATCAGAACAGAGTTGCATGGCTTCTCTGACTCGTCTGAAAAGGCATACGGTGCTACAGTTTACCTACGATGCATTAATACAATTGGACAAATCTCTGTTAGGCTCCTGCGCTCCAAATTAAAGGTAGCCCCACTGAAAAGTATTACTATACCCCGATTGGAACTTTGTGGCGAAGTGCTTTTATCAAAGCTTCTTAAAAGAACTCTTGATACCTTTAAAGTTAATATCAGTCAAATTTACCTTTGAACCGATTCCAGCATTGTACTAGCTTGGATAAAAAAGCCACTAGCTCAACTTAAAACATTTGTGAGAAATCGGGTCAACATAATTCAGGAACTCACACAAAGTAATTTTTGAAAACACGTGAATTCTGAAAATAACCCTGCTGACATCCTTTCAAGAGGTATTAGTCCAGATAAAATTCAACATTGTGAACTTTGGTGGTTTGGCCCACCTTTCTTACATCAGTATAAAGAACTGGAACCTTAGGATATTATTACCGTAGAAGGAGATGATCTTTTTCTACAAGAATTGAAAAAAACTTCGGACTTTCCTCTATGTGCCTTATTAAGGAACTTTGAACCACTGGATATAATTAGTAATTGTTCATCATTTACTAAGTTGCAGAAAGTAATAGCCTGGTGTAAGCTATTTATTGAAAATGCAAGACATCCAATGAGCCGAACTAAAGGACCTTTTATGAGTAAAGAACTATCAGAACCTTTGAAGTGTATCAAATATATTCAAAGCACTTCCTTTTCTAAGGAAATTCAATATTTAGAAAAGGAATTCCTCTTCCAATCTCATGTAAACTGTTAAACTTGCACCCCTTTTTAGATGATGGGGGATTACTTCGAGTTGGAGGACGGTTAAGAAACTCCGCTATTCCAAGAAATCAGAAACATCCCATGATAATTCCCACCAACCATAATTTTACTTATATTGTTATTAATCATTTTCATATTCTCTATTTTCAAACAGGAGCTGAAGCTACCTTAGCAAATATTAGGAATAGTTTTGGGATACCATCCGCAAGAAATGTATAGTTAGAAAAATTCATATAATATTCATCACCTGTAGGAAGGTGAGTGCTAAAGGTTCGCAGCAATTAATGGCTGATTTGCCAGCTGCGAGAGTCACTGCTTGCAGAGTTTTTAGTCAGGCAGGTATTGATTATTGAGGATCCTTCCAGTTGAAAACTTTTTCAGGAAAATGCAGGCAGATTAGGAAAGTTTATGTTTGTGTTTTTATTTGTTTTACGGTTAAGGCTATCCATTTAGAAATAGTTAGCGACTTAACTACAGAAGCCTTTCTTGCAGCTTTAAAACGGTTTGAGGCTAGAAGAGGATGACTAATTGAAATCCATAGTGATAATGGTCGGAACTTTGTTGGTGCAAATAATGAATTAAGAAAAATACTTAAAGCATTATTTAAGGGTAAGATGGAAGAAATAACAGATTTTTTGTCTAAAGAACAAATCAAATGGAACTTCAACTCACCTTCCGCACCACATTTTGGTGGTCTATGGGAAGTGGGGGTTAAATCTTTAAAATACCATTTAAAGAGAGTAATCGGCAATTCAATTTTAAGTCATGAAGAATTTCTAACTCTTGTAGTTCAAATTGAAGCGGTTCTTAATTCTGGACCAATTTGTCCTCTTTCTAATGATCCGAATGATGTTGAAACTTTAACGCCTGTACATTTTCTAGTTGGATCATCATTGGTTTCAGTACCTGATCTTGATTACACTGAGATCCCCATGAACAGATTAAGCCGATGGCAGTTGGTACAAAAGATGAACCAACATTTTTGGTGCAAAGGGTCTTCAGAATATTTAAATAGACCGCAACAGAGACCCAAATGGTGTAAGGGCAATGTAGGTTTCAAAGAAGGGGACTTGGTATTAGTCCCCTTCAGAGAATTCAGATAGTTTAAAATGACATTTAGCACGAATTTTAAAATTGCACCCTGGTAAAGACAATATAGTCAGAGTAGTAACTTTAAAGGATAAACAGGGTATTTATAAAAGATCCGTTACTAAAAATGCCAATTTAACATATGTAAATTTAATTTGTCATCGTAATTGTATTTATAAATATTATTGTGTATTTATATATACATATATTACATTGAATTGTGTAATTGTTATTTCTATGTATTCTTCTTGTAATATTGTAACTTTAGTAATATTTCTATATAATGTAAACTTGTTGAATGCCTTCGTCATTGCAAGGCGGGGCAGGATCATGGTGCCAGTTGGCGAGAATTCATTGTATAGATTGCTCCGAGCCAACTGTTGTAACCTTTTTGTAAACAGTTCGAATAGTGTAGTGATCCCATATGGTTTGGATCCGTTTCGCTTATTAAAAATTGTCAAATTTACAGTCCATTTAGTTATTTTAGTCAACAATTTCATATGAAATTATTTTAGAACTTAAAAGTAAATTGTGTAGAAATATAAATACAAAAGGAGCTTCAAAATTTTTCTTTCAATCCTTGGAAATATTTAAATATTTATAATAGGATAATTTAAATTTGCAAATTAGTTTTAATTCCGGTTTTTGTGGAGAGTACTTACAGAAATTTGAGATATAATCCTACAGGATAACAACATATTTATTAAGTATAATAATGCAGGTAGTGGGTTTTAAAGGTTCGAATTTTAAAGGTTAGAACTTTTCGATTTTATACATTGGAAAACTTCGAATCCAAAATGTTTGTGAGCACACAGTGAAGCGATTTCCAAACAAGATGATGATTTTCTTTTTAATACATCGAATTTATAGGAACCTAAAGTGGAAAACGTGATCTTTGATGTTGAACCCCTGTATCTCATGTTTAAAGAAACGTAGAATTTTTAATGGAAAATGATAAGGATTTTAAAGCAAAGTAATAGACGAAAAAACTATAAAATCATATCAGTGGAGGGTTTATTTCTTTGTTGTCGAGGTACAGAAAAATTCAATGATTTAAAATTGAAGCTCAGTTTGAAATTCTTAAAAGTGATAAATGTGTGCTAGTTATAAAATAGTTTTCTTTAAGGATAAGAAAATTCTGGAACTTAGGGAACGAAATACATTAATTGAAATTTCTTACGAGTTTATCAAAGGAATAACAAAGCAGGATGTTTTCGAACATAGTCTTTCAGTGTAATTCAATTATTTCTAATTACAAAAATATATGGGATGATCCATAAAACATTCCATTACAACTGTTGTTTTAAAAATGTAGGTATAAAAAAATCAGACGCTGCAAAATGCTGTATTTCATGTACACACAACATTCTGCTGTGATACGTTTTATAAGTGAAATCATTGTATTCATTTATGCCAAAGACTCTTTCAGAGAGGGTGAATAAAATTCCCTAAACATACCTTTTTTTTACAGAAGGCTCACCCTCTCCCCTTTTCGTGATTGTCCCATAACTTTCCCTCTTCTCTATTTTTGAATTTCCCAAATACATCTGTATATAAAAAAAACACATTGTAGAATGAAAATTATTTGTCGCTTGATACAAATACCCATGTCAGTATAAATTTTTCAATACAGCATGTCTATTTTCAGGGATTCTATCGATACCATAATCATTTACTGTAAACTATTTAGGTTTAATTGAGGTGTAAATGTATCGTTTTCGTTTCATTCGATATATTCTATCTCTGCAGCACTTGATTCATTTCCAAGTTATCCCTCTGTATGTGATTCATTAGTTTTTTTAAAAACTATTCTACTAGATCAGTGATGCGTTTTATGAAAGAAAGGAAGCCTGCTCCAGTATTTGTCTCATATTTATCTGTTGTTTCCTTTGCATAAAGCATTCATCTTCGATATATGTCCTGCGCTCCTGTAGTATTTACTTAAGAGAATAGTTTGGTACGATCTCGGTGTATTACAGGATGCAGAAGTTTCCAACAATGATGACCCCAAATACCTTTACAACATGAACGATGATGTGTACGACCGAACGGACTGTAAAAGATATTTTGCGACTTTTGAAATTAGGAAAAGGACAAATGAATTTAGCATATTTCCGGAAGTTTACGGTGTGCTCTGTTTAAAAAAGATTGTTCTTCTTGTCATACATTTACTTTTAGAATTATTCGCTTTGGTAAGAATTTTGTGGTCATTCATTAGTTCTGAAAGTCTCCGAAACATAAATCAAACAGTAATAAGCATGTAGAGATATTTCTAAAAGCTTTATTTATTTAAAAACTTTGATTGGTATAATTTTATGTACTAAGGATTTCCTGTGAATTTTTCAAGATGTTAATTCCCAACTTTACTACATAAGATTTGACATTGTAAAACAAATACAGTGCATGTACGGATATTTTACATCAAATTCGCCAAAGATTTTGCCTAAGGTTGCGACAAACTCTTTGGAATAGCATGTTTTCTGCCAATATTTGACGTTATCATTCTCAAGCGTAAAGAAATCTATGTATATTTATTGATTTGATATAAATTCCTTTTCTTTTCGATGAAATAAGATCATTCTCCGACCAATTTTACAATTATTAACCTGAATGTTAAACTGAAGTATAAATTTCATATGAAATTACATCAGAAATTGATATTAAATCATGCAGAATCAAACAGACTAAAACCTTCAGAAATACATGTTTCTATGCCTTGGAAATATTTAAATTAAACATTAATAAGGGGATATATTTAAGGATGTAAAGGCAATTTTAATTCCGGATTTTGTTGGAAAACTATCATAAATTTTAGTTATAATCCTACCCGATAATAAACTTTATAGACAAATATAACAACGCAGGTACTGGATTATGTTTTTATAAAATACATCATAATTCACACAATTTATGAACACCTACCTCATTTATTATTTTACTAAAGCATTAAATTCCTTATAAGAATTACATTAATAATAATCTAACGTATTGTAGAGAGATGACCTATTAATAGAAGCTAAATGCCATACGAAAACTGAAAAAAAAAATCAAAGATAAAAAGTAATGATAGAAATATTGCAATAGTTTATGTATCTGAAGAGTAATTAATTTCTGTAAGACAGTGAGAAATCTGTGTATACACAAAGCAAACATTCTACCTCTAATTGATATATTTAAAACACAAACTTATCAGGAAAATTAAACTAGATTACATAAATAATGTCGGCTCTATGATATTAATACTAAAATTCCAATAATTACGAAAGGTATTCACCAAATTCGAAATAAAACTTTTTCTTTATTTCTTGAATAATGCTTTGTTAGTATTTCTTGCCCACAAAATTAAATTTTTTCAAAGGAAAGGTGATAAATATTTACTGAAAACGTACTTACATTGCCAAATCAAAAAACAATATGGCGTAATTCCAATTGATATCATTTATTCAAAAATAGTGACGTAACACTTACATCGATCGTTGATGAACTGGATGGAGTGCCTAGGCCTGTCGGCCTCTAACCTCCTATCAGGTAATTTTGAGATGCCTTTGACGAGTTCTACCATTGCCCAGTTTTAGGAATAAATCAGTTTAATAATGAGAAAGTTCCGTAGATTTTAAAAATTTAAGCTACTTGGATATGAGATTAAAATAACTATTAAAAATTTAACTTTAAAAACAGTGAAAAAATCATTGAAAAATGCGAGAAAAGTGGGCGGAGTTATCCTAGCCAATCCGAGTGCAGCAAAAACTGACTATCAGAAAAGGCGGGAAAGTGATCTTGGGGAAAAATAAATAAAGTAAATAAATTAATTGAAATCTGGATTGACCAAGATGTCTCTTGGTCTTTTTACAGAAAAGTGGGAGAAGTAGGGGGAGATTTCATTAATAGAAGCATTATCTGAGTCGTCTATATTATTGAAAAAGTTGATAGCAAGTTTTCGTATGGTCTGTCGAATAGTTGGTATATTGCAAGCTATTCTTAGATCTTTATTTCGCATATACCAATGAGCATTGCAAATTTGTCTTATTATTAAATTTTGAGCAGTTTCAAGTAAATTTATATTAGTTTTTGCTGCATGTCCCCATACAGGGGAGGCATAGGTAAGTAATGGTTTCATGATCAGAGTATAGATAAGCAGTTTGTTATGTCTATTCAATTTAGACTTTCTGCAGATAAGGGAGTAAAGTTTACGCGTAGTATTTTTAAATTTATCTCTAATATATGTTATGTGTTGTCGGAAAGTGAGGTTTTTATCAACGATTACACCAAGATACTTGGTGTGTTGAGACCAGGGTATTCTTTGATTTTGTAGAGTAATTTCAGGGGAGGTTTCCTTTTTGAAAAGAAAACCGCTTCCGTTTTGGAAGAGTTTAAAGCAATCTTCCACACGGAAAACCAGGTCTCCAGGTGAGCTAGGTGTTCATTGATATTTTCGACTAGTGTGTCGAGGTTTCTGTGTCTGCTGAGTATGGCTGTATCATCTGCATACATGCATATTATGGTATTAGAATGTTTAATAATATCATTAACGTAGAGGTTAAAGAGAGTTGGTGCCAGAATTGACCCTTGGGTCACCCCAGCGTTAATCTTTTTAAGTTGCGAGAAGGTACGATTAATTTTTACAGTGAAGGAGCGATCAGAGATATAGGAATTTAACAGGTAAATAAGAGGGGGCGGGATTTTATAGGTGATTAATTTAAAGAGTAGGCCAGTATGCCATACTCTATCAAAGGCTTTTTGAATATCAAGGAAGACCGCGGCCGTGCATTCATCTTTGTTGTTTCCTTCCTTAATAAATTCAACGACTCTGAGAAGTTGATGTGAGGTGGAGAGACGAGGTCGGAACCCGTGCTGCTCCGGAATCAGGATATTTTCTCTTTCGAGATGGTCGTTGAGTCTGGCTAAAATCACTTTTTCAGCCAGTTTACTAAGGACAGGAAGTAGACTTATTGGTCTGTAGGATTCGGCCAAAGCCGAATTTTTATCTGGTTTTAGGATCGGAATAACAACCGCAGTCTTCAAGACATAGGAAAGTATCTTAAAGTTAGCATATTATTCATGATGTTAGTAATCTTGAAAATAGTGAGGCGCGGTAATTTTTAAGCATTTTGTTAGTGATCCCATCTCTCCCCGGACACTTTTTGATTTTAATCTTTTTAATGATCTGAATAATTTCAGATGGGAGAGTGGGGGGGGGGATGATATCAGTATTGTTAATATTCGAGTCCATGTATGCATCAACAACGCTGGTGATGATCTCGTCTTTGCGTGGGTTGTGAATGTCATTAAGGTGAAATTGCTTCTCAAGCGAATGAGCAATTACTTCAGTTTTGTTTGTATCGCTGAGAGCAATACCAGTGGGGCCATTAAGGGCGGAAATCGGAGAGGTTTTCTTCCTGAAAGCTTTCGCAATTCCCCAAAGGGAATTGTCCTCAGCATTCAGGGTAGAAAGATTATCCTCCCATGCCTGTTGTCTGTAATGATAAATTTTCCTTTTATTAGCATTTTGTAATCTGTTTAATTCTGTTTTATGTTGTAGGTGTCTTGTATGTTGCCAGGTTTTCCTGGCTTTGTTTCGTTCCTTGAATAGCTCTTTTAGCTCACCCTGCACATACGGTTGTTCCGTGTGGTAGAAAGGACGAGAGGCACTTGCGTGCGCATTTAGGATCTCATCAGTGAGGTTGCTGACTTGGGAGTCGATCTCGTGGGTAGAATTTGCAGTCAGGAGAAGATCGCAGTACCGCCCCAACCTCTGGTTGGACCGGTCCTGTCGTTCCTGTAACAAATATAATTCGGAATATTGAAAGAGTATTCTGGTCTCAGATGTGTTTCTTGTATCAAAAATAAATCAGGGGAGTGCTTATCAATGAAATCGCGCATCTCAACAATGCGCGATCTCACTCCGTCAGCGTTCCAGGAGAATATTGAAAGGCCGAAAAAAGAATTAGACATTATTAAGATCTATTGAGGAGATTGAGGTACAGATACCTTTAAGCAGACATTGAAGTTTGTCTGTGGGGTCGGTGCATTTTGAAGATTTTTTCATCTCCGAGATAAGGTTAGGAAAAAGATCAAAGATCTTTTTCATTTCAAATATTGCCTCGAGGAAGGAGAAATCTCCGCCCTGGCAATTGATATGGTTAAGAGTTTCCGAGTTAAAACTCTTATTTTTGTTTTTATTTTCTGAGTTGGATGTCGAGGAGTCACTTCCTCGTGCTGCCCTCTGTTGAGAATTTTGTCCAGAAGTAACTTGAGCGAAGGACTTACTGCGCAGATGCACCTGATTGGTTGGTTTAAATAATTCAAGTGAAACGGCTCGAAGCACAATTAATTCCAAACACTGTTCTGAAACAGTACAAAATTTCTTAGGAAGGGGAAGTCCACCTAATTCTTTTGTTTATTTCTTCGTTTTGGGCCTGCGGAAAAGATAATAAAATCTTCTTTTTAAAAAAAGATGCCATATCTTGGTGTTTTCAACTACTCTTGGCGAAATTGCTCCCTAATTTGGCGTTTTTAAAAAAAGTACGACTACCAAGTAAGAGTTCCTAAGAAATGCAGTAGGTCTGAAACGTTTAATACCATCCCTCAGCCCCATTACAAAGAAAAATAAATCTCCCTAGACTTATATTTGAAACATATTTTTGCTATGCTTTTGCATCCTTGTCGTTAATGTTAGACTTTTCAGTGAAATAGAGCAAACTAGTTTTTAATGCTTTATAATGATTGATTTGAGCAAATTTAAAATTTTAATGGTTAGAACTTTTCGATGTATTACATAGAAAAGCCTCGAATTCCCAATGTTTGTGAGTATAAAGTGAAAAGGTCCCAAACAAGATGATAGTTTCCTCCTCAATATATCAGATTTATAGGAACCTAAAGTGGAAAACTTGCTCATTTCTAATAAACCCCTGTTTCTGATGTTTAAAGAAAGATACAATTTTTAAAGTGAAATGATCAGGATTTTAAAACACAGTAACAGACGAAAGAACTGTAAAATCATTACTTAAGTAGTGGGTTATGTCTTTTTTGTTAAGGGAATGAAATATTACACGATTTAAAATTGAAGCACTGTTTGAAATTCAGAAATGTAATAAATGTTCTGGCTATGAAATAGTTTCCATTTAAAGATAAGAAATTCAAGAATAAAGAAAGGGAAATACAGTAATTGAAGTCTCTTCCAACTTTATCTCAAAAATAACAAAGGAGAGTGGTTTAGAACACCCTCTTTCAGCGAGACAAATATTAGTTATAAAAATATATGGGATGCACCATGAAAAGTTTCATTAAAAGTATTTTTTTAAAAAAAAAATGTTGGTACAAAATTATGACGCTGCAAAATGCTGTATTTTCTGTACTCACAACATTCTGATGTAGTACGTTTAAAATTGAAATTATTATATTCATTTATGCCAAAGATGTGTGTGATAAACTAATTTAGCGTGAATAAAATTCTTAAACAAGCTCTCATACAGTCCCATAACTTTCCCAGGGCTTTATTTTTGAAACTCCCAAATACATCTTTCTATAAAAAAAAACACTTTGTAGAATGAAAATTATTTGTCGCTTGATAACTACACCCATGTCAGTATAAATCGTTCAATAAAGCATGTCTAATTTTAGGTATTCTGTGGATAACATAATCTTTTACTGTAAATTATTTAGGTTTAATTGAGGTGTAGATGTATCGTTTTTGCGTCTCATTCGATGTATTCTTTCTCTGCAGCACTTGATCCATTTCCATGTTTTCCCGTCTCTGCGTGATTCGTTAGTTTCCCTTAAAACTGTTCTCCTTGATCAGTGATGCGTTTTATGAAAGAAAGGAAGCCAGCTCCAGTATTTGTCTCATATTTATCTTTTATTTCCTTTGCATAAAGCATTCATCTTCGACATATGCCCCGCGCACTTGGAGGTTTTTATTTAATAGAATAGATTCGAACGATCTCGACGTATTATAGGCTGCAGAAGTGTCCAAAAATGATGACCCCTGATACCTATAAAACATGAAAAATAATGTTTACGACCGAACGGACTGTAAAAAATATTTTGCGACCTTTGAAATTAAAAAAAAGAACCTATGAGTTTAGTATATTTCCGGAAAGTTATAATACTCTCTATTTTAAAAAAATTATTATTTTTCTCATATATTCAATTTTAGAATTATTCACTTTGGTAAGAATTCTGTGGTCATTCATTAGTTCTAAAAGTCTCCAAAATATATTTCAAACAGTAATAAATATGTAGAGACAGTAAAAAACTTTTTTCGTTAATAACTTTAATTGATAAAATTTGTTTCTCTAAGGATTTCATCTGAATTTGTCAAGATGTAAATTCCTTACCTTAATACATAATATTTGACATTGCAAAATAAATAAAGTGAATGAGTAGTTATAATATACCGGTTCTGGAACAGTGGAGCCGGTGGAGCCGCATGCAAACAAAAGTGGGTGGAAGTCCCCCGATCTGAACCGGGAAGATGGTTTGTGATTGATAAGGGTTTCGGGGATCTGTACTGATAAGAAATGCACGCTTTTAGCGATAACGAGTTATATTCTGATATAGTTTTAATTAAATGATTATGATTTTTTTAATTACGTCATTGAAAGCAAATTTTAATTGGGATAAAGAGTCAAATTTTTCTGTACATATGATTATTTTTATATCATTCCGTATACATCTATTTCTGAAAATCATGATATACGTGTTGAATGAGTATTTGTTATATTTCAAATTTGATGCTTGTGATTTCTGAAACAGAGGATTGAAAATTAGGCAAACGAAAGGAAGTGGAAATCCCCCCCCCGGGTCTGAACCGGGAGGATGGTACCCCCTCCGCTCTGATAAGGGTTTTGGGGCTCTGTAAATGGGTGTTACAAATGCATGTTTTTAGAGATAACGAGTTATATTCTTATATAGTTTTAACTAAATGGGTAGAATTCTGATTTTTTTTAAGTACGTCATTGGAAGCAAATTTTAATTAGGATAAAGGGTCAAACTTTTCTGTACATATAAATATTTGTGTATAATTCTGATAAAGTCTATTTCTGAAAATTATGATATACGTGTTGAATTATTGTTTATTACATTTCAAATTTGATACTTTGTGCATAACTAAAATATATTTTTCATTGATTCTGCATGTATTTTTTTTATAATTCTGAGATAACTTAAAAAATACTATGCTTATATAAAGTAAAAGTTCTGCATATGTTTTTTCGTTTGCAAAGTAGTTTCCTTACATGAAACATCCCTTTCCTATGATAATATATGCGGACCTTGTAATTCTGGTAAAACTTTCTTTGTTAGATGAATCTTAGAAATAAAATTAATTAATTCTTTTCCTCCCAAAATTATTTGGCGTTATGGAATTTATCCAAAATTGTTTGATAAGATGTCTGACATAGAATTTCATGAAGGCATGCCTTTCGATGTAGAAGATATTACTAATACTTTCGTAATAATAGATGACTTAATGAATGAAGTAGGAGATGACAAAAGAACTTTCAAACTTGTTCACGAAAGGAAGCCATCATAGAGACATTTCCGTAATATTTATTTTACAAAATATTTTTGCAATGAAAAACAAATTATAGGAATATTTTTTTTTAAATACTTCCTACCTAAGTTGTTTTAAAAATGTTAGAGACAAGCAATAGATCTCTTGTCTAGCAAGACAAATGTATCCATCTCAATCGAAATTTATGATTGGAAAACTATACGAAATACAAATGCTGCAAATTTGACTATCCACTTTGTGAGAGATAGAAAAATAAAACCTTTCGTTCGAATCATTTAATGAATTTTTCAAAAAAAAAATTTTTCATAGAGTTTTGTTACGAATAAATATCTCAGAACAAAAACATTGTATGCAAAACCTTTGTCATGGATAGAATATTAAGTGTGGTTTGTGTTCTTCAACATTTGTTTTTAATTTTTAGTCTGTTTCCCTTCTTGTTCCTTACACTTAAATATATTAATATGAGTAAAGTAATTAAAAAGTTGAAAAAATATTGAAAAAAAAAGTTGAAAAGTATTGAAAAAAGATGAAAAATATTGAAATATTTAGAATATTGTTGGTGGACTTGAGTATTTAAGTTAAGAGCAATAGTGATAAAATTTCTTTTTTCATATTAATCTTAAAATAATAATAACTTTATAAATTTAAATATATGGTAAACTTATAAAAAAATCAAAGCAAAATCTTATTCATCTTTAAAAATATACAAACACAAAATATTGTATTTATTCACCTTCTAAAATTTATTCTTACATTATATCATTTCTTAAAATATTGATACAATCTGAAATCTTTCTGTTTGCTACGAACAAATTCATATAAAATATAATTCATTGAAAAGCCTTTACTGATTTTCAACAAGAAAAATATAAAATAATGACTACATAGAAATAAGGAATATCCCTTGGTTAATCCATTTCTCAATAAATAAAGTCCTTCAGATCTCAACAATTTTCCTTTTATAAAACAATGTGCTAACAGGAAACTTAATTTAATCTTATATTTTTTAAAATGTATTATATGAGAAGCATTGAAATAAGTAACATCATTCAATATGAATAATAAATACATTCGACAGGTATATGCATAAAATGAAGAGGAAACATTTACATTCTTAAACATGAAAGAATAAGATATATACAGAAATCAATATTTATAAAAGAAACTATTTAATTAAATTCTCATTTATATAAAATATTAGTTTTCATTTATATGGCAGTTACCGAAAGCTAAAGTTGTAATACCATCTTCAAGAATATATCTTATCGAAGGGGCTAAGTGAATTTTTTTTTTTTTTTTTTACTTTTTACAGAATGTATTTGATGTATAGAACTGTTAATGGGTTTAAACTCTTCACGACTTCTATACTTATTTATGAGGCAATTTTTATAGTCTTCATGAGAAATTTTACTTTTAAAATAGATATATGTATCTCTTTTGCTGTATTTTTTTCTAAAGTTAATGTTTTTATGCTATACATTTTTGCATTGAGACCTACGAACTCAGTTGCTACCATACCATTTAACTCATCTGTCATTTTTCCGAGAACATTATTAGTTAAAGGATTATAAAGAAAAGGGTTTGGAAGCAAATATATGGGTCATTTCAATAAAAAAGAAGTGAGTTTTCTTTGAATAGATACAAGGTCGTTATTAATTATTTTATAAGCATGAAATGCTGGAGATGCTATGAATTTCTTAGCTCTTTTCTCTCTATTCACTAGATAAATCTTAACTTTTTGCGTAAATTTTTCATTGTTTTACCAAACACGGCATTGTTTAAAAGTTTAAAGAGATCTTTTTCAAAATTGTTGTTTGCTCGTTTTCGATGTTCAGTATTAAAATCTATATAAATTTTTAACCGAGGACTTTGTTTGAATTTTACAAATTGATGTATTTTTTTTTAAATTTTTAAACCTAATTGTACATATAATTTCAAATTTCTATAATGAACATATTTAGTTTTATTTCTGAAGTTAGGAGCCAATTTTTCCACAGACTTCGATTCTAAAATACTGAATTCTTTAGCAATATTTTTAGTATAGGAGGAACATTCAGAGACACTTCAACTTTTTCTGGAGCTAATGGATAGCAGTTATGCAAATCGTGCAATTAATCAGGATATTCTAACTTAAAATATACAACTTATATCCGAATCGTCTGGTACATCCATGAAGTTAACGTATTCATCAGTCCAGGAAAAGTCGTGTGTAGACAAATTTTGTGACATTGCTCAACCATATAGATTGTTTGCATCTAAATATATAATGTAACTACTAGGTAGGCTTGAATCATAGGTTGATAAATACACATTGTTAGCCTTAGCGTAGCGATGACCCATCATCGCAACACCTCCGCGAATTCCTTTTTCGATGAATAAAGGCATGTCTATATCCGTTAAAAGCTCCAATCGTACTTTTGTCATTTTATGCTTGCCATATCAAACCAGGAATCGTATATGTATTACTTGGATCAATTTTGTAGTAATTCTGTGGCACAGAGTTCTAAAGTTTTCAAATATGTCTGAAAATAATACGTCTACGGTTACACACAAATCACGATAATCTCCCAATGTGCGCATTTGAAACATGTTCCATCTATGGTGAGCATATTCGTAGTCTTCTCTGGATACATTTTTATTTGTTAGACTGTTGAAAAAAGCTGATGGAGGAGGGAGCTGCGTTTCATAAAATTTAGAAAAGGAATCAAAATATTCATATGGATAGCAACCCTTTCTAGTTATAAATTGTGCATTACTTGCAAAATACCTATCCTAAAGATGAAATTTACAAGGCTTTAAAGTTGGGCAAGTTTCTCTAGAGAAGTATTTAAAAATTGAAGAGTCAATGAAACGTAATGACCTCAGAGTAAAAAAAAAATTCACTATGTCGGGAATGCATTGAAAAAAGAAATCAAAACTTTTAGTTGATTTTTAAAATTAAAATTCAATTTAATTATGTCAAATGATCCAAATGAAGCACGAGGAAGTACGGAATAACGCTTGAAGGAGTTTTTTTTTTTTTTTTTGTTAAAATTTAAATAACATTTTGAGTCTAAAGGATTTATAACCTATTTCAGCTACCATAAACCTATTGTTTTCTTCTTAGAATACAATTAATTCCCAAATATGATTGTATATTTCGCACAAAAACATTCCTTTATGAGTACAGACATATGAATAAATAATTGTATGGGGCGATACTAACATCTCATGGTTTTTTATTCACTTAACTAACCTCTGAAATAACATTACAAAATTTGAAGTTATCACTTCTAACGTGTGGTCATAAGCACACACACGATCTTTTTTAACCGAAGTTTTCTGTTTTTACCCTCGATTATCGAATTTCAAGGATAAATACATTTTTACCAATCAAATTTTTATTATTTACATTGAATTGAGTGGATGGACAATACTCGATTGACATCAAAATGTTTATAACTGTGTGAGAAATATTGTGTAGTTTACATGAATTTGCAACATAAAATTAAGGAGATGTTCTTGCTTCAATTTAGATTTTTACATCGAATCTGTTGTGATATATCAATAATTTATTCATTCTCTTTATTGTAGGTTTTTTCTCACAAATGTAAAAATGTGCATTTAGTTTTGCAAGACATTGTACTAACGATTAAAAAACCCGTATAGCAAACAATAAAATATTAAAATTGCAGTAGGTAATACATATAAAGATTTCTTTTAGCGTTTTAAATCCTTTATTAAATTATAATAAATGTTTAAAAAGTATTGCAAAATAAAATTGTTGTATATTAAACAAAACTTTTAATTTTTTAAAGACAGGGTTAAGCTTTAAATTCTTGTGGGTATAGAAACTTCATACAGAACGTGAATCCATTTTTCATATACATTTATAAGTTTCTTTTGGATTTTTTTTTATTGTGACTCGTGGAACCCTTGGGTACGCCTCATGGAACCTCAGGGTTCCATGGAATATAGTTTGAAGGCCACTGGTTTAGACTTTCGAAATGATCAAGATAACAGGATTTTAATATTTGCAGAAGAGTCTCTGTACCTTTTGAAAAATAGAAAGACCATTTTCTTAGATGGAACATTTAAAAGTTATCCAAAACAATTTTCTTAAATATATAAACATCGTACCATTTGAAAACATCGTAAAAGAATTCGAAATATCGAAAAATTTAGAAAAATGTTTAAAATCTTTAAGTTTTGTAATAAGTGAGACTAAATCCAATGGTAAAAGACATTTATGCCTTTGTAATACAGGTTAGTATTAATTTACTTGTATTTATTTTTCTTTTATTTACTTGTATCTGTTTTATATACTTTACTCTTCTAGTATTTATCTTTACTTACATTAATGAAGCTAATTAATTTTATGGTAATTGTACCTGTACTAATATTTATTTGACTCTAAAATACAAATCCCTGAGATTTGACCATACTCTTTATTATACTATTACTTACTATTAATTTTTAAATATTTCTCTGAAAGTTTTTATTTTTAATACATTTCGCTATGTTTAAAACGCATTCCCACTATAATATCTTAACAATTCAATGTAAATAATAAAATTTGATTGGTAAAAATGTATTTATCCTTAAAATTCGATAATCGAGGGTAAAAACAGAAAACTTCGGTTAAAAAAAGATCGTGTGTGTGCTTATGACCACACGTTAGAAGTGATAACTTCAAATTTTGTAATGTTATTTCAGAGGTTAGTTAAGTGAATAAAAAACCAGGAGATGTTAGTATCGCCCTATACCATTATTTATTCATATGTCTGTACTCATAAAGGAATGTGCGAAATATACAATCATATTTGGGAATTAATTGTATTCTAAGAAGAAAACAATAGGTTTATGGTAGCTGAAATAGGTTATAAATCCTTTAGACTCAAAATGTTATTTAAATTTTAACAAAAAAAAAACTCCTTCAAGCGTTATTCCGTACTTCCTCGTGCTTCATTTGGATCATTTGACATAATTAAATTGAATTTTAATTTTAAAAAATCAACTAAAAGTTTTGATTTCTTTTTTCAATGCATTCCCGACATAGTGAAGTTTTTTTTTTTTTTTTTTTTACTCTGAGGTCATTACGTTTCATTGACTCTTTTCAATTTTTAAATACTTCTCTAGAGTAACTTGCCCAACTTTAAAGCCTTGTAAATTTCATCTTTAGGATAGGTATTTTGCAAGTAATGCACAATTTATAACTAGAAAGGGTTGCTATCCATATGAATATTTTGATTCCTTTTCTAAATTTTATGAAACGCAGCTCCCTCCTCCATCAGCTTTTTTCAACAGTCTAACAAATAAAAATGTATCCAGAGAAGACTACGAATATGCTCACCATAGATGGAACATGTTTCAAATGCGCACATTGGGAGATTATCGTGATTTGTGTGTAACCGTAGACGTATTATTTTCAGACATATTTGAAAACTTTAGAACTCTGTGCCACAGAATTACTACAAAATTGATCCAAGTAATACATATACGATTCCTGGTTTGGTATGGCAAGCATAAAATGACAAAAGTACGATTGGAGCTTTTAACGGATATAGACATGCCTTTATTCATCGAAAAAGGAATTCGCGGAGGTGTTGCGATGATGGGTCATCGCTACGCTAAGGCTAACAATGTGTATTTATCAACCTATGATTCAAGCCTACCTAGTAGTTACATTATATATTTAGATGCAAACAATCTATATGGTTGAGCAATGTCACAAAATTTGTCTACACACGACTTTTCCTGGACTGATGAATACGTTAACTTCATGGATGTACCAGACGATTCGGATATAAGTTGTATATTTTAAGTTAGAATATCCTGATTAATTGCACGATTTGCATAACTGCTATCCATTAGCTCCAGAAAAAGTTGAAGTGTCTCTGAATGTTCCTCCTATACTAAAAATATTGCTAAAGAATTCAGTATTTTAGAATCGAAGTCTGTGGAAAAATTGGCTCCTAACTTCAGAAATAAAACTAAATATGTTCATTATAGAAATTTGAAATTATATGTACAATTAGGTTTAAAAATTAAAAAAAAAATACATCAATTTGTAAAATTCAAACAAAGTCCTCGGTTAAAAGTTATATAGATTTTAATACTGAACATCTCGAAAACGAGCAAACAACAATTTTGAAAAAGATCTCTTTAAACTTTTAAACAATGCCGTGTTTGGTAAAACAATGAAAAATTTACGCAAAAAGTTAAGATTTATCTAGTGAATAGAGAGAAAAGAGCTAAGAAATTCATAGCATCTCCAGCATTTCATGCTTATAAAATAATTAATAACGACCTTGTATCTATTCAAAGAAAACTCACTTCTTTTTTATTGAAATGACCCATATATTTGCTTCCAAACCCTTTTCTTTATAATCCTTTAACTAATAATGTTCTCGGAAAAATGACAGATGAGTTAAATGGTATGGTAGCAACTGAGTTCGTAGGTCTCAATGCAAAAAATGTATACAGCATAAAAACATTAACTTTAGAAAAAAATACAGCAAAAGAGATACATATATCTATTTTAAAAGTAAAATTTCTCATGAAGACTATAAAAATTGCCTCATAAATAAGTATAGAAGTCGTGAAAGAGTTTAAACCCATTAACAGTTCTATACATCAAATACATTCTGTAAAAGTAAAAAAAAAATTCACTTTGCCCCTTCGATAAGATATATTCTTGAAGATGGTATTACAACTTTAGCTTTCGGTAACTGCCATATAAATGAAAACTAATATTTTATATAAATGAGAATTTAATTAAATAGTTTCTTTTATAAATATTGATTTCTGTATATATCTTATTCTTTCATGTTTAAGAATGTAAATGTTTCCTCTTCATTTTATGCATATACCTGTCGAATGTATTTATTATTCATATTGAATGATGTTACTTATTTCAATGCTTCTCATATAATACATTTTAAAAAATATAAGATTAAATTAAGTTTCCTGTTAGCACATTGTTTTATAAAAGGAAAATTGTTGAGATCTGAAGGACTTTATTTATTGAGAAATGGATTAACCAAGGGATATTCCTTATTTCTATGTAGTCATTATTTTATATTTTTCTTGTTGAAAATCAGTAAAGGCTTTTCAATGAATTATATTTTATATGAATTTGTTCGTAGCAAACAGAAAGATTTCAGATTGTATCAATATTTTAAGAAATGATATAATGTAAGAATAAATTTTAGAAGGTGAATAAATACAATATTTTTAAGATGAATAAGATTTTGCTTTGATTTTTTTATAAGTTTACCATATATTTAAATTTATAAAGTTATTATTATTTTAAGATTAATATGAAAAAAAAGAAATTTTATCACTATTGCTCTTAACTTAAATACTCAAGTCCACCAACAATATTCTAAATATTTCAATATTTTTCATCTTTTTTCAATACTTTTCAACTTTTTTTTCAATATTTTTTCAACTTTTTTAATTACTTTACTCATATTAATATATTTAAGTGTAAGGAACAAGAAGGGAAACAGACTAAAAATTAAAAACAAATGTTGAAGAACACAAACCACACTTAATATTCTATCCATGACAAAGGTTTTGCATACAATGTTTTTGTTCTGAGATATTTATTCGTAACAAAACTCTATGAAAATTTTTTCTTTTGAAAAATTCATTAAATGATTCGAACGAAAGGTTTTATTTTTCTATCTCTCACAAAGTGGATAGTCAAATTTGCAGCATTTGTATTTCGTATAGTTTTCCAATCATAAATTTCGATTGAGATGGATACATTTGTCTTGCTAGACAAGAGATCTATTGCTTTGTCTCTAACATTTTTAAAACAACTTAGGTAGGAAGTATTTAAAAAAAAATATTCCTATAATTTGTTTTTCATTGCAAAAAAAATATTTTGTAAAATAAATATTACGGAAATGTCTCTATGATGGCTTCCTTTCGTGAACAAGTTTGAAAGTTCTTTTGTCATCTCCTACTTCATTCATTAAGTCATCTATTATTACGAAAGTATTAGTAATATCTTCTACATCGAAAGGCATGCCTTCATGAAATTCTATGTCAGACATCTTATCAAACAATTTTGGATAAATTCCATAACGCCAAATAATTTTGGGAGGAAAAGAATTAATTAATTTTATTTCTAAGATTCATCTAACAAAGAAAGTTTTACCAGAATTACAAGGTCCGCATATATTATCATAGGAAAGGGATGTTTCATGTAAGGAAACTACTTTGCAAACGAAAAACATATGCAGAACTTTTACTTTTATATAAGCATAGTATTTTTTAAGTTATCTCAGAATTATAAAAAAATACATGCAGAATCAATGAAAAATATATTTTAGTTATGCACAAAGTATCAAATTTGAAATGTAATAAACAATAATTCAACACGTATATCATAATTTTCAGAAATAGACTTTATCAGAATTATACACAAATATTTATATGTACAGAAAAGTTTGACACTTTATCCTAATTAAAATTTGCTTCCAATGACGTACTTAAAAAATCATAATCATTTAGTTAAAACTATATAAGAATATAACTCGTTATCTCTAAAATCATGCATTTGTAACACCCATTTACAGAGCCCCAAAACCCTTATCAGAGCGGAGGGGGTACCATCCTCCCGGTTCAGAACCGGGTGGGGGAATTTCCACTCCCTTTCGTTTGCCTAATTTTCAATCCTCTGTTTCAGAAATCACAAGCATCAAATTTGAAATATAACAAATACTCATTCAACACGTATATCATGATTTTCAGAAATAGATGTATACGGAATGATATAAAAATAATCATATGTACAGAAAAATTTGACTCTTTATCCCAATTAAAATTTGCTTTCAATGACGTAATTAAAAAAATCATAATCATTTAATTAAAACTATATCAGAATATAACTCGTTATCGCTAAAAGCGTGCATTTCTTATCAGTACAGATCCCCGAAACCCTTATCAATCACAAACCATCTTCCCGGTTCAGATCGGGGGGAGGGGACTTCCACCCACTTTTGTTTGCATGCGGCTCCACCGGCTCCACTGTTCCAGAACCGGTATATTATAACTACTTGAATGTACTGATATTTCACATTAAATTCACCAAAGCTTTTGCCTATTAGGCCAAAGGTAGCGCCAAACTCTTTGGAATAGCGTTTTTTTCTGCCAATATTTGGCGATTTCATTCTCAAGCGTACAGAAAGCTATTTCCATTTATTATTTTGATGTTAAGTCCTTTTTCTTTTCGATGAAATAAAATGAGATAAGATGCGACCAATTTTACATGCATTAACCTAAACAAATTAAACTGAAGCATAAATTTCAAATGAAATTCCATCAGAAATTTATATTAAATTGTGTAGAATTGGACAAACTACCACCTTCAGAAATACCTGCTTCGATGCCTAAGAAATATTTAAGTTAAATAATAATAATGGAATATATTTTGGGTTGAAAGGCAATTTTAATTCGGTATTTTATGGTAAAACTGTCATAAATTTTAATTATAATCCTACCGGATAATAAATTTATAGACAAGTATAATAATGCAGGTAGTGGATTACATGTTTTTATAAAACACATCATAATTAAAATAATTTATATACAACTACCATTTATTGTTATTCTAAAACATTAAATTCCACATAAGAATTACATTAATACTACTTTACCATATTGTAGAGAGATGACCTATTAATAGAAGCTAAATATAATACGAAAACTGAGTTAAAAATATCAAAGATTTAAAAAGTAATGACAGAAATATTGCAATAATTTATCTATATGAAGAGTAATTAATTTCTGTAAGGCCGAGAGAGATCTGTATATACTCAAAGCAAACATTCTACCTCTAAATGATATATTTGAAAACATAAACTTATGAGGAAAATCAAACTAGATTACATAAATAATCTTAGCTTTATGAAATTAATGCTTTAATGCCACTAATTACGAAAGGAATTCACCAAATTCAAAATAAAACGTTTTCTATGTCTCTTGAAGTATGCTCTTTGTTAGTATTTCCTGCCCACAAAATTAAATTTTTTCAAAGGAAAGGTGATAAATGTTTACTGAAATCGTACTTACATTGCCAAATCGAAAAACAATAAGGCGTAATTGCGATTGATATGTCTTATTCAAATACAGTGACGTAACACTCAGATCGCGGATAATTTAGGACTTACTGCGCAAATGCACATGATTTTTCGGTTTAAATAATTAAAACTAAATGGTTAGTAGCATTTTTAATTCGAAATAATGTTCTGAAACGGTACAACATTTGGGAGGAAGGGGTAGTTCAATTAATTTTTTTTTATATCTCCTTTGGGACCTTCATATAACAAGTTAAACTCTTTTCTTTAAAAAAAAAAGACTCCATGACTTGTTATTTTTCAACTACTCTTGGCGATACTCCGCCCCAAATTGGCATTTTATTAAAAGTAAGCATACGAAATCAGAGGTCCTAGGGCACCATCCCGCAGCCGCATCCGAAACTTGATTTGCACTTGAAATATATTTTTGCTCTCCTTTTGCACCATTGTCGTTCATATTACACTTTTATGTGGAATGGAACCAACTTGCTCTTAATGTTCTATAATGACGGATTTTAGCAAATTTTGAATTTTAAAGGTTAGAACTTTTCAATTTAATACTTAGGAAACCCTCGAATTCCCAATGTTTATGAGTGTAGAGTGAAGCGGTCCCAAACGAGATGATAATTTCGTTCTCAATTAAGAAGATTTATAGGAACCTAAAGTGGAAAACTTGATCATTGCTAATACACCCCCGTTTCTGTTGTTTAAAAAAAAATACAATTTTTAATGGAAAAGGATCAGGATTATAAGCCACAGTAAGGGACGAAAAAATTGTAAAATTATAACAATAGTGGAGGGTTATTTCTTTTTCTGTCGAGGGACTGAAATATTACACGATTTAAAATTGAAGCACAGTTTGAAATTCAGAAATGTAATAAATGTTCTAGCTATGAAATAGTTTCCTTTAAGTATAAGAAAGTTCAAGAATCAAGGAAAGGAAATACAGTAATTGAAGTCTCTTCCGACTTTATCTCATAAATAACAAAGGAGGGTGGTTTGGAACATCCTCTTTCGGCGATACAAATATTTGTAATTACAAAAATATATGGGATTCACCATGAAAGATTCAATTAAATTAATGTTTTAAAAATGTAGTTATAAAAAATCTTACGTTTCAAAATGCTGTATTTCCTGTACACACAACATTCTGTTGTGGTATGTTTAAAATTGAAATCATTGTATTCATTTATGCCAAAGATGTGTGTGATATGCAGAGTGAATAAAATTCCCCAAACAAGTACTTTTCTTACAAAATGTTCACCCTCTCTCATTTGGCAGACAGGTTTTCTCCACGACGTGAAGTTTGTCAGAAATGAGAGGTAGATGGGTCAGAGGACGATTGAGAAATTAATATTAACATTCTTGAAACTTAAGATCTACATACGAGAAATTCGGTAGGCATGTTTGATTAATTGAAGAGATATTGGTTGCGAAAAGTGTTTCTAAGAAAATCGATACCCGAGGGTGTTTGCGAGGGATTAATTAGTGATAAGCTTAAATATTCTCGTTTTTGAGTTTTTCCGTTTGCGAGAGTCCCGTTTTATACCTACTGACTCTAAATTTTACAGACCGATTCTTTTCAAGAATAAAGCTCCGCTACAAAAGGATGTTTGCTAAAATCGAATTCTGAAGTTGGTTGCGAGGGGTCACGGGAGTTGGAGATACAGATATTATATATATATCGTGTTTGGCTTATTATACCTACAGAATTGAATTTTGGCAGACTGATTCTTTTCAAGTAGTTATGTTCCGATACAAAAGAGTTTTGTCGAAAAATGAAATCTGAAGTTGGTCGTGAGGATTCAAGGGAAGCGAAAATACATATATTCAATTGTTTTAACTGTTAAACCTGCATAGTTAAAGTTTGGTAGAAGGGTTTTTTTCTATGACCTAAAGAACCCCAACAAAAGAGGGGTTGGGTCAAGGGACATTGTAAAAATAATATTACCGTTGTTGGACCGTAAGACCGACAGATGTGAAATCGGGCAGTCCTATTTCATTCATGGATCAGAGATTAGTTACGAAAAGAGTTTGAGGAAATCGATCGCCGGGGGAGGTTGCGAAGGGTCAGAATGATACAAAACATATTCCCGTTTTTGAACTGTTAAACCTACAGACTTAAAATTTGAATGAACTGTTCGATACAAAGTGGTTTTTGCGAAAATCATATTGTATTCTAAATGAAAAAAATGGAGTAAAATATATACATAAGCAATAAAAACACAACGCTAAAATCTAAAATAAAATTTAGAAAGAAAGAAAACTTACCAAACACGAAATCAAAGCCTTTGATTTAAATACAGATTATGTCGCAATATATAGGAAATTTCAGAAATATAGAAGGATCACCGCAATACAGAACTGTAAAAATAAAACAAAAAATAGATAACTCATCTATAACTTGCAAAAGACTATATAAAAAGTAAATAAAAAAAACAATATAAAAAAGTTTTTCGAACGCTGTAATAAATTTATTTATACATAAGATTACTTTAAATTAGCCACCATTACACGCAAACTACGTGCTTAGGATCTGGCGCAAGTTGGCCGTTTTAAAAAGAAGTTTCCTTTGACAACATTCGGTGAAATCTTTTGGCGTCGAAAATCAGGGTTTAAGCTAGGACTTTTATCAAATCCTACTTTAGCCTCAGTTCTGCATGATGGAGAATAAAAGAACATAAAATGGCCCATTTCTTTAGGACTAACGTGCGGAATAGCTCACTGCTGGGCGTGATTTAATTTTTGCATTTTTTCCGAGGTATATAAAAGCACCGTTGTGGTAACGGAACCGATTTCGGAGCAGTGGAGAAGACAGTTTTTCGTCACATTTTCGCGCATGCGCATTATTATTTTTTTTTTTTTATGAATTAGAATAATTTTGTGTGATTTAGTTGTGTTGTGTTTGCCAGCATTATTAATCTCTTTCTACATAAAAAAATTTTTCCAATGGTGTGATACATTTAGCTATACAAAAGGTATAGTTAATAAAAAAGAGTCAAAAGGAGTGGAATTTAACTGTAGAGGAGCGCCAAGAGCGAATATTGTAAAAATAACAACAAATGAAGGAAGTATGCGAAAGTTTTTCAAATTGAGCAATGACTCCCCTAGTTTTATTAAAGAATATTTATTAAAATATATATATATATATATATATATATATATATATATATATTGAGGAAAATAACTTTATTTTAAAATTATAATTTAAACTTTTAAACTTGAAAAATATTCGTTGATTTTATTTTTAAGAAATTGTGTCAATTGTATATAAAAGAATATACGTGAGTATTATAAAAAAAAAAGTGAGTCTTAACCCTTTAGCGCGAAGTGGCTAAAACATCTAGCCACATAATTAAAAAATTTTCTCCAAGCGGGCGTGGATATTTAGTCAATTCACATGCGTTAATTGAAGCTAAAACGCGTAAAAATCAATACAGATTGCAGCACGATACCTTTTTTTCCTGCATTTCATGACCTCTGATGGGTTGTCAGAAACAGTTTTTCTCCGTGTAAATCTACCATTTTTTTTACTATAAATAAAATTTCTGATTTGTTAAAAAATTTCGAGAAATTTTAAGTATACTTTCCTCTCATCATATCTAATTAAGCAAATGTGCAATTAAAAAAAGGGTTTTATTTAGGTTTTTGGAAAGCTTTTATATGTGGATAGCGGCTCTATCCACTGCTCACATTGAACAGAAAAATAACCTTAAAATGTTCGCACTTCCTCCACTCAAGAGAGAGCTCTTAGAATAACGTGCGAATTTTAGGGTTGGAAATTATGAACATTGTTTACAATATGTGGTACGAAATTCTTGGGTTCGAAAATCTTTCATTATACCTTTTCTCTGTGTACCACTGAGCCTTCAATCAAATGGTACAACTTGCTTTGAAAAGTTTAAAAGTAAATAGCTCATCGAATTTTTGAAACACCTAATTTAAATCCTCAAAAATATTACTTTGTTTCTAACTTTTTATTTTAAAACTAAATAAAATATAAAATGTGATTATATACCAGTTTCTGTGTACATTTTAGTAAGTATTCTATATTGTACAACTATTCTATTATTATTTTATTACACTTGTACTTTCTATTTAATAGTTATTGACATAGCTATTAGGATAAATACTAATTATTCATAAAAAGTTTATTGTAATATGATTCCTTATTTCTGTCCTGAAAAGTAAGTTAAATGTTTCAAGTGAGCAGTGTCTATAACGTCTAGCCACCACCCAAGAACAAAACCCTTGATTAGATTTTTTTTCTTAGAAAATGATGTTTATGGAGGATAAGAACATTACACTTATCAATTACTTTACCACGGAAAAGTATATTTTAATTTTGTGCCCGCGAAAGTGTTAATATGTCAAAAATTATTCTTGAAATCCTGGAAAAGATATAGCGCAACATATATTCAAGTATACAAAAACTATTTGTTTCATGATAATTAGAAAATTGTGTGTGTAACAATATAAAATTTCGTAGTATATTTTCTTAAGAATTATAGAAGTAGCAAAATATTTTAATAAATGGCGTGATTTGAATTGAGAAAATTTACCAAATTTAGAAAATTATTTAAAAAATGATGCGAGGAACACCACGCACTATGGCGACTTTGAAACATTCATTATTTGCTCTATTATTCCAAACTGACCTTGTACATGTCTCAATCGCCTAATTTGCATGAAAAGTATTCGTGGCGAATTGAGTCTTTCTGACACCAAATCAAAAGTAGGAAGATATGCTGGAATTTCTGGGTAAACAAAACTATTATATTTTGATAAATCTGGCATACTTTTCCTACTTAAATTTTGTTGACAATTGCAGTATTCTGTAATGTCTTCTAATTAATTTCTAATTAATTAAAAAATATTTTCCTGCTAAGAAGCAGGCATTCTCAAATCATCTGTAAACCATAATCTATCACAAATCGAACACCCGTGACTGAAAGGATTATAAACGAAGAGCTTTTGAAAATCTTTGTGCGCATTTTTAAGGGTAAGTGAATATTAACAGCGCACTGTTCAGTCACACGAGGACCTTTGGTGACGAACTTCGCATTTTTGAGCCCTGGTCAACAGACGAGGACATCACCTGAGCTGGAACTGCCCCCTCTCCTAACTACCACACCAAAGGTAGGACGTTCGAGGTCTCAACAGATTTAGCGTGCATCGCGCCCCTACACGGCGGGTCTTAAGTGGTACTCGGCTCAAACTCATGACACGCCAGCCCCGATCTTATACCTTGACCACTATGCTATCGTGGCCACGCATTTTTATGGAAATCATAGTCTTTGTAACGTAAAATATAATTTATTATCGATTCACATGCATCAGTTCCAACACGCACTAGACTTGCTGAGGGTTCTCTAGTTAACGGCACGCGGTGATTCACGAAGTCCGTATTATTCTGTACTGTCATTAGAAGGGTTTCAATAGCATTCCCATCCCTTAAACTCGGCATTAAGAGAGTATTTTGCAATGTTTCTTTCCGCTCTTGATATTCTCTCATGTACTCTGATCGAGATTTCGCAGTAGCACTTGATGAATTTGTACTATTTTTCTGGGGGTGTTACTTTTTCGACTGGACTTTTTTGCTAGTTTTTCTTTTTCATGAATCTCTTTTCCTCTTTGTGCGTTTTATTTAGGCATTCTGACTAGAATTAATAATAATTCAACGCAAATGAAAATTAAAGAAGTAAATTAGTCTCCGAACACATCACCATGTAGCCAAAAATCTAAAGAAAATTTTCAAAAGGCAGGTTTTTGTTGCGATAGCTATTTTGTCTACACCGTAATGCTCACGCTGCATCTCATACGACCGTTGATAGTGTTCCCGGGTCTGGGGAAAAGGACCCTTAATCGGAAGGTGGGCAAGTTAACTAGTCGGAGACGTGGGCAATTATCCAACTTTTTCACTGATATGACGGAAGTCACGAGGTATCACGCTCCCTTTTCCTCCTCTCGCTCTCTTCTTACCATGACGACGATTCGGGGGATGGGGGAAAACTACTTCCCATCACTTTCTCACTGTTACTCAAAACTGGGCAATTTTCTCATTCACTCTTGAGCGCAAAAGTGTTTCACTTCTAAAAGAAATTCAGAGTTGTATTCGGGGTTTTTATTCATATATATTTGACAATTTTAGAGACTGCATTTCAGTGGGTAATTTTTCACTGAACTCCAAAGTTCATTCAAAGCTTTTATCTGTTCATCCTCAGTGTATTCAATAACAATGACCCAAAATCGAAATGTTTTATTCAACAAGCAAATAATGTCTCTTATTTCTTTTGAAAATGAATAGGAATCTCTCAAACACGTCATTCATCCGTGCCCCCCTGTTTTACAAATAAATTTTAATATCCTTCAAATCATACGTTTTCTTTCTACCCTCCAAAAGATATAACATGCAAAGCATTACGGTCAATCATCCCCAAAGTATTTGACCCCAGGGGTGATCATGAAAAAAGAATATTTAATCTTAATATATATTTAATAACTAGAAAGAGAAAAAATCATAATTTTTTATTGGTTCCCCTCACCCAAATATTTTTGCAAGTATTTGGTGTAATTCGTGAGAAAAAAATGGCACACACCCGACATAGATCTTAATACATATAAAAAATATTCTCTCTAGGGATATTCTCCAATTTTGTAAAACTTTTGTTCTTCTAAAATAATTTCCAACCTATGTCTAGTTCTAAAAAAGTAGTATTTCAATAAAAATAAAGTGACAGTGTGACGGGCTTTACGTGAAATTCAACTAGTAATCCTCCAGGGGAATCTTTGGGCTAGCAATCGTGTTATTTCACACCCATCCCTCTCAAGAAGAAACCAAGAGATGCAAATTAGCTAGTGTATGTATAGTTAAAATTTAATAATCGTATATTAGAAGCAGAAGGAGCGGAGTCGCTGAAAGCTGTTTTAATACAGTAAGAATTAGAATTATGCCGCCTTACTAAAGGCGGAACTCTTTCTTTAAAAAAAGACGCCATAGGTTGGTGTTTTTCAACTACTTTTGGCGAAATTGCGCCCCAAATTGGCGTTTTTACGAAAATAGTGCTATAAATTTCACCTATTAAGTAATTGCTTCTTGGAATGCACTAAGTCTGAATTAATAATTACCAAACCGCAGCCTCTCATTACAACAAAAAATCTCCCCTCTCTGACCCGCTTTTAACCTTACCGGCACCCAAAGCACTTAAAGTAGTTACGCCTCCTCCCACAAAAAAAATTCCAAAGTACCTTCCCTCCTTCAGTTTTTACCTAGCCAATTTAGGTTCGAAAGGGATTTTCCTTTCACAATTACTCTTTTAGTGGCTCAAAGTTCAGTCTTCTCATTATTCACTATTTATAGACACACCGTGCATTGGACTGGCAACCGGCAGAAATAATGCAAGGGCAATGGCATATTTTTGCCGCTCTTGTTCCTTTTTTACCTTAAGGCATCATGGACTTTCCCCCTGCTTTTTTCTAATTTGGAACAGATAATTAATGAAATCGTTTGCAATTTGTTTACATTACTGTATAAAATGTGTTTTCGAATTGTTCATACTCCTTTTTTCTTCTCTTATCATTTTGCTTCTTTTAAAGTAGTGCAATTTCTCTCATTTTTTACAATGTACGAATTTTTTAATAACTTTTCAATTGTAGCACTTTTAGAGTCTAAAAATTCAAAGTTTTGCTGTGACGTTACACTTTTTTCTTGCATTTTATTTCTTTACTTATTTTTATACGTATTAATAGGTCTTAATCCATGTTCAATATGTTGCAAAATAATGCAAATGAAATTCCACCAATTCAATTACAAAGGGAAAAAAATGGAATTTTTGATTTTTTTTTTACGTTTTAGTCTTTGGAGAGCGTGAAAATATTTGCTTGCACTGTTATGTATATATACAATTTTCGATATTTTAACTCTTAAGTATTTTTCAGCTTTTCATCATCACCATATATATACCTATCAGGATGGCAAATTAACCTTTAATTTTTCTTAATTCTGATCTCAGCTTATGTAAAGTATGACTGCACGTTTAATAATTCCAAGTAAAATTAACTCCTCCCGTTGGTGTGGTGTGGTAGTTAGGAGAGGGGGGTGCCAGCTCAGGTGTCGTCCACGTCACTTGACCATGGTTCAAAATTACGTGGTCCGTCGCCAAAAGCCCTCGTGTAGCTGAACAGTGCGACGTTACTATTCAATCAATCAATCAAGGAAAATTAACTGTTATATTTATGTAGATTAATTGAGTTATATAAATTGCAAAAAATGGATTTGTTTGAATATTGTTTCAATTTACAATTTTTGCTTTTAGGTATACTATGAAAAACTATTTAGAAACCAAAATGACTTCATTCTGTAACAGTACCATGCCAGAGGTCACGCATGTCTCAAACCCGTGACTAGACATCGACATCTTCGCGTTAGTGACCATAAACACTTGGCTAATTTGGCTTCATCCCTTCTTCAATTCGACTTGGAAGAGATCCTCCCTTGTAAGTTCCTCGTGATATATACTTATAATATGAAACATAAGATGTTGTTTATATATATGAGATAGAATGATAAAAAGGTTTTATGAAAATTTAATGTAGCACATGTAAAGTTTTAATACTAAATATAGACTGTTAGATAAATCATTCTTAAAATATGATATTGAATCCGATTTCAATTTAAATATATTTGCTGCATTTGTGTCAAGAAAATATTAATTCTTTAAATGAGTTTTAAATATTTTTTAAGTACGGCACAAGCGGTAGATTTGAAATTGATTATATAATGATTATAATTATATAATTGATTATATACATGGATCAGCCATATATTAAGAGAATTTCAATTACAGTTGGACCCCGATTTGCCGAACCCCAGTTTAACGAATTGCGCGATTTGATTTATTTTTGTTTTCCAAGACTGAAATGAAAACAAAAATCCCTATTTAATGAATAATAAACATCGTATTAACGAATGTTTTCACCAACTGAGAACCCTTTTTTATCAGTTTGTATCTGAAGAAATTGTTGTTTTTTCCAAAATAACATCATTTTTTGTCATCAGAAAAGACTTTTCTTGCAAGCAGCAAATTTCGACTGGAAAAGGTGCAAACCATTATTAGATTTTACAGTTGCAAATGAATCAAGAGCGTAATCTATCATGTCAATTTTCAATAGTTCAGGTAATTTCTGTTTTATATTACACTTCACACACAAACTATTTCGGGGCCCAGCCGAAACGGCAATAGATTGATTTAAAGTAACTGAAAAAAATGATGTGGGGCTGTCTTAAAAATTCTAGAACAACGTTTTGATTCGAAATATTTAATCATTCAAAATCATCTTGACATGAACTTTTGGAATTAAGCCCCAATCAATAAAATAATATTTTTTAACTTTGTTAACGTCACGATGTATTTAAGTTTAATGTATGCAGTGTATCGATTTTGGGTTTTAAGTAGGATAATTTTGAGAGGACAGGTTTACCATTTCTCGCTCTGTTTGCGTAGTCATACATTTTTTTCACTACTGTGCATTATCATGTATTATATTCGTCAATTGTTTAGACACACCACGGTTACAAGGCTGTCGACCCTTGTTCTACCACAAAAAATAAAATTTTCACTTGCTTATTCCTACATTTTTGCAATTATTTTTTTGTTAATACCTGGTTGTATGTATTTCATATTTCTCTTAATTATTCAGATGCTTAATAAATTAAAGAAACATGTTGCTTAATGTAAAGGATATTCACTAATACCTTATTATCCACAAATTAATTATTCTCATGAAATGTTAATTTGTCTTCTATTTGCTTCTGATGCATTTACTGTGGTTCTTTTATTCCAATGCTGTATTGATTTCCTTACATTTTGATTCATAATAACAACATATACATATTAGTAACACTAACACAAATATTTGTAAAATAAAGACTTCAAAAAAATATCACAGTATTTTAGAGAGTAGATTTTGCGAAAATGGAGTGTAAAAATTAACAAATTAAAACTATTATGCGTGTTTTCTAGAGGATTTCAAATACTAAAGTCTTAGTTTTTCCAAAAAACTTTCAATGAATTTAAAACATTTGGTGCAATTGATTACAATATTTCTATTCAAGAATGTGTATCAAAATTTAAATTTTAAAGCAACCTCTTTGAATTTTATGTATTTTTAAAAAAATAGTTTTAAAAAACAGACGCACGTGCAGAGGTGTAAGAAGTTCATATTTCTATTTCAAATTTTACATTTATTATTTGTTAAACAATTTCATAAAAAGAAGGCTTTAGGTTGATTTTTTTTTCTTAAGAGGCTATCTATGTAGATTTAAGGAGGAATAAAACTAATTTATAACCTTTAAAATAATCAAAACAAGTATCACTTTATAAGGTATTTTAGTTAGATAAAGTGCTCTTCACTTTTCAAATTAACAAAGCAAGAAAATGTACAATTAAATTAAATTAAATGTCTAATTAAATCACTTTTTGAATATTAGGAAATTTTACCAATATTTTTTTTAAATATTTGGATAATTCTCTACAAAGGTAAGATATATATACATATATATATACATACATATATATATATATAATGATTTTTAATGCATATAAAAATTATTACTAAAAGTTTGTTATAATTTCTGATAGCCGCTTTGATTTTACGTAATATTAAAGCAGAAAAAAATTAAATCAGAAAAAATGATTGATGTTAAATTGCTATTGAGTTTATATATCAGGAACGCTTTGGTTTTGATACTTTATGGGTGCTTTTAAAGTGAAATGTGTTTGTTGAAAATGTAATTCCTTTCGAACAATCAATTAGAGTATTCACTTATGTAACAAAGGTTTATTTAATTATTAAAGAATTAAACCAATTGAATTTGGTGCAAAGAATTTGTTTTATCTGAATGTTAATTCTAATCAACAACAATACCTAGAAAAAGTTTTACGAAATTTAAAATTTAGTTTTTGTTTTTATATTTAAGGAGCATGCATAACACAATTTCATATAAATTGCCCTTTTTTAGCATTTTACTTTTTATTTCGCCCATTTTAGGCAAAACTAAAGAAATGCCGAATAAATCTTTTAAATGATCTTACTTTTACTTATTGCTTCTTTAAATAAGTAGGGGAGTCTTTACAGGCCTAGATATTACCTAACTGTAATTGAACTATTCTAACTATTCATTGAGATCTATATAGTACTTCATCAAGAAATAATTTTCTACATAAATCAAATTT
This sequence comes from Trichonephila clavipes, assembly GCA_019973935.1. Taxonomy (NCBI): domain Eukaryota; kingdom Metazoa; phylum Arthropoda; class Arachnida; order Araneae; family Nephilidae; genus Trichonephila; species Trichonephila clavipes. The sequence continues at coordinate 74,622 of BMAU01011539.1, forward strand.
TAATTAATAATTTAATACATTTTAACAACAATTCATTAGCATGATCTCTTAGAACACTTGTACCCTTGAAAACTTAAACATGTAAAAAATAATACGTTTGTAAGAGGCATGTGCCTGTCTCGAGAACGCCTTGATGTGTTGGGATAAGCACTCGACGTGATTCAAATCTAATCTGTTTATTTCAAAACTAAGAACAGACGCAATTTCAACTAATAATCTTAAGAGAATGTTTCAATAAAAATCGTGAAAGTGGAACAACGGCAGTAACACGTAAGTGATTAGTCGACTAACAAACTGGATCCTTCTTTTAATTCAAGACCTATAACTTTTTATCTTATTTAATCTAATCTTAATTCAATATTAGTGAACAATCATCACTTGATGGTTTTCTTCTATAATAAATCAAAACTATACTTTAAATATTATACCTTTAACATCAATCTCACCTGTCTTGAGTATATCTCCGCTCTTTCTCTTTTTAAAGCTAGAAAACAACGCATATTTATCGTAAGTTAATTTGCATATCACGATTCTCTTCTTGCAAAGGTCTGGTTGTGATTAACGCTAATTTATTGCCTAAAAATTTCCCAAGAGGATTAGTTAGAAGGTCGCGTATAGATCCGTCACACGTTTAGGAAAATATATATAAAACGTATCAATTTTAATTAATTAAATTGAAATTAGTAAGGTGAAATTTGTATATATATAAAGAGAATACCAGAAATACTTAATTTCTTGAATCTTCTTGCTAAACAACAATAATACAACACGATTTTATTAAATTTTTTACACTGAATTCCAAGCTTCCAAAGGACACTCATGTCCGTAAATTAAGGATAATTCAGAATCACACAGCGAAATTGAACTCTAAAATAAAAATTCCATCTGTATAATTATCACACACATCTTGAAGAAGAATATACAAATTACAGGAAACCACCAGTTGGCGCGGATAGTACGTCACAATGACGAGAATGTAAGAGAGGGGTATATAAGAAATTGTGGCAAAGAAGTAAAATTGTTCACAAGCGCTTGAAAAGTATTTCAGTGCAATAACCGCATAGTTGTGGCACAAAGGAAGCATTTGGAGGATTTTTTACGTGTTAGAATTATTGGACGACTGGAATGTAGACGTACCCATCTGGAAGAATTCGACGAACTTGGAATCGCCCAGAGTGTCATCTCTAGGCTTTTGCAACGATTCCAAGATGATGGTAATGTGAGTAGATGTTACAGCACAGGTAGTCCCCGAGGTACAACTCTGAATGAGGACCGGTATTTGGCAGTTACTGCCAGAAGAAACAGACGGAGCACAGCATCAGACATGTCTCGTCAGCTGTCTTCAGCTACCGGTATGACAGTTTCAAGGCAGACCGTGTACAGAAGCATTGGTCTATATGCTCGCAGAACTGTCAGATGTGTTACACTTACCACAACTCACTGTCACCTGCGATTAACCTGGAGTAGAGGGCATGCATTTTAGACACCATAACAGTGACTGGTGTGATGTTTCCAACGAGTCCAGGTTTAGTTTGCGGTCTGATTCTCTAACTTTAATTATTCTCTAACTAATACCTAACTGTAATATGGAGAGCGCCAGGTACCCGTTACCACCAAGAGAACACCGTTAAGGTGGTGCAGGATGGCTCGTTTGGGGAGGAATGAGGTTGATTCATGTGACGTCATGATCACGTGATGAAGAGAGCACGTGAATATGTTTTGATTTGTCTCCCGCTTAACTCTAACCTAATAATTCTTTGTGTACTATTTTGCTCTTGCTCTTTTACATTATAACTGGATTACAGTAAAAGATCAGATAATTGTATAGGAAAAAAATCTGTTTTTAATATCCCTGTAAAAAAATCGAGTGTTTAGTTAACGTAATGAAGCGTAAGGATTTTAAACCATCTCCTCACTTATTATGCTCTGACCACTTTGAATAATCGTGTTTTCAATACCAAACATTTTTAGAAATCGTCGCCAGCTCCATTCCTATACTATTTTTGTGTTCACAAAAAAAACTTCTGCTAAAAGGAATTTGGATAGATATCTACAGGAATGTAAATATTTTTTGTTTATTTTAAATTAAATTATATAGAGAACATAACTAAAAATATAAAATATATTTAGTTAACTTAAATTTTAATTATCTTACTCATCTTCAGAGTAGTTAATAAATATTTCTGTATTAAATTATCTAAAATAAAAACACAAGAATCTAATATGTAACCCTACATGTCATATATTAAAACAAGTTTTTGTCTCTCTCTCTCTATATAATGTATTATATATATAAAGAAAAAAATATGTATATATATATAATGTATTATATATACATATATATATATATATATATATATATATATATATATATATATATATATATATAGACAAATATATGTTACTACATAATTTTATTCTTTTGGGAAACAAATTTCGAAAAGCATTCACTACAGAAATGAAAAAATAACTTAATTTACTACAGACTCATTTTTGTTTATACTTGAAGATAAATTAAAAACCATTTTCAAACATTAGAAATGCAAATTACCATTTACCTTTTGTAAAGTTATAAGTAAAAATATTATGCAACACTTTTAAAGCATTTATTCGCAGCACCATTTTAGTAAAAAGATATTATTTTTCGAGAATTTCATTCTGAATGTGGTAAAAAATTAAGACATTAAAATTTTTTAATTAAATTGCGTATATTATGGAAGATAAATTGGTGTGTATATATGTGGGAGACAACAAGGGGTCCAATACGTTGGTCTATCTTCTATTTTATTTTAACATTAAACAAAAATTAATTAAAAGGTAGAAAAAGTTTTTTTTTTACAGATAAGTTTGACGATGATATTCAGAAGGTAACGCCTGCTCGCGCACCTCTCGCGTTCTCTCTCTAATGTCCAAGAGTTTTTCTCAAGAGTCTCTGCTTTTTTCAGTTTCAGTTCTGCTTTTACTTTGATGCGCCTGCGCGCGAAGACTGTGTTTTGCTTTTGGCTGCATGCCACAACGGCCAGCCTGACCGTACGCTGTCCGCAGCGGTACTTCCATGGAGACCAGAGGAGAATCTGAAACATACAAAAAAACGGAACAGACAAGGACTATACGACAAATATACAAAGATTTAACATATCAAAATTTTGTTGAACTAGACAGTTTCTCCATCATGTGAAGGCACCTCTTCGACATCCGGAAGGTTCCTCAGGAAAACATTGTGTTTCACAGGCATGAGAATGTCTTTTTTAACAAGTTGATCTTTAGTTGAACGCATCGATATTTTCCTCTGTAGAGTTCTGGACGTCTGTTTAAAACGATTTCTCTTTTTCCTTCGTTTCCACTGCCAGGGCTGGAAGATTTTCCGGAGCAACACAAACCGTCGATAATTACGTTCCATAGGTGAAGGGGTAGGTGAGCGGGAGATGAATTCCACGGAACTCGTTTTCATGGCACCATTGGCTTTCTTACACAATACTATATCAGAACATTTTTCTCTTACAATACTCAATTTTAACTTAGTAATCTTAATGTTATTGCATTTATAATCCTTAATTAGAGAACTCGAATCATTTCTAGTATTAAAGTTCTTAACATATGGCAAATCATAACTAGAGTTTTCTATCACATTTGAAACAGAAACATTTGGAAAAGAAACAGCACTTGAATAAGCATAAGCATGAGCACCTAAAGAGGATTCATTTTCACTCAATAAAACATCGCTCTTTGCGTGGCCTAGTTTCTCTATTTCAGAATATACACTGGGATGTATAATAAATTCTTCGGTCAAGGTCGGTGATATTGCCGTTCCAACACTTAAGCTAGGAGAGTGTTGATTAAGAGAAATATTTATGGGTTTAACTTCTACCATACGCTGTTCGCTAAAACATGAACTTAATGTTATGATTTCTTCGAAGGTGTTTGCACTCTAATTAGTGAGGAATTTAAAACTGGGATCTGGCAACCTGAATCAATCAATGCTGTTACGGGCTGATTTTCCACAAAAAATGTTTACGTATTGAAGATTTGCGCATTCTTCGCTGTTTTGTTTTTCGCTCTCGATTTTCAAAGTATTCACGTTTGTTTTATTATGGATGTGATCATTAGATTCTTTAGATTTAAAACGCTTCTCACAGTCTCTTGCGCAATGAGATGAATCACCGCATATAAAGCAATTTTTATTTTCTCTTTCATGATATTGGGGATAGTTCTCTTTAATCTTTGTTTTAAAGTTTTGTGATTTATTTTTAAAGGGGTCTTGGGTATATCCATAAGTAATAGGAGTTTCTTTATGTGATCCGCTTCTAGATGAAATATAAATATCACACTCTTTAGCTAAATCAATAGGCCTAAACCAATCTTCTGCTTCTCGAATGCCAATATGAGTTGCAGTTTCCTTATTTAAAGTTTCGAACTGTTTCTCTTCGACTTTAGCTACAGGATTTAAACTTAATGCTTTATTTTTAACCCTTTGAAGTTCGACTTCTTTTTTCTAATTTTGTTAACTGTAGTTTCGCGAGCTCAATTTTCTGTTTTCCTAAAGTTACCTCTCTTTCGTTTCGCGATACTCTCTCATCTATACAGTTTTGAATTAAAGTTTTAACGAAATCTGATCACTTTCAAATGTACTACTGTTCTCAATTTTAGTCTTTAGTTTAACTATAGTGTCAGTACTTTCGACAGTACCGTCTAGCTTCTCAACAACTCTTATGAAATCCTCTTTAAGAGCGTTTTTATACATTTTATAAATGGAAAGATCCTACCTTTTTTTTTCTGGCTCCCTTGTTGCTCGCACGTACGATGTATCCAATGAAGAAAATTTCGATTCCACTGATTTCACCTCTTCGCAGGTAATATAGTTGAAATTGTAGTTCCGGCCTCTACACAGGCGGATTATTCACACTGAGTTAGTTCCAACCTCTACACAGGCGGAATTTTCGTCGATGGGTTTTCCAACCTCTACACAGGCGGAATATTTGTCGATGGTTCGTTGAAAAATATACTTCTACACAGGTTATTTTGTTATTTGTTCCGACCTCTACACAGGCGGAATGAAGTTGAAAAATTCAACCTCTACACAGGTTGAACGAAGTTTCCGAAAAATGGCGGAGCGTCTCCTTCACGGACGCTGTTGTTCATTGTCCAGACTTTGGTTCAAAATCGAAATTTTCTCGATCCCGGCCGAGCCCCCATAATTTGTGGAGACAACAAGGGGTCCAATACGTTGGTCTATCTTCTATTTTATTTTAACATTAAACAAAAATTAATTAAAAAGGTAGAAAAGTTTTTACAGATAAGTTTGACGATGATATTCAGAAGGTAACGCCTGCTCGCGCACCTCTCGCGTTCTCTCTCTCTAATGTCCAAGAGTTTTTTCTCAAGAGTTTCTGCTTTTTTCAGTTTCAGTTCTGCTTTTACTTTGATGCGCCTGCGCGCGAAGACTGTGTTTTGCTTTTGGCTGCATGCCACATATATATTGAAAATAAAAGTCCTGTTCTCTCCTGCATGGTCAAAATAATGTCATTTTTGAATTTATAATTCTTTTACACAAAAAAAAAATAAAAATTATACAATATTTGTGTGGTGTATGTATTTATTATGTAGTATAGGAATTTCTTAACACAACATCTGTTTTTCTGAATTTGACTGGTATAAATTTGACACACAGAAAAAAGTACAATTTTTTTTACTATGGATAACATTTATTGGTATTTGCAGAAGGGTTATCAAAATGTAAAATTCATTAATTTTGATGATAAGTTTGACATATAGACTATACACATATTATTGAAGTATAACACAGTTTATTGAAGAAATCTATGTAACTCCAGCTGAAATGTATTAAGCATAAGAATACTCTGGATTTTAATTTTTACATAAGTATTACAGTCTAAATGGTTCCTCTGTATTGATACTATCCTGCTTATAAATTTGTCCTGAATAAATTTGTTATATTGAGTTATTTACAAATATTGACCCAAGAAGTGTTCTTATGTCAGTTCTATGATATTTATCAGTAATTAAGATCATGAAACCAAATATGATTTTACATATAAACATTAGATTCTGTAGAAGTATTCGAAATTTTAATATAAATTTTTTCATTTCTCTATTTACCCTTAAAGGAATAACTTGACAAATTGCTGTTCGCAATAATCTACATTAATGCAAAATTCAGTAAAAAAAAAAAAGGGTAATTTCAGAAAAATTTCAAAATTATTTTTAATAGGTTAATTGTCCAAAATCACTGATATTTTTGTGTGACGTGTATTGAGAGGGCAAATTTGGAGCACTTGTACATTATAATATAGACTCTCTAATTTCTTAAAATCATAAAACCGCCAAATGCTACGATATACAACCCATAGCAGAAACTGTTCATGATCGTGTTTGAACACAGTAATTATAGTGATACAATTTTTTTTTAATTCGGATGTCTTCTTGATTGGCGAAATTAGTTGGCAGTTTAATATGTATGTTCCAAATTTTGGAATGGTATGAGTACTAAAGATAGTATTTCTAAAAACATTAAATATTTGTAGCTGGTATTTACTAAGGGAATCAGGGAATGAAAGGTATAAACATTAACATTTCAAAATGGGACCATTTCATATCTGCATGTTTCTGATAAATTACACTATTTTATGATATTATTAGGAGTGATACACTATATGTACCAATAAGTAATTGTACACATATGAGAAGTTTTTCCAAATTCAATGGTCTCAATTCTATACTGTAAATCATTTTCGTGCGTAAATAAACATAATAAACTACATGAAAATAAAGGACTGATTATTAGGATGCTAAAAAAAAATCTAGAACTATTAATAAATATATAAACAAACACTGCAAGAAGCTACCGGCTTCGCACACTAACACCTGATAACAAATATACTAAACTGAAACAAAAATTGTGCTAAAAAATTACGAAAAATACTTCAAACCTAATTATTAAACAAGGATAATGCAAAAATAAATAAAATTTCAGAAATAAGCTTCACACACAAGAAGTAAACATATCAAGCATACGAAATTTACACACTGATTCAAAACGCGGGGATATGTTGCTATCCTCGTCACGTGATTTCGCCTAGGTGTCTCAATGTCTGTGAATCAACCTCATTATTCTTGATTCCAGAACAGACCTGCATGTTCAGAGTGTAACGATGACAGGCCACATCTATCGGGTTGTCATTCTGGAACAACATGTACGTTTGTTTCGGGGCGCCATGGGTGCTGAATTTCTGTTTATGGATGACAACGCCCGTCTTCACCATGCAAACATTGTAGACGAATGCCTTTAATCGGAGGATATCACCCGTATGGATTGCCCAGCATACTCACCTGACTTGAATCCAATAGAGTATGTGTGGGATATGCTTGGCCGACGAAATGCAGCCCGTCAAACCCCTCCCACTTGTCTACCGGAACTTCAGAGGGCATTGCTTGATGAGAGGTGTAATATTCCCCAAGATCGGATTGATAATTTGATACTCAGCATGCCTAGGCGTTGTACGGCCTGTATTGCATCGTCCGGGAGACATACTCCGTATTAACCATCAAACTAACTCTGTTATACTGTTTTTTGTAAATAGGTTCTTTTTCGAAATTTGCTCCTGGGAGTAAAAATCGCAATTTTTATTAATTCTGTCTAACACATAGCATCTTTTTTGCTCTTTACCTTCTGTTTAATAAATAGACTTTGCAAATAAGGCAAATTTGTTTTGCTTCTGTCTCTTTCTTTACCTGAACTTCATTATCCTTAATTTATGGACATGAGTGTAAATGTATCATATAATCTAACAACTACAGTTGTTGCAGAGGGACCACGTATTTTTTCCTGCCACTTCTCCCCTACTTTAAAATAGTTTCTTAAAAAAATGCTTTTTACCATAATTCGTATTGAATTAACACTTTAGAGAAGCCCCCTACACTCAAAAAAAAAATTTGTTTTTATAATGACTTTTTCTTAATTGATATTTAGCTAAATGTTTCCGTTTGCAAATCTCTATTTTATATCAATAACTATTTTAGTAAGACGGTAAATATATATTCAAGAAATAATTGCTCTTAGAATTTATAATTTTAAGGATTGTTTATTTATTTTTTATGAAAAAAATTATAAACTTAAATAAACTGATTTATAATATTACTAAATGACAGTTAATTAAATAGTTTTTGAGAGTTTTGTACAATGTCGTAATCCAGAAGATTTTCAAGAACTTTTTTGACTTTTAGGCACAGAAACACCTCATTGAATTTCGGAACACTTCATTTACACGAGATATTTAAACTTCTTTACTTCTTTCAACCACAGTTTCTTTTTTAATACATATTACAGTGGTTCCTGTTCCAAGAAAGGAACATTTCTGGGGTCAAAAGCTTAACCATCGGGGGGTTATATGGGGAAAACAAAATCGTTCGAAATCTAACTTTAAGAGAATATCCTTTACTTTTAATTGGTATTTGTTGTAACTCAAATATATTAGGATATTCACAAAAGCTTTATCATAAAATTTTACTAAAATCAGCGCATCATATGTTTTTTAAGAATACTGTTAAAAAAAAGATTATTTAAAAAAAATTAAATACGAATTTAACGCACATAAAAAAGAAAACTGCAAATAATTTCATTTGAATGACAATCTGTTGAAAAAACCTTCAAATTCAGACTCCGTATTTTTTCTACCTTAAGAACACTTTAATTCAATCCTTTAATTTAATCCAGTTCACCATCCAAACGTAGCAATGTTTGAATGATTTGAATTTTTAATGAACGTTTCTCGAACACCAACACATTTAATGTCCAATTCCTCCCACAGAATATTCCTTGACACTTAACATCTACTATCATTTAGGAAATAGTTATCTGACAATCGCACTTCAGCGGGATTACTTACAATTGAATTTTTCTCGAAATGTGAGTTATAAATCCTTAGACTAAAATACGAATAAAAATTTTAAAAAAGAATTAAATCTGAAATCGTTTTTCTCTTATATTCATTTTTTATTTTCTATGAAAAAAGGAATTTCCCCGGGCTAAATGAATAAGAAATTCCAAAGTAATTTTTTTGAATTTAAAATTTAATTTCTTCAAAATCTGAATATGAAAGGTATACGAAACAGATACGTTGTATTGTCATATGCTCATTAAATTACAACCCAATGCTCTGGAACAGGGGAGCGCCACCTTTTCCAGTGTCATTTCTATTTCTTTCAAGGTGTTGTAGTCCACCCAATGGTGTAGGTGTAGTGAGCTAAGAAAAAGTCCTCAACTTCTTTTATTTAATAATAAATAAAATTTAACACTTTTAAGACCGCGTTTAAAACAAAACTCAAAATACAAACATAGTAATAACCACAAATATAATAGTATAAAACAGTGATTCTCAACCTTTTTTTTTTGTTGCGGCACATATTTAACGATTTCAAAATTTGGCGGCACACAAAGAAAAAGATAAAAATTATTTACTTACTACAACACACTGCATAAATAGTTTATAACAAAAATTTTAAATATACGAAATAAACTAATATATACTACAATAATAACTAAACGTTTATTAAGGGATTAATTAAAAGCTAATAATAAAAATATTTTTAATGCGAAATTTGAGCTTGATGTTTTTTGATAATTTCATTTATATTTGGTCGTAAAAATGACAATGCTACTCTCATATCGTCTTCTACATTTAACAATCTTGATCTTTTTTTAGTTTTAATGTTGGCTAATGCTGAAAATCCGAATTCACACAAATAAGATGTGGAAAATTGTAATAATATGTTTAAAGCTTTTTTGGCTATCATTGGATAATCGCACTGATGTTAATCCAAAATGAATTAATTGATTCTTCTGAATGTTTTAAAATTAAATCTCGATTATTGGAAAGCAAAATGAGTTCTTCCTCTTCATTCAAAGTTAAGTCATATACAGAAGTATACGTTATGAGAAATGGATTACGAACCCAATCAAATTTCTTAATATCTAATTTTGGGAAATAATGAATAATTCCCTCCTCTAATGTTGTCAAATGATCAACAACAATTAATTTAATAGTTTTATAACTGTCTTTAGGGACTGACTCAAACTTTTCTAAATTGCTTTCCTGAGCTTTATTTTTCCATAAAGTTATTTGTTTTTTGAATCCCACCAGCTTATCGGTTGAGTTTAAGATATTTTCATTAGGCCCTTGCATACTTGAATTGAGGTTGTTAAAAATAACAAAAATGTCTGATAAGTAAGCCAGTTTAGTACACCATATTTTATCTTCCAACAAATGAACAAATTCATAATTTTTATTTTGTTCAAAAAATATTTTCATTTCGTCTTTTAATTTCAGCACACGAGATATAACTTTTCCTCTGGACAACCATCTTACTTCTGTATGGAGTAACAAGGATTCGTATTTGGCATAATTTACTTAATAATCTACTTTTTAATGGTCTTGATTTGATATAATTAACCATTTTAACACATTGTTCCAGAACTATTTTCAAATCTGATGGCAAAAATTTTGTAACAAGTGCTTCTCGATGCAAAAAACAATGGGTAACTAATATATCCTCATTCAGTTCTTTAACATGTGCTACAAATCCTTTTAGATGTCCAGTCATATATAGCTAGAGCACCATCTGCAAATACCAATACATGACTTCCAAGAAACTTTAATTTCTTCTAAATATGAACTAATTACTTGAAAAATATGTTTACCAGTTGCAAAATCAGGTAACTCCCGACAACATAAAAATTGATTAATTATATCATTTTCGTGAATAAATCTAAGGAATGCAATTAATTGAGCATTTCCTGTAATATCTGTTGTTTCGTCGACTTGTAGAGCAAAATTCGAATTTGCAAGAGTTTTTGCAGTATTTTGCTCAATATTTTCTGACATACCTTTAATTCTGCGATGGATTGTATAATCTGAAAGTGGTATTTTGCAAATATCAATATCAGCTGATCCACCAATCATTGCTTTTACAATTTTGCGACAAGCAGGTAATATAATTTCTTCAGCCAAATTGTGAGGTTTTAAGTTAACAGCAATCAATTCAGCTATTTCGTAAGAAGCTACTTGAGCCTTTTCAGACACACATACTTGTTTTTCAAAAACTTTTACTTGCTTAATTTTGATGATAAAGACCTTTCAAAGTAGCTTTTATCTTTTGTTGAAAGCGAAGGATGATTAGTCACCAAGTGACGTTGGAGTTTGCTAGGAACCATATCACTATTTGATAATTTAAAACCACATATCACACACTCGGGAACAACTATGTCATTTTCCATTGTAGAGGTAAATCCAAATTTCAAAAATCATCATTATATTTCCGATGGACAACGTATTTTTTGAGCAAGAAGTATTTTTACTTGTGCCGGGGTTGGCTCATTAACTTGGTCCCTAACGTTATCATTATCACTATTATCATCATTAAACTTTTCTTCTTTTTAACCATTTATCCATTTTCAGAAGGATCTGCAAATAAATTAATGCAAAATATTACTACATGCAAATAAATTAATATTAAACCGAATCACATACATTTGCCAATTTTAACGAAAGAAAAGGTGCAGTAACTACTATGCAACACCTTGTGAATCCCAACTATCACTAAAACAACACGTTTTGTACGCAGAAGTGGCAAGTGTGCGCCGACTTGAGACATATTCCTATTGCTATGCACGCCGCTTCATCATAATTTGGCACTAAGAAAAACGCGTTGCAAAGCAAATAATAAAATAATTGATTTTTTTTGTGGATTTAAATATATATTCATGTTAAAAATATTTTTTCTTTTTAAATGATATAATTTAATAATATTAACATTATTATATATTTGCAAAATTTGGCGGCACACTTTTGAAATTTGGCGGCACAGTGGTTGAGAATCACTGGTATAAAATGATGCAGTCATCAAACAATTTAAAATACATTACATATAAAAACCTTTTCTTTAAAGCCGGTTCTGATAGATAGAGTCAGCAGAAGTGTGCATAATGTCAACCCATTCTGAACATTTCGGTATAGAATGCTCATCTTCAGGAGACCACCCCAAAATGTCTTTGCAGTCCACCGATCGACTTAATGCCCACTCCTGCTCTAGAATCAATCGGGTACAAAATGTTTTAAAATCACTTTCTTTAACTTTCGGGGATTCTCGAATTCATGTCTTCGGTGTGATGGGATGCTTCAGAAATGCTTTTATACAGTTTATGTAGATCAACTATAACCTTAATGAAGTTACTTGTAATTCGTTAAGTTACTTTATTGCAGATTTAATGCTAATGCAACTGGAAACTGTGAGTCAAAATTATTTGCGGCGATTGGTATCCGCCTATAAGCCAACATTAAAAAAAAGATATACCTGTTTTCGGTAATTGTACTGGGTATATTGATGAACTATGTTAATAACTTTTCATAATCTGCCATAAGAAATAAAAAAAATCTTAGATAGCACCATGTCTTTTTCAAATGAAAACGGTATTCGTTGAAATTAATTTAATTCTTCCCAAGAATAAAATGATTTTTTGGTATAAAACAAAGAAATCTTGGCTTGAAGGAAACTTCGTGGGAGAAGAATATAGAAAATAAGGTTATAATATGAAAATTAAGACGTAACTCTCGTTGGTCAGTTTAATGCTGTCTTAAAAGTCCCTGTTGCTTGATAAAGAAATCAAACATTGAAGGAGCACTTTAGGTACTTGCTTCGTTTTTTCACTGGACTCATTACGAAAAAATTTGTCTGCTGAATAGCTCTAATTAAAAAATAAGGGAAAAAATCAAATTTGTCATAAAGCATTTTTTATCTTATCCGAACTGCAGATGGTAAATGCTTCAATTCGAAACATTACTGAAAACACCTCTAAAGTATATATAATTTAAATAGGCATAAGTAATCTAAATTACAAAATGCGTTCTTTTCAAAATTAGGTTTCAGTTAGAAATACAAAATAATTCTGAAAATTTACCTGTGACGGCAATGTGCAAAATTCTAAGAAACATCTCGACTTTTTTTTTAAAAAAAAACTATGAGGAAGTATGTAAATTACATAAGTGATATTTATGAGTTTTTTCTATCAAATAACAAGTAATATTTTATGCGGAAAATCTAATCATAATTTTAAAATGTTAAGTTGATGCATTTTTAAAAATTATGTAGGCATTTTGAATTTTATTAAAAACATAAAATATATGTTTTTTCACGGCCTTATAGTCTCTTTAGTTTCACTTTTCTAATGCTGTGTAACAGAGTAAAGATACATGGGGGTACAGAACTGCTTCTTTGTTTCAAAACATCTCATCATTAATTTAATTTGTATATAAACAGAAATTCTAATCCCAAAATCAAGAGTTCAGCATTCATGACCATTTCAAAAATTTGATTGCCATCCCGTTTGATGTGGTTGGTTAGAGTGAAGACTTATTGGATGTGAAGGACGCCTTTAGAAAGTAGCCTCTCTGCCGCCGCCCCCTTAGGGAAGAAGGCACCGTTGCCCAGGGAACACCACGTGGAGGTGGGCTACCGTCGTTCCCCGAGGGCTGTCCACTTGTTCTTTGTCAACCTGTTGGATACGGGACAGCCCCGAAGAGTCGGAATCGTGAGTCATCCGACTCCTCTGCACTAACATACCCTGGTCGGTCTTTCTGTCAGTCTCTCAGATTCGGGTTTAAAAGGAAAATGTGTCGTGCGTTGATGAGGGGGGACGTGGATCAACGCATCCACAACAAGAAACACGTGATTTCTTTTATTGTGTGTGGCTGTGACATCACATGAGCTTTTGAACTGGCTGGCTAAAACACGTGGTTATTATTATCAGGTGACTATGACGTCATTAAACATATGTAACGGAAAAGTCAAAGGTATGGATGATATTTTCTTTTCTGGTGACTTAAAAAAATAAGAGTAAAGCGTACATTGAAAGAAATTATATAAAAACGTTTTCACAATTATGGAATGAAAATTTCGAAAAATCTTTCATTTTAGATACCTTGTCTTTCAAAATGTTCTTAGCACCCAGTGTATGATCAAATTGTGCCGGCAACTCAAAAGGTTAGATGTGAGTGCTTTATTTTTAAATTTCTCTTACTTGCATTAGATAACATTTCTAAAAAATACGCATGTGCTTTTATTTTAATAGATAAATTGAAAATATAAAACTTTTGTATAAGGGTTGATCAAATGAAAAGTGGAAAAATAAAAAGAATACCTTTATTGGAAATAAAAAATAAATTGCCATAGGAATTGTAACACAGGTCTTACCATTTCGACAGTAGGCGTATGCCTTCGCTGTAGAAAGATCGGGGGTGATTCTCCATTGAGTCCTGCATAGCTTCCTTCACCTTATCGTCCGAACGGAAACGTAATATTCTCATAAGTGGAAAAATATGTGAAATATTTCAGGAAGACATATATTTGGGCTTCACGGTGGGTGTGCTAACTCTTTTCAATGGAATTGTTTTAAGATTGTCTGGGTTTCACCGGAGGCGTTTTGACCGGCATATTCAAGGACATCTAATATCATTTGTCCCCCTTCACAAAAAATTTTGCACCAATTGTTTGAACTAACCAGTGCTCGCCCTATATTGACTCCATTGGCTGATAAATTCCAGAATTTCATTAACCTTCCGCAATCAGAAAACATACTAACGTGAATTGTTCCGATATGGACGTATCCAAGAATAGTACGACTTTACTTTTGATCATTTTCCTCTACCACGAACAAGTTTCATTATTGCACATCGTATGAGGTATACACCTCCTACCTCTCTTTATATCCACGTTCGATGGTTCTTCTATAGCTGCAATCATTCTGACACAATTGCACGTGTCCAATTTCATTTGGATAACTCTTATAAAAGCATTAGTAGTGATGGGAGGTCGCCGGTCCCTAAAGTTACAACTGCAATTTTTACATCTGCCCTGCTCTTGCTGTTTACAAGAAACGGAATTTGGTGAATGCGTCTCTCTTACCCCACCAAAAAGGGTGACACGTTCCCACGCCTAGAAAGGGGCATTGTACCCATAAATATATCGGGGGTGTCATTAGGATTTCCCGCGCTTGGGGATGTCATTGACCGTGAGACGGTATTCATCCGCTGACTCTAGACCAATGAGAGAAAATTATGCAGACACTGTAAAGAATCCGCTCCAGCACACAGGTGCAAGTTGCCGCTGAATAAAAACGATAAGTTTGCGTTCGAAGTACGTTTATTCGATAGTTGTTTTTTATGGAAATGGATAATTGAGTTGAAAAGAAAGTTATATGGTTTATTTGAGAAAATTGTTTGATGTACAGAAGGATATTTTGATTTAAGGATTTTGGGCAAAGGAAATTGAGTTGATATAATTATACGGTACAATTGAGAAAGTTGTTTTGATGTAGATAAGGTAATTTGAGTTAATGATTTGGTACGGTTTCGAGTAAATAAGTTGATGAACATAGATAAGTTGAATTAATGATTGTGTGGTATATTTAATAATGTTTTGAGATGCATCTAGGAAAGTTCGAGTTGAGGATTATATGAGATATTGTGTAAATAAGTTGATGAGCAAAGATGGGTTTTAGTTATTGGTATTGCGGAGAAGTCGATTAATTATATGGAAGTTGCAGATAAGTCTAGTTAGTGTTACTGGGTATATGAGATTTTGTGTACATAAGTTGATGAGCATAGATGGTTTTAGTTAATGGTATTGTGGAGCAATCGATTGATTATTTGGAAGTTGCAGATAAGTTTAGTTAGTGTTATTAAGGCATAAGATGTGGACGATCTGAGGTAAAAGCAATTTTGGATTATCGAGGAATCATTTTAAGGTTACTGAGAATTTTAGGTTGGTGTTATAGAATTATATTTGAGTTATTAATTAGAGGATTTTCGATGAATTGAGTTAGCGGTATTGTTGTAAATCGAGGATCTTGGTTTTTTTTTTCGTGTTTGTATATTTGTTGCGCGTATAGTGAAACATTTTGAGTTTTTTTTATTATCTAGACTTGATGCATTGTATTACATAGAGTGTTAAAAAGTTATGTTGATTAGTTAAGCGAAATACTTCTCTTGCAATTTATGTTTAATTATGTGTAGCACTTGTAATAATTTTCTTTTAGTTAAATTACTTTACTCTGTATGTGTCGCCTCACATAGGTTGCATTATCAATTTTATGTTTTCATATTTTTTTTTCTGAAATTTTCAACTGCATTTGTGATTTCTGGAATTCATTTCCCAAATGGAAATTCGAATGTATTGAATGTGGAAGAAATTTTTTTTTCCTCTCAAATTTATTTTAAAAGTATTAATCGATATAGTTAATTTTTTTACAGTCGGATTTGCAAAATTTTTTTAGTCTTAATTCTGCATTCTGTTTCTTGTGTTGGCGGTTGCCGGCGATCGTCCTATCGCAGGAAATGGGATGTTTTGTTTTGTTTTGTTTTGCCTTTGTACACATTGGGGGTGCATACTGATCACATGCGCACTCATAGTTTGCAATTCTAAATTTAATTACAGTAATTTTTTTTTCTTCTTAATTTCATTTGTAACCAATGCTCGTAGTGAATTTTTTTTTAAATTCCTTAGGCTACTCAGCATTCTTACAGGTTATAATTTTTTTTTTTACCATTTATACGATTCGTTAATTTATAGAATTTTAATTTTCAAATCTGAATTAATTACATTGATTTTTTTTAAACTTTCATTTGTAACCAATGCTTGTAGTGAATTTTTTTAATTTCTTAGGCTATTAAGCATTCTTCGAGGTTAAAATTTTTTTTTTCCTCCACCTATGCACACCCCTCGTTTCAATCTCTAAATTTTTACTTTTACTTAATTATTTTCATGAAATATTGTTATCAATGCTCTTAGCGAACCACTGCAATTTCTTATGCTTTGAGTATGTGAAGAGTTTTGCTAGTAATTTTTTTTGATGGTCTGGGACATTCACTTCACATTAGTCGTGTCAAGATTTCGATGTTAAACGATTATGAGGTGTCTGTTTCTGGGTGCCACGCCTCAATTGTATATAGATGTTTTCACTAGAGTTTATTTCTTATCAGTGTATTTTGTTCAATACTCCTATGTGTGGTTATTGTGAGTAGCGCAGTTCTTAGATACGCAAATTTTGATTTTTTTATGTGTTACTTGTCTTAATTTTTTTTATTATTTAGTGGCACACGATTTTTTGTGATTGTTTAATTATTTCTATTTGTCATTCTGTGTCTGATGTTTTTGTAAATTGTTTGGGTGATCCATTCAGTGCATTTTTTTTCTCCTCTTCGTACATGAACGTCATTGTAGTTGTTGATAGTTAATTTGTTTTTCCCTCACGGAATTGGGTAGGAACTTTGGAAATTGCTTGTATTTTTTTACATTCTTATTTTTATGTTGTGAGAGGTGAGAGGAGTTGAAGGTTGGTGCTTGGAGTCTTCGGGGGCCAAGTTTTATTTTTTTTAATAATTGTGGTTTCATTACTAATATGGTTTCCCTGAGAGACAGGTTTTTTTATTTTTGCAGTTTGGAAGTATTCGTTAGAGATGTGGAAGCGCTGATGGAGCTGCAGGCATCATGGACGAGCCACGGACCTCTTCACACTACTACAATACCGATGAACTGTTGCGCTGTTTCAACAGGATTACGACGCTCCGGACATCATCTCTGGATGTACCCCCTTGCACCATGGGCAGAACCCCTACAGGATTCAAACAGCACCGGGTTACTACAATACCCATGAACTGTTGCGCTGTTTCAGCGAGATTACGACGCTCCAGACATTTTTTCTTTTTCTCTCCCATCAAGACGTGGACAGCCGTTCGTGAACCAGGAGTCTGTGAATCAGGAGTCCGTGAAGTGCCGGTTGAATGGAAGACGAGTCTGTTTGAACTGATAACTCATATTTTTTTTGCACTTTGATATGGACATTTTCCTCAATGAATTTTTATTGCATTTTGTATTTACATTTACTTCACTGAAATTTTTGTGTTTCTTTATTTCTAGTTTTGTTAATCTGAAAGAGGGGAGGAGTGATGGGAGGTCACCGGTCCCTAAAGTTACAACTGCAATTTTTACATCTGCCCTGCTCTTGCTGTTTACAAGAAACGGAATTTGGTGAATGCGTCTCTCTTACCCCACCAAAAAGGGTGACACGTTCCCACGCCTAGAAAGGGGCATTGTACCCATAAATATATCGTGGTATCGGGGGTGTCATTAGGATTTCCCGCGCTTGGGGATGACATTGACCGTGAGACGGTATTCATCCGCTGACTCTAGACCAATGAGAGAAAATTATGCAGACACTGTAAAGAATCCGCTCCAGCACACAGGTGCAAGTTGCCGCTGAATAAAAACGAGATGCACCCCGATTAGGCACTCTCTGACGCTCTCTCTCGCAACCACTTAGGTCTGACTCGACCCTTCCAATTAGGACTCCAAGCGGCGACATGACTCCTCTTCCTCGCCCCTCTTTCAAAGCTAAGTGGAATTCTGTTATGTGTCACTTTATACATTAACTTAATTTTAATCTTATTGTTAAATAGAAAAAATAAATTAAATGTTATTTAAAGAACGTCTTTTGATTTAGAGTACTGTTTATTGTCTTTAAAAGATTTAATGTTTAAACTTAAGCTATAATGCGATGCAAAGGGAGTAGAACCTGGGTTTTTTATAAAATGGATTCAATGGGAATAAATTAAATAATTTAAGTTAAACCAGCGTCGCATTAGTATTTAGTTAAAGGAAAATGATTTTCAGACGCCCATGGAGAGTTTTGATTCATATCGAATAGTAATTTTACCCCCGTTTGATTATGAACTCGGCAAAAAAATTTTTAATGTCCACGGGAAGCTATTTTTTTAACTGTAATTTGTGCCGCTAGCACAACTGATACCTGGAGTTTCACGTCGCAAATGCAAAGCACGACCGATAAATTTCCTGAGAAGCAAAAAAACTGTTTCAGGTGTAGTACAATTGACTCAAGTTGACAAAAAAACAATAGATTTTGCCGTTTCGCCTAGCAACGGCGACTCCTTCTGCAAGTCGCAAATAACAAAGAAGAGGAATAAAAGCCTGGATAGGCTGGTCCAAATAGGAAATCATATCGTCTCAGTCGTCTAAGGCATGCATGGCGTAGCTGCGGACCGGTAGATCAGTAGATCAAATAAACACCTCTGCCAAGGTCTACAGCTTGTCGTCGAAGGCTCTACTAAAGCCCATAAGAACAAATACGTTTGCATAGTTTGCAATGTCCCATAGTATATTGAGCTCTATTTCCTGAAATTGCAAGGAAAATAATGCGAATAAATTCTAATTAAAAATTTTTCCAGTGTTCACGCTTAATTTTTATAAATACCGTGTAATGTAATATAAAAAAGAAATTCTATACACAAAAATATGTTCTACCCTTAAAAAGCTGTGGGGGGAAGGGAGGTAAACATTATTCCAACCAAAAAAAGTCGTTAAAAATCCAATTAACTTTAAGTAATAAGCTAAAACAATTTCTTCTTTTAATCCACTTTAAATTTCAAAAAATATTTTTACATGACATTACTATAAATAGCCTTATAAAGTGTTATTAGTAGGTACTTATGTATTATAGAAACAATCGCAAACGTTCAAGATAACTCTCCAAGTTAGCAACCCCAATTTCAAATGTGTAGTATGCGCTGAATTAACAATCACGTGCTTCGTTTCATATAATATCACCCATAGGTTGCGATAATACGTAAGTTCTAAATGGTGACTAACACACAGTTTTGATCTCTTATTAAACCTATTTCAGGTCTTCGTGTATACATCGACAGCGTATTGCAACAGCAACCACTTAACAATGGAGATTGTGCCAGAAGAAGTTTTAAGACTGCCATTTCCAGTTCAGAAATTTATAGATGCATTAAAGTAAGATTCGGTTTTTGCAATTATGCATCCATGTTCAAAAAAGTTGTTATTTTTGTAAGTGTTTATAAAAGTGTGAATATGTTCTGAGCATACACATAAAATATATATATATACATAATATATACATAAAATGTCAAGTACCTGTACAAAAAATATTGGCTAAGATATTACAGAGACCCAAATGCCAACCTTTCTCAAAATACGGCACCGAAAAATATATTTATTGCTCCATTGTGGTAATCTGAGATTTTTCCATAGCTGGTATATTCGTCCCCGGCAGTTGTACGCTTAGATTTTCAATTTTTTTTTAGTAAAACAAACAGCTTAGACATACACAGGACATACGGACTGCGCAGCAGACCTCGGTCTCCTATCATGAAAGGATCAGTAGCATGGGGTAGTCTTGACTAGTTGGGCGGAGGCGTGGCTTCAGGAGGAAAGAATCAGAAGGTTAGCCTGGGAAAGGAATAAGTTCGACTTCTGGTATGGAGCATTTCTATTGGCTGATGGTAGTGAGCCTTTGGATGAAAATTAAATTTATTTAAAAGGGTTGGTGATATTATCTTAGTTTAACTTAATTTTCTTCAAGCAAAGCTTAAATTAAAAGATAGGTATTTTTTATGTCTCTTTCTGGTGACTTAAGTTTGAGAATTTTAGCGTTTATTTTAATTAATTTAGAAATATTACTAAAAAGTTTCAGGACTTAGGTTAGATTCATTGTTATCTTGGTTCGGAAATCCTCGGAAACTTTTATTATTGGCACTGCAATTTCTATGGGAGGTATTCTCTTCTAGTGTTGGAGGGTCAGAGATATTACCGTTAACAATGTTAGCGAAGGAAACTCCCTGTCTAATATTATTGCTACTGAAGTTTTTCGTGCTTTTGATTTCTTCTAGGTGGGAACCTTGTTTGGGCTTGGGAATTTTGGACACTATGTATAACACGCCGTATGGAAATATTCAAGACAGTTAATGCAGTATGGATTTTTCTGCCTTTCTTTAATATCATAATCTTTTGCGAGATGGTCCTTTCCATATTGGTTGATTGATTGATTGAATATTAATGTCGCACTGTTCAGCTACACGAGGGCTTTTGGCGACGGACCACGTAATTTTGAACCATGGTCAAGTGACGTGGACGACACCTGAGCTGGCACCCCCTCACACCACACCAACGGAAGGACGTTTGAACATCGGCAGATTTAACGTGCATCGCTGCCCTACACGGCGGGTCTTCAGTGGTATTGGGCTCAAACTCGTGACAAGTCAAGCCACGATCCGATACCTATACCACTCCGCTACCGCGGCTACCTTTCCATATTGGAGACAGCGTGGTTTAGACTGTGTGGTAGAAGTTATTGCAACTAAAGCATTCATAGACTCCTCTAATGAGGAATCCTTCTTGTTGTGACTCGAAGAACTATTTTTTTCCGATTTCAATATATTTTATTTTTTTTTACACGCAAGATAAAATTAGGCTATTTACACTTATGACTTAATAAAACTATATACTTGAAAGAATGAATTATTTGAGCACACGCTCCGTAAACATACAGTATTATACAGTTATTATCTTAGCGAGTAAAGCGTAAACTACTTTGAATATTTCATATATATATATAAACTTACTTAACTAAAATTATGTTGCAATATTGAAAGGGAATAAATAAATATCAATTAATATAAAACAAGAAATATTGAACTTATTAGGAGTGGCAACACCTCTAATTTAACTTACATGTAACCCAAGTGCTTATTTTATGTACTCATAACCAGGAATATTTATGCAGAATTTGGGCACTACTTATAAGACAATGTGTATATAAAAAGAAGAAAATTAATTTACATTAGCCCCAGGGCATCTTTTGCAGCAAAAATTAATGTAAGATCGTGTTTATTTTGGACGAAACAGTATTTCTAGGAATTGGAAAAAGAGAAAATGTCATTAATTTCTGCTATTTTGAATCCCCTTTATTGCATTCAAATCACTTCCCTTTGAGAAAAGCAATGAACATGAAACTTTTGAGTCGAAAGGAAAATTTCCAAATGCTGCCTAAATAATTCCATCAAGAAAAAGATAAAGTCATAAGTGTAGCACAAGACACACGTTATCCTGTTAAAAACACAAAAGCAAGAAGAAATTCAACATGCCGATCATTAAAGGACAGTAAAACTACAATAACTTGAACAAAATATATGACTGATTTCCCTGCAAATAACATCCCTGTAACGTTAGCAAAAAAAGTGCGTGATTTCTATCCTTTATTATAGTCTTGCTCATTTAAAACATCTTGGTTGGTTTGATTGATATTTTTTTTCTCAAATTATCAGAGAAAAATTGAAAAGTCCTTAAAAGTAGGTAAGTATGCTTTCTCTTAGTTAAATTATTGACTAGAATAATTCTTTTTTGTAGTGTACAGTAAAAATAATAATATAAAAAAGATTGGTGTGACTCACAATTATCCCGTGAACATTAACGTTAGTACTGAGTGCTCATCTGCTCCCGGGTTAAGTGTAATCTGTGTGAATCCCGGACGTTCTAGTGTTAAAGAATTTGGCCGCCATATAAAGAGTGTTTTTTTTCCAGGTATAGAAGTTTAAGTTGGCATTACTTTCCAAGATGGTGACCGATTTAACAGCTGTCAAGTGATTTATTCTCAGTTCGCTTTGGCAATTCATCAAAACGATCATCAAGCAAGGCGTAGATTCGTCGAATGGGCCCAAAACGAGATTGCCGTTGTTCCCGATTTTCATAAGCGAATTTTGTTTAGCGATGAAGCGCACTTCTGGTTGAATGGCTACGTCAACAAACAAAACTGCCGCATTTGGAGTGAAACTAATCCACAAGTGTATGTCGAAACACCGTTATATCCAGAAAACTGACTGTTTGGTGCGCTTTATGGGCTGGTGGAATCATTGGTCCGTACTTCTTCAAAAACGATGAAGGCCACAACGTTACAGTCAATGGTGATCGGTATAGAGCCATGATTACTAACTTTTTCATTCCTGAATTGAACAATCATGATGTCCAGGAGCTGTGGTTCCAACAAGACTGCACAACATGTCACACAGCTCGTGCCACAATCAATTTATTGAAAGACACGTTGGGTGACCGCCTAATTTCACGTTTTGGACCTGTGAATTGGCCTCCAAGATCTTGTGATTTAACACCGCTAGACTATTTTCTGTAGGGCTATGTAAAGTCATTGGTCTATGCGGATAAGCCACAAACGTTTGACCATTTGGAAGACAACATTCGCCGTGTTATTGCCGATATACGGCCACAAATGTTGGAAAAAGTCTTTGAAAATTGGACGTCCAGATTGGACTACATCCGAGCCAGCCGTGGCAGTCCTATGTCAGAAATCATATTTAAAATGTAATGCCACAAGATTATCTTTCGAATAAAAAAAATTCATGTCAATCAAATAATACATCGTTGTTTTATTGCAATTTAAAGTTCTATATCTCTAAAAAAACACCCTTTATAACGCACTGCAACTTCATAAAATAATAACGGAGCGAATAAAAAAGACCATGCTGTCAAGCTGGTGGTGTCAACTGATTCCTTTCTGCATGCCGATCCCCCACCCATAAACACGTTGCGCGGGAATTTGCGCAGATGGCCAGGGAAGAACTAAGAGGAGGCCTGCGTCTGAGAATCAGCGCAGATGATCAGAGAGGAACCAGGAGGAAGCTAGTCCTTGCAACGAAGACGCTAGTTTTCAAAAGCCAAGGGTAAGTTGTTTTAAACCTATATTTGATACAGCTTTAATGATAAGACTCGTTGATTTGTGAACTTTTTGGAAAGCCAATCAGTTTTGGATTATAGAGAGATAGCTTTTCCTTCCTATTAAGTTTTAGAAATTACTTGCTGAGAAACATTTCTTGTTGGAGTCAGTGTCTTACACAAAGACCTGTCTCATGAGGGGGGGAGGGAACAGTATGAAAAACACATAGCCATAAGCAGGGCCGGCGCTAGCAGTTTTGCCGCCCCGGGCAAACAGGTGAAATGCCACCCGTTTGTGACAAAAGTTATAAGGTTGTAAGAGATAACCTAAGCCCTTCCCACGCTTAATGGTAAAATAAAACGGGAGCAAAAAAAATGCTGTCAATAATGTTGAAGTTTTAATTAGCAAAAGATATTAATTTATTAATTTATGTATTTAGCGCTAAATTAAAGTTAGGGTTGCACAGAAAAAAAGAAAAAGTGTTATTTCAAGTGTATAATTATATATAAAATACAGATATAAAAAATACTAAAACAAATTACAGAACCAATAAATATTAAAACTTAATTACATATTAAAAATACATTTAAACTGATAGTTAAACTTAAAAGTATTTTTTTCTCACTTTTGATTCTGAGAATTTTTTTACAATTTCTTTAACATTAATTTCTGTTCAGTGTTGAACAAATAATTCTTGTAACACCCACAACAACAAGTACATATTTGTCGCGAGAGAGCGCTAGTGTGTGTAAAACAGTGTATGTGTAGACAGAGTAAGAAGAGAGCGCATGGAGAACGCTCTAATAAAATTCCTTTTTTTATCTTAGTCTCGCCATTTTGTGTGTGGTGTAATTAATCTTTTAGAGATTTTTAATTAATGTGTGTAAATGAATCGGTGCAAACTAAACAATGGTCCGTCAGAGCCTGAAATGGCCGGGACTGAAAATAAGGAATTGTAGTGTACTCAACGATCACGAATGAAAAGAAAGGAAGCGTCCTTTTAGTGGAGAGAAAGTTATCACTTGGTGAGAGGTCAGTCTTCAATTTTTCTATATTTTGTGTTTTGAGAAAAATATGTGTTTCATAAGTGGTTAAAATAACTTTAATTGTGTTTGAGATAGTTTTTGAGATTTATAAGTGTTTCATTTGTGGTTGAGTTAACTATATTTTGTGTTTTGAGAAAAATATATGTGTTTCATAAGTGGTTAAAATAACTTTAATTTGTGTTTGAGATAGTTTTTGTGATTTATAAGTGTTAAATTGAGGTTGAGTTAACTTTAATTGTGTTTTGAGATAATTATTGTGATTTATATGTGTCTCATGTGTGGTTAAGATAACTTTAATTTGAGGTTGAGTTAACTTTGATTTGTGGCTTAGATAATTAAATTGTGGTTTATTTGTTTTCATTGGTGATTGAGATAACCTTACTTTGTGAAAATGAGTATAGGTAAATTTAAAAAGGATGAACTTAGGAGTATTGCGGATGAATTAAAATTAGTTGTTCCAGACAATGCTAAAGTTTTAGATTTAAGAGAATTAATACAGGAGAGTGAGATTTATAAAAATGATAAGGAAACGTATCAGGCTATTGTTGATTGTGTATTGGAGGAGATAAATGATAAAAGAAATGAAAACGAAAATAGACTAGAAATTGAAAAAATTAAACTGTCACAGTTAGAGAAGGAGTTAGAAATAGCGAAATTACATAATCAATCGGGCAAAAGTTTACCTTTACAAAATGAAAATCAATTAATTACAACCGAGTGTAATATTGAAAGTTTGATTAAAAGTATCAAAAGCTTAACAATCCCGGTACCCCTAAGAGCAGAGTCATTTAATTTATTTTTTCAATCTATAGAAAAGGCATTTAAAACTAAAAATGTTCCTGAAAAATTAAAACCCGAATTTCTTTTGAATATTTTAGGAGAAAAGGCAAATAACTTAATGATTTATCTTCGAGATGAAGATTTAAGTGACTATAATAAGTTGAAGGAAATTGTGTTAAAAGAATTTCAACCGACCCCCTATGAATGTTTAAATCAATTTAAAAAGGCCCAAAAATTACCTAGCGAGAGTTATGTTCAATTCGCGTCTAGATTAAGGGCGAATTTTAATTACTATTGCCAATTACGGGAGGTCAATGATTTCAAGTCGGTTTGTGAGTTAGTAATCTCAGATAAGATAATAGAGACATTAGACCGAGAATTAAATACGCATATTAGCATTAAGCAGGGCGAAATGTGGTTTAAGCCACAAGATCTAGCTCGCGAGTGTGATATTTTTATATCATCCAAGGGAAAAATTAGAGAACAGAATTTATTTCCTAAGTTTAAACGTAATGAGACCTATAATCATCGTGGAGCAAAAAATATTTCAAGCGTAAATCTGTCTTCTGTTAAAAATGTGAAATGTTTTTGTTGCAAATCACGAGAATTCCACCCACTGTATTCATGCTCAAAATTTAAATCTCTCAGCGTCAGTGAAAGAGTGGATTTCGTAAAGGCTAATCATTTGTGTTTCAAGTGCTTTTCCCCTAACTGTAGTGTGAAAACCTGCTGTGCAAAAAAATTGTTTTTGTGGGAAACCGCACAATCGCTTGATTCACTTTCCTAAGAAGGACAAAGAGTCTGTCGCCCTCAACCAAACAGTTCAAAGGTCAGTTATCAACCCGCTCGCAGATGTGTTCGGGGGACCGGGAGGATCGAATTGCGTCGTTCCATCCCAAGGTGAAAATGAAGAAAACAAGTCGTTCGTAGCAACCAGCTTTTTAAAGAATAAAACGCGAACCGTTTTACTGAAGTAGCGTCCAGTGCTTCTTAAGGGACAAATATGGCCTTTTACATGAGGTAAGAGCGCTTTTGGACGTAGGGAGTCAGTCAAACTTCATTACGAAAGACTGTGCAGATAGATTACAATTAAAAAATGAGAAAATTAATTTGCTAGCATCTTGTTTAAATGCGTCAACAATGACAATAAATGGAGGAGTTACGACCTCCATATTTAACGGTGATTTAAGTTTCAAAAAGGAGCTAAATTTATTAGTTGTAAGAAGGATAACCGATTTGACTCCGTCACAAATAATAAATGTGTCGCTAGATATCCCAAACGAAATTAAACTAGCCGATTATAAATTTAATATTCCTAGTAAAATTGATGTGTTGTTAGGCGCGGAAATATTTTACGAATTACTGAGACTAGGCCAAATTTATTGTGGAGATTCAAGACTACTTTTACAAAATACTGTTTTTGGATATGTAGTTAGCGGAAGTGTAGGAGATGAGGTGAGGGATAACAATATTCATTGTGGATTAATTAGAGATAGTGATTTAAATACAACATTAAGGTCTTTTTGGGAGTTAGAATCGATTGGTGTCAAAAACGAGAATTGTTGTAGTGAGGAGGACGTTAGCTTTGAAATGTTTAAGCAGAGAGTACATTTTAAAAATGGTAGATATGAGGTAGAACTCCCGTGGAAAAGAGATAGTAATGAGTTAAGTGATAATTTTAGTTTAGCGAAAAGACGACTTGGAAGTCTTATGAGAAAAATGCAAAGGGATAAGGTGTTGTATTCTGAATATTGTAAGGTCTTGAAGAATTATTTGGATGTGGGAATAATTGAGAAGGTAACAAATCCCTTTATTCCAACGAATAACCCTGTGTTTTATCTTCCTCACCGAGTGATAATTAAAAACGAATCTCTCACAACGAAACTGCGATTAGTGTTTGACGCTAGTGCTCATGAAGAAAAACAACTTTCATTAAATGACTGCCTTTTCCATGGAGTCAATTTGAACCCTAATATTTTAGACCTATTGATCTCCTTCCGTTCGAACAAAATAGCTGTTTTAGCTGATGTGGAAAAAGCGTTTCTTCAAATTTCTTTGGCTCCAAAGGATAGAGATGTAGTACGGTTCCTTATAGATGACGGCGAAAATGGTGTGCAGGTGTACAGATTTAATCGAGTTCTTTTGGCGTGAACGCGTCTCCGTTTTTTTGGCTGCAACGATTAAGACGCATATAGGGAAGTACATGGAAAAGTATCCTGATACTGTGCGGACACTTGATCATTGCTTTTATGTGGACGATCTCGTCACTGGTGAAGATAATGCAAAATCAGCATTCGATTTGTCGAGCAAGGCGGCAAAAATCATGAGTGAAGCAGGAATGAACCTGCGGAAGTGAATTTCAAATGACTGTGAGTTAATGAAGCAATGGCAGTTGGAACATTTTGATCATTTAAATATGAACGATTTCGTGAACCATCCACATCGTGTTTTGGGGCTTTTATGGCATCCTCAAAAGACTATCTCAGTCTTCGTCTGACCAGTCTCTTAGACTTCCTTCAAAAAAGAAAGAACACTAAACGATTTTTGTTGATGGCTGCAGGCAGGATATTTGATCCCTTGGGATTTGCGTCCCCCTTCACCATAAGATTTAAAATTTTGTTCCAAGAAATATGGCAGAGAAAAACGGACTGGGACGAAGAGTTTCTGCCTGATATTAGAGAGAAGTTTGAACAATGGTGTTCGGAAGCGTCTTTCTTATGTGAACTTCAGATTCTTCGATATGCCCTGCAATGTGATAGTGTGAACTGTCCGGAGTGTGAAATACATACGTTCTCAGATGCTAGTATTAAGGCATATGGAGCTGTTTCGTATGTTAGATTGAGAACCTTTGACAAAATCTCGGTACATCTTTTAGCTTCCAAAAGCCGTGTGGCTCCTCTAAAGGTATTAACCCTTCCACGTTTGGAGCTGATGGGAGCGTTGCTTGCTGCGAGGTTGGCGAAAGAAGTCTCACGTGTTCTCAATGAGAAAATATTTACAACCAACTACTTTTGGACAGATTCGACTATAGCCTTGAGTTGGATTCAAGGTCCCAGCAACAGATGGAAGGTTTTCGTCGCCAACCGAGTGAAAGAGATACGATCTTTAACAGACAAAGATTCATGGCGTCATTGTCCTGGAAAGGACAATCCATCAGATCTTCTAACGAGAGGTATCAGTGCTGATTCACTGATAAACTGTGAAAAGTGGTGGAAAGGACCGAGTTTCCTACAAGAAGGAAATACTGTTCCTGTGAGCAACAATGTGCTACTTAGTGATGAAAGTGCCTATTTGGAGGAATTAAAACCTACTGAGAGAAAAACTTTGACTGTGATTTTAGACAACAACCTATTGAACCATATCCTCTCTGTATCTAATAATTTTCAGAAAAATTTGTGTATTTTCAGTTATATTTACAGGTTCATCAATAATTGCAAAAGGCCCTCCAACAAACAAATTGGGCCACTAAGGATGTGTGAAATTCAACGAGCTGAAATTACCCTTGTAGCTGGGTAAGAAGCTGGTCCAGCAAATGGAATTCAACTCGGAAATAAAAGATTTGTCCTGTAAGGGTATGGTTAACCCTCAAAGTAAGATTAGAAATCTCTTACCATTCTTAGATTCCGAAAATGTGCTCCGAGTAGGAGGTAGACTGGCCCACAGTAAATTGTGTTTTTGATAAAAAAACACCAGATAATTCTTCCTAATAATCACAGATTAACAAATTTAATTCTTGAAATGACTCACAAGAGACATTTGCATGTTGGTCCACAAACCTTACTGTCTATTGTTAGACAAAGGTTCTGGCCATTAAATGGTCGTAATATGTGTAGAAAACTCGTAAATAACTGTATAATTTGTTTTAAGGCAAAACCCGTTACTTGTTCACAAATTATGGGTCAATTACCAGCCGAGAGAATTTCTCAGAGTTTTCCCTTTAACAAGGTGGGAATAGATTTTTGTGGACATTTCTGGATTAAATATCCTAATCAAAGAAAGGGAATTTTAAATAAAGTCTATGTGTGCATTTTTGTGTGTATGGTGACAAAGGCGTGTCACCTCGAAATAGTTACTGATTTATCTAGTGAGGCTTTTATTGCAGCGTTAAAGCGATTTTTTAGCAGACGAGGAAAATCGGAGCGTATATTTTCAGACAACGCTACCAATTTTGTTGGCACACAGTTAGAGTTAAAAAGACTTAGAGAAATTATGAGTAATTGTGTTAGTAATTTGAGTAAATTTTTGTGTGAAGAACGTGTTGAGTGGAGCTTTATTCCCCCAAGAGCTCCAAATCACGGAGGCCTGTGGGAGGCTGGAGTGAAATCCGTCAAATATCACCTCAGGCGTGTAATGGGTAATTTAAGATTTACATACGAAGAATTTCTAACCATTCTTAACCAAATTGAGGGAGTTCTCAATTCACGTCCCCTCTACCCCTTGTCGTGTGACCCTGGCGATTTTGACGCTTTGACTCCTGGTCATTTCCTAGTTGGTCGTCCCATCACAGCCATTGCGGAGCCAAGTTTAACTGAAGTGTCTGATAATAGGTTAAAAGTGTGGCAAAAACAAACAAAAATTGTGCAACATATTTGGAAACGTTGGTCAAATAATTATTTGAGTACACTTCAGAATCGAAATAAATGGTATTTTGAAAAGAATAATGTAAAAAATACATGATATGGTAATTCTGAAAGAGGATAATTTACCCGTGTGTAATTGGCCTCTTGGTAGAATTCTTGAAGTGTATCATGGTAAAGATAATAAAATTCGAGTAGTGTTAGTGAAAACTAAAAATGGAATTTTTAAACGTCTAATAACTAAACTTTGTATTTTACCTTTTTCAAGTGAATAATGCATGTGAACATTTCAAATTTGTGTATTTTTTCAATTCAATTTTGTGTGTTTGAGTACTTTATCTTTTGTGTATTGAACGATATTACTTTTATTGAGTATTAGTGTTTTCTGTATTGTGTATTATTGTCTTTGTATTATGTGTATCATTGTTTTTGTGTATTATTGTGTTATGTGAAAGTTGTTGAATGTGTCATTCAACCCGGGGGTGGATGTTCAGTGTTGAACAAATAATTCTTGTAACACCCACAACAACAAGTACATATTTGTCGCGAGAGAGCGCTAGTGTGTGTAAAACAGTGTATGTGTAGACAGAGTAAGAAGAGAGCGCATGGAGAACGCTCTAATAAAATTCCTTTTTTTATCTTAGTCTCGCCATTTTGTGTGTGTGGTGTAATTAATCTTTTAGAGATTTTTAATTAATGTGTGTAAATGAATCGGTGCAAACTAAACAATTTCTTTAGCCAGTTCATGTTCAATTGATATTGTTTTCAAGCCGTTTAGCCCATCCTCGGTAGTTGTGGAGCGTAAAAATTTTTTAATTAATTTTAATTTGGAGAAACTTCTTTCTCCACTTGCCACACTTATTGGGAGAGTAAGCAATATCTTTAGAAGTTTACCGAGATTTGGAGCAAAATCCAGGTTCGATATGAATTTTAAAATCTCGATTGGACATTCTTTTTATTTAGCAAAGCCAAAACCCCTACCATCTCGTCTGCCAGGTCCAGCGCATTTGTATTTGATGAATTGTCATTAGTTAACACTGTTTCTAGATCTTTACAATACTTTAGTACTTTATTTTGAGGAGTATGTCTTAAATCACAAATATAAATAATGAATATACTCAAAAGATCATTAAGGTTTTGCATTTTAAATGAACTACTATCGTCCTTTATAAGGGACTAAAGAAATTATTTTTATATGAAAGGTAAATATATATTTTTTTTTCATTTGAATAACACAATGTCAATCGAAAATATTTTATGACGATTACGGTACATTCAAGCTACGAAAACACACATACTTAAATATGTTAATAAACATGAAAATATTCTATGAAACTGATGACATTTATATTTATGTATGTAAAACGTAAAATAAATAAAATAGAACAAGCGCACACACACACACACAATTTATTTAAATTATAATAAAAATAGTGATTTTGCTTACGTTTTAAGCTATTTTTAAGTGGGAATTTATTATGCTTGTGCGCGGTGTCCTTGAATTTCAAATATTTTGACTTTTAAATAACTTAAAAGATCGTAAACATAAATATATTATTAATATATATATATATATATATATATATATATATATATATATATATATATATATATATATATATATATTATTATTATTATTATTATTATTATTATTATTATTATTATTATTATTATTAAAATTCAACATATTAATTTTTCATAAGCTAAATGAATCTTGGTTTATTTTCTTCATAAACTAGTTAATTTTAAAGCCACTTTGCCGCCTCTTAAGGTTGCCACCCCGGGCAGGGGCCCGACTTGACCACCCCTAGCACCGGCCCTGCCGTAAATGCAAAAAAATAATCTTTATAGGGAAAAACTAAAGATCTGTTGGTCAATGGGGTGTGGGGGGTGAACCCTTAACCCTCCCCTTGTGTTTGCCGCTGGCTAGTTTTCATCGAATAATGTCTTGAAATAGGGTTTCGGACTACGTTCGGAACCGTGATTTTAAAAAAGCGCATAAATGGATAGTTTTCGTGATATTTAGTTTCACTTAGATTAGAATACAAGTATAAAATTGTTTTAAAATTGAACATTTTGAGAAAAAAAGTTAGTAAAATACAATATTTTGGCAAAAAAATTATCTTAGAATATTTTTTTTCAAAAAGTTCTCCTTTTACAAAAAATGCTTCTCAAATAATAACATTTTGCTTATATAAAGTAAAGACTACTCCAGAGAGTCTGAATTATTTTTTTTTTTGAAAAATTCACATTATTTTCAGAGTTACAACTAATTGAAATAATCATCGACGTTTTTTTCTTAAAATTTCTCCCCTCTGCTGTCGTAAAACATGGATAAACCCACTTCTAAGTTATATATTTCAAAAATTCTATTTGAACCTCTGTACATAGGTCTGAGCTATATACTGACAAAATATTATTATAATAGAAGCATTTTACACAAAAGGGGAATATTTTGAAAACTGATCATTTTATGTTCATTTTTTTGTCAAAATATTGTACTTAAATAATTTTTTATTGTAATAACATTCTTAAAACTATTTTATATACATTTTCTAATATAAGTGACAATGAATATCAAAAATATTATCCATTTATACACTTTTGTAAAACCACGGTTCTGAACGTGGTCGGATATCTTATATATGATTTATTGAGAATTGATTTCCAAATATGGTAATAAATTAAGGCATTAAAATTTTTAAATTAGAATGTGTGTATAACAGAATATAGATTTATGTCCACATATATTGAATATAAAGTCCTGCTCACTCCTACATAACCAAAATAAAATAGTCATTTTAGAATCCATGATATTTTTACAAAAAAATACAAATTGTAACATATTTGCTTGGTATTTATTAACACGTATGTTTTTCAGAGTTTGACTGTATGGTATAAATAAACCTATCACACAAATGTACAATTTTTTTTTACTATGTATAACTAATATGCATTTATTGGTATTTGCACAGCTTGTAGAAGATGTATCATTACAGATTAGATTTATTTCTACATTTTCCAAATAAGTTTTAAGTTTGCATGAAATCGAACTGGATTATTTAAAACTAAACACACATACAGTAACTTCTCAAAAGATATAATCGGTACAAATAGATGTGCATTAAGTGTTGGTATGTTCAGCGAGTTAAAAAATCAAAATATATATATGTAGAAATTTTATAATTTGTATGAAATTAAAAAAGAAAACCCTTTGTCAATTTTATTGTTTGTTTCCATCTCCCTCATTTTGATGTAGTTATTAATAGATGCAATGTAAATATTTATTAATAAAATTCAATGTAAGGAAAGTTAGAGTGGTTTAAAAATAAATATAATTATAATAATCTTTACTATTTAATATGTATATTTACAGTTATGGTGAAAAAATATTATAAAAAGGGTTTATTGTATTTTTAGGACATGAAAAAAAAGTGTACGGAGATATTTTACAAAAAATAATTACGTTGAACATTTCCATATGTGTATTTGTTTCTTTTATTCAAAACTCCTTTCTAAAAATTGCATAATTTCAGTATTGTAATTTGTTTAATGTAAATTCAGAAAGTTGATTGCATAGACATGGATTTTATTTATAACTCTGCCAGTTTTTAAGATCTGAAATTTCAAAATTCTCGCAATAGTTCATTTAATTTGGATCAAAAACACTATGAAAGGTTTTGTAGATAACCTACAAATGTAAAGAAGAGTTTCCCTGTTTTTGCTTTCTAGCTCCTACGTGTGATATATTTTACATTTTATTTGATTAAATTAATTTTGATAGTGCTCAAATTAGAGCAAATAAAATTCACAGAGACATTTAAGAAACCAATATTTTTTTTAATCCTTCTTTACTGTCAACTGCCAAATCATTAGGTGTTCAAAAATTAAGATTTTAGGTCATAGATCTAATGAGATATTTTCAGTTTAAATTTAGTGAAAATATTAAAAATTCTGCATAATTTGACTCTTTATTAGTCATTTTATATGTTTGGGTTAAAGGCATTTAATACTGTTTCGTAAATATTTTTAAAAAACAATCCTTTTTTGTTTTAAATAAATTTAAAAAGCCATTCATAAGATTTCCAAAGAATTTTATTAGATATTATCAGTAAGAATTGAGTATAATAATTGTATAAGATATAAACGTCTTGTTGAACATTAGAAGTAGATGTCAAAATTTTTAAATAAACAAAAATACCCATGTTATCAATGAATCTTATTACAAATTCATTTCCTAAATTGTGTTTACATGCATACCATGCTCTTCTATATGAGAAATTATAGAGATAGCATTTCTAAAAAAAAAACTAAAACATTTAGAGCAGGTAATTACTAAGGGAATCAGACAATGAAAGGTATAAACATTAATATTTTACTATGGTAACATTTCACATGTATATATTTCTTAGAAATTAAAACTGTTTAATGAGTTTGGAGTGATAAACTACCTACCAATAAGTACAATTGTGAGAAGTTTTTCAAATTCAATGGTCTCAATTCTATAAAACAATTTGCAGTACTTAACAATTTGAATTTATATATTTGAATCATCATTAGTCATTAATTTAATAATTGTCAGTATATTTATTTGAGTTAAAAATTCTACAAATAATTCTTTAATAGTATAGGTA
The DNA here is from genome assembly GCA_019973935.1 of Trichonephila clavipes. NCBI lineage: Eukaryota > Metazoa > Arthropoda > Arachnida > Araneae > Nephilidae > Trichonephila > Trichonephila clavipes. The sequence continues at coordinate 109,270 of BMAU01011539.1, forward strand.
TATATAAACTGTGGAATGTGCCAATGAGATTTGAAAGTACATACAATCCAATATGACTACTGCACATTGACAAATAACTAAACCCCTTTCTAGACATTTATTTATTAATAAAAACAATATTTATACAAAATAAGCATTGAAATGATGCAATTACAAACAGTGCAAGTAAAAATGTGAAGAATGTTACATCTAACAATATTTTTAAATGTATCTATAACCCTCACAGTTATGATCAAGGCCATGACAGATCATAACTGCTGGGTGAAATAAGCTGATTGGTCTATGCCAAATGCAGACTTAAAAGGAGATAAAATGTACAAAACATCCTGCTATGCTAACCTGGATATTTGGACTCAAGCTTTTTGCAGCTCATAGAAAAAATGTACAATTCAACTGTCATTTTACTGTTTAAAATGGCCATTGATTAACATTATATAATCTTAGTTTATTGTATTTATCTTTGTCTATATTATTTTATCCAGGATGGCCAAATAAATTTACTTGAAATGTTTTGAAATTTATTTATTTTATATCTAGAAATCTATTCAGATATACATACAATAACAAAATTAAATCTCGATCTTTTATAAAGGATTTGTCATTGATAGAGTGCAAAGGATTGAAGCAAGCATTACAAAATTAATGACTTTAATTCAGTGTTTCTCAAAGTGTGGGGCGCGCCCCCTGGGGAGGCGCGATGACCCTACAAGAGGGGCGCGAGCGTATCGAAAATTTAAAGATTTTTTTTAAAAAAATAACCGGAAAGAGAAGTAAAACAAAATGCTTTCTTCCATAATAAGAAAATGCACACAACAACACTGATATAATTTATGTTTATTATCTGGTTTTTTTCCGTAATCAAATAGCTATCTTTGATCCCAAAACCAAATTAAAGAAAAAAAAACATTTTGTTTTATTTGCTGTATTTCCTCAATGAGAGATTTTTTTATTACGTTTTAACATAAAATATTACTCGTTAAAAAAGAAAGGTGTTGAATCGATGGGGCTGGAGCTCCTGATCTCATGCCGAGATCTTCATCTCCTGTCGTTCACAATATGGTTGTTACTTTCACGTTGGTTGTTTGCCCTTTTTTAATTTTAAAAATAATAAAAGTATAAAGAATTAAAGTGATTGTCAAAAATTTTAAAAATAGTACTCCCAGACCCTGAGAAAAATTCTAAGATAAACAATTCACCACTGTAATTATTATTGAAATACTGTACATTAGTTGTAGAAAAAGAAAAGGAAGTCCTGATTCACTTTTCAGCCAGGCTGCTTAGTACGTTTGCTAATTATTTGATTGACATTCAATCTTATGGTATGGTTATTATCAATATTAGTTCCCTCCCATCTTTTATGCGTTTGCTTTTCGCTTAGGGAAATTGTAAATAATTGAGTTTTGCGATATTTGGAAAAGAATTGATTGGTTTAACATTTCTGTAGGATAATTGAAAAGTGTCTGATTTGCGTCCTTTATTATGGTCTTGTACTTTTGAATCATTTTAGTTCAGTTTTATTGGATTTTTTCTCAAATCATCAAAGAACTGAATAGTCCTTGAAAGGAGATAAGTATACATTCTATAAAGTAAAATATTCACTAGAATTCCGATTTGTATCGTGTACAGTAAAAATAATTCTAAACAAATGATTGGGGTGACTGAGTCCCCCCCGCACTACCATTAATGTTAGCATCGAGTACGCGCCTGCTCCCGGGTTGAAACATTTTGAAGTCTTCTCGCTTTAAATGTTAAAAAGTGACACAATTATTCTTCATCGGAATTTTATATTCTTTTTCATAATTTAACATTAATTCTAAATGCTAATTGTGTGAGGTTTAAAATTACAGTTCTTTTAAACAGTTATTTACAATTATAGCATTTATCTAAAAAAAAATCATTTTACATTTTTGTATACAATGTCGTGCACACAGTTTTACTCTCCTTACAGTTCAGCTATTATATCAAGAATAATGTTTTATTTTTTTAAAAAATGAACTCGTGCGAAGAGTCGGTGTTTCAGCCAGTATACGTTTGATGTATCTGTACTGAAGAAGGTATTTTATAAATAATTTCTTATTACTGAATTTGGCCGCGGTAGCCGAGTGGTATAGGTATCGGATCGTGGCTTGCCTTGTCACGAGTTTGCGCCCAGTACCATTAAAGACCCGCCGTGTAGGGCAATGATGCACGTTAAACCTGTTGAGAGTTGAAACATTTTCCCGTTGGTGTGGTGTGGTAGTTAGGAGAGAGGGGTGACAGCTCAGATGTCATCCACGTCACTTGACCATGGTTCAAAATTACGTGGTCCGTCGTCAAAAGCCCTCGTGCAGCTGAACAGTGCGACGTTAATATTCAATCAATCAATCTTATTACTAAATTAAGAACAAGTTTAATAATTATTAGGGACTTCCACGGGCTTGTCTTGTAGAGGAAAGTTTTTCAAAGGAAGGTTTAATATCAGAAATTGACACTTAAAGAGTTATTTTTCTATATTTAACTGAGATCTATATTTTGTCTTCAAGGCATCCTTTGCAGAAAATCCGGTTTGAAAAAGGTAGGATGTTGAAAATGGTAATAGCATACGAAGTGCTTTTGTTTTCAGTACAGATAATTCCTCATCCACCTCTAACCCAAATTCAAAGAGCGATTTATTACAAAATTGCCTTTTAATTTTTCACTGGATGTGAAATCTATGAAGATTTCTTCTTCGGAAGTTGAGAGCCCTTCTGGAGTATCTTGAAATAGATCCCTAAAATCCACTTGTAACTTGCTACCAAGCTGTCCTCATCCAGAAAATACTTTTTAAAATTCTTTGCCAACATAGCTGAATGATTTTACTTGTTTTAAAAACAACTTTCACATGTTGTTCTACAGATTTGTAAGTTTTAACACATATCGAGCTGGGGCTTTTTTTCCATCATTTACTTCAGTAGTGGTAAATCCAAAATTTAAGTATTTTTGAGAATATCGCCTTGATTTAATTTTCGGAACCATGCTCGTTCGTCTGTGTACTTGTTGATTCTTTATTATGGTCGAATGTTTGCTTACGACTTAAAAATGTATGTATGATATTGTTTTAATCTACTGCCGTAAATACTTAATTACCGTGAATTACAATTAAGGTGGAAATTTTAAAAAAAATGTACATTCAAGCTAGATTCGGTAGCTATAGGAGTATCGAGTCGACCAAAACTGACTGGAATTTTACGAGGAAAAGCATTTTTACATGTTTTGCGCAGACTTCCGATAGGTTGCCCAGACTCACGCAAACGTACCCTATAATGCCAGATGTGATGGATATGACTAGACTATTTTTCTAATGACATTTGTACTTTGAGAAATGAATGCTGAAGGAAATAAATCTTTAATTAAATACATCATTTTGCGATCTGTTCCAATTTAAAAATTAGAGAAAGAAAAATAACATAATTCTCTAAGTAATATATATTTTTTAAGTAATTTTCTTAATATATATATATATATATATATATATATATTACTTAAAAGTTACATATACACAAAATTTAATATACTTATCGTATTAATTTGTACGGTTTATAATTAAGATCGTATTGTAACTTTAGCGTCTCTCTCTCAAAGTGCATTTTTATTGCAGTAAATACATTATTGTTGTACATGGGGGCGAGATAAAAATTATGATTGAAAATTGGGTCGCCAGTATTGAAAGTTTGAGAAACACTGCTTTTAATGTATGAGTGGTGCACAGAGTATTTTATGACTAATTAATTAATACTAAATTAAGAACAAGTTTAATAATTATTAGCTACTTCCATGGGCTTGTCTTACAGAGCAAAGTTTTTGAAAGGAGCTTTAAGATAAGAAATTGACCCTCTGAGTTCATTTTCTATATTTAGCTGATATCTATATTTTGTCTTCTAAGCAACCACCGCATTTTGTAATATGTTCCAATTTAAAAATCAGAGAACTGAAAAATATTTTAGTAATTATCCTATTACTTAACTTTTTTTTGCTTAAAAGTAACATATACAAAATTTAATACTTATGTCATGAATTTGTACGGTTTATAATAAATATTGTTGCTTTATCGTAAAAGTGCATTATTATTGCATTCAGTAAATTATTATGTATAAGGGGGGCCGCGATAAAAATTGTGATTGAAAAGGGGGGCGCCAGTATTGAAAGTTTGAGAAGCACTGCTTTAATTATATGTGTACAACAGATACACTTTAACAGTGTAAGAGAGTAGGTGCATTAACACTACTCAGTCTGCTGTGCTTCCCACAGTCACCTCACAACTTTTCATTTAAATAACTTTCTTTGAAGCCTCTCTTGGAGGAATTTTGACAAAATTATATAAATATTGGAATTATAACAATATACAGGAATAAATTTAATTTTTTAGAGCCTTTGCTAAAATTAAAAAAAAATTCTAGCAAAACATATTTTTGAAAGAATTGGTTTTTATGTGAATTCCAATAATATATTTTTAACGTTCTATAACTTGACAATAAATATCTTTGTCAGCAGATGTCACAAATGCTGCAACATGAGAACTAACTTCTTGTAATCTAAAAGAATGCTAATTTTAAGTGTAACAGATACATGCAAACAAGTAGAATTGGACAATTTCAACGAATAGTGAGTTTATATGCCTTGTTACAAGAAAGATCTGGAACATATAGAATTATTTTTAAAAGTTAGTTATTCTGAGAATAATTAAAAACAACGAATCTCCTCAATCTTTTAAATCCCTACTATATAAATCTAGGAATAAAGATAAGCCATGCTTTTAAATAAGTAAAGTAATAAATATCTTTAAAAATATTTATTTAAATTGAAAATTCATCACATGTAAACTAAACAATTGAAGCAAATAAAATAATGAATATCATATTAATCTTGATATCTGTCTAATAGTAATACTGAAATGTGTTTTCACAAACAGCCAGTGTACATAGAATATTAGTTAATACGAACAATTTTGATTACAAGAATTCCCTTTTAGTGAAAGAGTATTTTTTCCTTAACAAGTGTATATATATTATGGTAACATTGTTATTGATCATAAGTTCATAATTTAATCTTCATTTTTGTAGGTAACTTAAAATTTTTAATTTCTATAAATATATACATTATTAATCTTACATTATTATACAAGTATTTCTTCTTTTATGCCTTGAATAAATTTTTATTCCTAAAGTGATTCCACCATATTAAAAGTAAAGACAATAATACTTGTTCTATAATATAGATGATACTAAACCATTGAAAAAAATATTTGCAAATTAAGAAAATTTATCTTTAAATACTAAACTTTTCGCTTATAATTTATAGAAAAGAAAAATATAATAAGAAATGTGTAATCATTTTTAGAAATTCAATTTAATTATACTTTGTTTTAAATGTATTTTGTACTTATTGAATTACTTATAAATTTTAAAAATACTAGTACATATAAAAGTAGGATTTATCAATACTATACAAATCCAAAATGCAATTCAAACTTCTATTGCCCACCGTAGAATTGAACTAAAAAAATGCGCCAAACAAGTGCGATAAATGATATCGCCTGGTAACCCGTTCCACACAATTTTGGTCCAATCACAGGATGTCGCTTAAAGCGCTCCCTTCAAGTAAAACGGAGAACTATTTCGGAAAAGATGTGGAAGATTTTCGAACGCCAAATCCTCTTTTCTAGCCAAGGGTCGATCGCCATTCTTGAGAGGACAGGATTCTAGCAACCGTATGCAAGATTATTACGCGGGAAAATTACGCGTAGTAATACATCAAACTCCGTAGGGAGGGGAGGGGGGCGTTTTCTAAATCAGATCAAACCGCTTCTAGAGTTGATTTATTATACAAAAGATTATTTTTTACTGTGGTGCTTTTAAATTATAATTGACCAGTAAGAGATATAATTTGGATGTGAATAAAAATTACAGTACAATATATATATTATTTTACTACCCATGTTTTTTTTTCATTACTTTTTTCTTTTTTAACTCTTACATTTTGAAAAAAAATAACTATTCTGTTCTTTTTAAAAAATTTTGTGGGAAATAAATCCTGAATTTTTAACAACCAAAACAGGGAAACAACAAGATTTTAAAAAGGAGTGATTGTAAAGAATATAAATAGATTTATCTCAAGTTATAACATCAAATTTTCAGCATCTTTCAGAACAAACTAACACATTTAAAAAAAAACAACTGAAAAATCTTAACTTTTATTTTTATACATTTATTATATTTTTACATTTGAAAATACATTTTTATTTTTGTACGTTATCAGTGTATGCTAATACACTTTTGAAATTTCTTCATTTTTTAAAATTCTATTTGGTTTTCTTTTAGTGCTGTATCAGCTTAAATGAATTAAAGCATTTGTTTCATTTAATAAAGCACTTTTATATTTACATCTGTGTTAAATAATTGAATAATATTTTTCTCTAAAAAAGCTATAAAAGATGTAAAAATTCTTATCAATGAAAAAAAAAATTGAAGACTTTTCCATATTTTAATCACACTTCTAACAACAATTGTAGCCAAAATTATAATTGACGTAATTTAAGTGTCAGTGTAAAAAATAAAAGGTTTTTCCCCCCTGCTTAAAGATAACGATGAGATATTAAATTCTAAGTGTTCTAATTTATTAAGTGTTTTCCGATAAAAAAAGTTAATAAATATTTAAAAGTACTATATAAATATCCAAATCTTGGAAAATGATTTTAAAAACATTTTATTACAGTTAAAGGCTGAATATTACTTGAACAAGGAAATTCTAGAATGTGAGAATGCGATTACTTATCTCTATTGGTAAAATAAAAATGAATGTTTTAATCAGCACCGAATTTAGATTTATTCAGATTATAGCCGATTCTGAAAAAAGGATAACATTAAAATTAAATTTGCTTAATCTTTCTCTTTTAGTTTTCACCCCAATTAGGACAAGTTTACATTTAAATCAAATATTCCTATTTAAATCCTTAATATTTTTATTCTCTCGAGCTTTTAAAAAAAATCCTTCTTAAAGTAAAAAACCTTGAAAACGCTTATCTAAAATAAAATTTCAGTAATATGATGAATCAATATATGAAATATATGTTATCGTTAAAGAATGTTTAATTCAGTTTTTTCATAGAATAACTAGGTATTTCATAAAATAACTAGACATATCAGTTAAAGTAAATAATATAGATGAAGAATTTCATACTTTACCTAGTTATTCCATGAAATAGCTAAGGGTAGACCATTAAAGTGAAAAATAAGCAATTTCAAAGATGTTTTATAAATTAATTGATCATAAATAGCTAAAATCTCTCGAAAAATGCATTTTATCTCTTTTGAGGAAGACTAATTGATAAATAATTAGAGAAAGTAGAGATGATATAATTTACAGTTTAAGCTGTTTTTGTGCGATAGATAGGGATCGCATAAAAAAATTGCACAAAAAAAAGTATTCAAAAATTTCATAAATTCTTACATATAACAAACTAATACGTGGAAATACTACAAAAAACTTTTTTTATGCGGCGGATAGGAACCGCATAAAAAAAGTCGCATTTATAAAATATGCCAATTATTTACGAAATTTATGTAAGAGTACTTCCATATAACAAAATAAATAATTAAATATTACACATGGAAACTTTTTAAAACATATAGTGTCTCATTGTATATACGGATAAGTCTTTAAAATGCACATACATAATTCATTGCTACTCATCGTAATCCAAAGTCCCGTAGTGAATAAATTCAAAATCGCGCTTTCGTCACTTGAAGGTACAATTTCAATTGATTTATTTTATGGCAACATAAAGTAAGAGATAAGTTTTTGTGACGAAGGACATGTGGTCAGTTGTTTGTAAATGTCGCGATAGCCAGCTATAGATGATTGAAGCCCTTTTTGGAATTTTATACTCCTTTCTTAACTGGAATCTAGTTTAAGAAAATGCTTTTCCAATTTGTTGAAAAGCTGGATCCCTTCATATTTTTATCCACTCTCAAAAAATTTGGCTTCATGTCCGTCTTCATAATTCATCAAATTTTTGATAATGTCACAGTCATTGCAAGTTTCGTCTTCAATCAAGCGCGGGATGCTGGATCGTTGAGAGAAAGCAAATGAATGCGCATTGTCGGGAGACTTTATAACAAATGAACAGAGCGCTTTGAAGTGTCTACATTTCAGTGGTGTAACGTACACCCCCGCATCACGGGGGAGGGGCAGGACTCTAGGGGTCCAAGGCCAGACTTCCGCTAAATACGTATATTTACCTAATTTATAAAATATTAAAAGTAAAACCTTAATTTAAGGGGGGGTCCTAACATTCTCCGTTACGCCTCTAGTAAATAGACAGAAAACATTATAGTGCTCCCGAAGCCATTGAAATTCATACATCGCATAAAAAAAATTTCGCACAAAAAGGAAATCGCATAAAAAAAGACCGCACAAAAACAGGTACGACTGTATTATATTGCTAATATTGCTACTAGTTAAACAGAAAAGGGGAAAAAAGAATATGTTGCAAAAATAGATTAAATTAATTATAATCGACAAAAATACATGCTGGGAAGAAAAACTGTTGCTTCGTACAAACGTAGTGTAAACTTTTTAAAACAAAAATGTAAGAAAATATTGATTTAAATTTTATGAGATACATTTATTTTACTTTTCATTATTTACTAGCTGGTATACCCGTTCTTCGCACGAGTGAACTGAAAAATTAAACAACACAGATTGAAGGATAAAGAAGTTTTTAATGAGTTAATTTTACGTGAATTGCAAATTAAATAAAAAAAGCTTTTTGCATATCTCAGCTAAACAAAAAGAAAGGGAAAAAAACACCTTTGTTAAATTTTAAGTATGTAGATCTAATAGCTGATAAAAAGGATTTTTTTTTTTGACGTGAAACGTCTTTAAAAAATCGCGCCGAAACATACGGGTACCAGGTTCAAAAAGTGGACCGTAACGAAAAGGTCTATATCATCGTACCTTAATAATTACAAAACTATTAGTCCTAGAAACAAGAATGCGGTGTGAATATTTCACTTATATAGTCAGCTCGCTGTTATGACCTTGAGTCCGGGTCTGGGACGAGCGGGGCGGCGGGGGAGGGGTACTGCGTTAACTGTGCGAAACCGGCGCTCACGCTCGTTTCTATTCAGTGTAACTCGTGACTCCGACTTGAAAGCGCGGTGATTCTTTCGTGTGTTTATCAAGATTATTGAAGCCGATTGATTCATACAAAAATAAGTGTAATTTGGACAGTATTTATATTAAAAATAACCAGAAAGTTATAAAAAATATATAAACATTTGCTATGTCGGCCTCAGCTCGTGCAAGAGCCAGCCAGAAATATAAATCACGGCTATCGTTGGAAAGAGGGGGCTATGGGCCACACACAGGTACCCCAATGTCCGGCGCCGAGCGAGCGAGGCGGCTTCGGGAACGTCGCAAAGCCGACGCCGCGAGGAACTTTTCTGGTGCCGCCAACCTCGCGAGCACCTCTAACACTGAAATACCTGTACTTATGGACGTAACGAATGAACAGACTGTCGCCAACCTCGCGAGCACCTCTACCACTGGAATACCTGTACTTATGGACGTAACGAATGAACAGACAATCGATATATCTATTGGATCTGCCACGGAACTGAGAGATCTTAATATCAGTAGAAGTGAAGCAATGCAAAATTATTGGCGTTCAGCGGACAAACGCTTCAAAACGGTATTTGAAGCCAATCCGTTTGGTTTATCTTGCAGCGTTTGTGATCGACTTTGGTTCGAAAGAGTACGTTGCGATGAGTAGAGTAACATCGATTGACGGTCTGTATCTCACCAATGATAAAGACGATTTTAAATTTTATCACGGGCGAGGCAGCACGACGCCAACGGTGAAAGATATTCACGACGAGTACGATCGGATGGCCAATCATCGCCTTCCCACGTTGTCAATGCAAGCAAGAGCCTTCTGTAAGCGAGACGTCCTAGCCGAACGCAATGAAGACCAGGGTGGCTACCTACATCGACGACGGCAATTAATTTTGATCGTATCTGCTTTCAATGCACAAAGTTTGGTTGCCCATGCAGGAGATATTGAAAGCGATAATATATTGATGAACTCCGATTATATGGTAATTAGCGAGACTTGGATGAATTGCGCGAACACTGTGATGATCAATGGCATCAAACTAAGAGCAAGTAATAACACCGCCCTTGAACATCGTACACATTGTCCGTCTACCTCATCTGAATTGCCGGTGCGAGTTTCTGCAGCCGGAGGTTCTGCAATCTACAGAAACCTACAAAGCTCCACGAACTGTAGCGAAATCATAGTAAATGCCAACAAGTCATGCGGAAACTCAGTCTTGAGAAAACATAATGTCGGCTTCATATGCTTGGTAGACGTTAAAGTCGAAGATCTTACGCTGTTTATCCTCGGTGCCGTATATATAGGCGTCGGCTGAAGCTGTTAAGCTATGTCTTTATCAATCACTCCTGCCACATTCAGCAAACTTAACAAAATTAATACCGAACTCTCAGCCAGACTTGGAGACTCCAATCGTTCTATGCGGCGATATCAATTGCGATCCACAACAGAACAGCTATCTTGTTGAGTTCATGAGGAATGAATTCGGCCTTAACTACGTGCAAACATCACCGACAACATTAGGCAATACCACTATAGACTGTACATTCACCAGAAATATTACTGTTGACATTATGCCGTATGCTTCTTATTTCACATATCACAGACCTATGTTAAATAAAATCGTTGTCGAATATTAATTGTAATAATAATTTAGGTTTCTATAATGTATCTGTTCTTTTTTATTAAAATACTTAAAACACCGTCAATCCTGTTTTTATTTATTTCAATCCTTTACTTTAAAAGCGATTCGCTAACATAGACGTTTCACGTGAAAACCAACGGCTGTGTGCCCCAGCACAGCCCCACCCGATTTTTTTTCTAAATTTATAACTCCCCGTAACACTCTTGAGGGTGGATTTTTCAAAATACGTTTCAAATACGTTAATACTTTATACACCGCATTATGATTTACTGCAGTTTTTTTTTCATACAAAATTTTTTTTTGGATCACTACATGGAAAATTAAGGAATATACATAAACAAAATACTCCACTTTGGGAAATTTAATCCGTTGGAGCTAATAAATTAATTAAAGATATTCCAATGTAAAATTAATTATATGCTCCGTTCACTGAAAATAAATAGCCAAATCGTTGTCTAAGGACTTCATTAACATACAAAAACATAAGATTCTTAAATTTTGACGTAAACTATTTTTTCGGGACAAAAATAATAATCGTTGCAATCCGCTGAAAACGCAATATCTGCTACAAAACTATTCGCCTTCCCCACTAAAATACTCATCATAGAACCCGTGCTGCCATATATCTTGGAAGAGTGGATTTCGAAGAATATTCCTGCTAAGTATTGGTAGAATACTCCTTCTAAGTTGGTGTGATAGTTAGGAGAAGTGGGTGCCAGCTCAGGTGTCTTCCACGTCAGTTGACCATGGTTCAAAATTACGTGGTCCATTGCCAAAATCCCTCGTGTAGCTGAACAGTGGGACGTTAATATTCACTCACTCACTCCAAAAAATACAGTACAGTAGTTATAACTATTTTTATACTTAAAAATGCAATATCCGCCTATTCAATTAAAACTATAGCATTATAATTAACTATAGTTAATTTTACGTTAATTACTTTTTTAATTTTTCCGAAAGCATTAATTAGCATTTTGGGGGATTTTCAGTATATGTAAGGAATCAAATTCAATCAAGGCATGCGGTCAAATCTGACGCAATCATAGTCATTTCAAATTGAGTGTATCTACGTACTCATTTTTGAGTAAATCTTTTTTCTCCGTGTACTAACGACAAACAAATTTTGAAAATTTGTCCAAATGATGTAGTGTGAAAGATAAAGTTTATTTACTTTAAGTACCAGAACCGTTAAAAGCATTTATTTGAAAAAAGATCAATTTCTTACTACCAAATGTGCATAATAAAATCATAAAAAAAAACACATTTAAATAAAGAGAGATTTATAACAACCTCTCCCTTCAAAACTTAGTTTTATTCTGAAATAAAAAAAATTAGGGATTTTAAGCTGATCACAGGAATTAATTAGAAGCGAGCACCTTGCGTAGCCAAAACAAAAAGGGTTTCTTCACAACAAAAAAGATAGATAAATGCTGTCGTGGGCTTTTTTGCAACGCACGCCAGAATTGCTTGCAGATGGCAGAATTTTTTCCTTACTTGACAAATATCGTTCTGTTTTGGACACTTCACACAATATCTTTATAAATTATAGCCTATGTGTTATTCTGATGTATAAGCTATATTACTGTAAAGTTTCATTAAAATCCATTCAGTTGTTTTTGCGTGAAAGACGACCAAACGTCCTCACAAACTTTCGCATTTATAATATATATCTAGATAGATATCTAAATTAGGGCAAGGATTGCCATGATGACACTTTTGATTGAACAGCTTATTATTTTTGTAACAAGCACACTTTTTAGTATTACACTGTCCCCGTCCTCTCCAGACAGCGCGGGGCTTCTGACGTGACGCACCAAATCAAAATGACCAAAATATCAATTTTTTAGTTTTATTTAGTTATATTCTTGGCATTATTATTTTTCGATTGATATAGAAACTGAAAATTAGAAACTCTGTATAAAACTTCAATTGAAAAATATAAACAAATTAGGGAATTCGACCATGTACTCTTTATAGATAAAACAATAAGCTTTTTGATAAAAAAAAAAAATGCTGTTTTAAAATGGAAAATAATAACTACAAAAAAGGTGTTGCAAATGAAGCAAGATATTTCTGAAGTACTACATTAATGCATAATCTTTACAAAAAAAAAGTTTGAAATTCTATTACAAATATATTTTTTTAAAAAAATACCAGCTTTATTATCTAATTATTTTGTTAATTAATTTTGAATAAATAATTTGTAATTCAATTATTGTTGTTGTATTAATTACTCTGCTTTTAATAATACACCTTATTTGCTAAATAAACACTTTTAAACTCTTGACAGTATTATTTCATCATTTCACTGAAACAGGTTAGGGATTTGATAAAATCACTTATTTCCTTTGGGAAATCACCTTATAGAGAGTTCTTATTTTAATATCTTGCGTGAATTGATCATCTTCCTTAGGGATTTGATGAAAGGCCTAATTTGATCATTTCCCTGCGACATATGTGTATTAATTATGTGATTATATACAGTATAAAGAAAGATTTACCTTTTAACTAGCTGTATTGAACCAAAATTAACGATTCGCAATTAAATCTTGCTTTTCTTGGTATAAATATTGCGTACAAGAAAAAGTTTAGGTATTTGAATTCCTTTTTAATCACATGACAATTTATATGAAAATGACACTTATATAAATTAAATAAGGCTTTTAATTTCACTGAAAACGGGGTGACTGTTTTTGAATACAATGAACACAAATAATATTTTAAATAAATCTTAAGAAGTTGATCAGATCAAACAACAGTGTATAACGTCAGATTAAATTCTGATTGTTAAATATAATTAAATACAGTTGGGGTGATTTATTATTATCAGTGAACTATCAGTTTATTATATCGCACTATTCTGCTACACCAGGGTTTTTGGTGACAGACCACGTAATTTTGAACCATGGTCAAGTGACGAAGACGATACCTGGGCTCACACCCCATCACCTGACTTCCACACCACACCCACGGGAAGGCATTGGAGCCTCAACACATTTATCGTGCATCAGCCGCTTCTGTACGGCGGGTCTTCAGCGGTACTAGACTTGAACTCATGACACGCCAGTTGCTAGTCCATTAATTTGACCACTAGGCTACCGTAGCCTATTGATTTATTAAAATTTAAAGGATAAATATATTAAAAATGAATTGTTTAAGTGTGAATAGGTGCTAAGAGTAATTATATCAAGTTATACTAACATAATTTATCTACTTCTATTTTTGCTGCTTCGCTACTATGGTTTCCTCTTGTCTTAAACTGAGGATCATTAGTTCAGAACTTCATTTTTTTTAAAAGATCTGCAGTTTTAATTAAGAATCTTCAACGAGTACGAAATAAGAAACAGTACGAATTTGTACAGTGATTAATAGTATAAAAGTACTACGCGTACAATAACCTGACTTTGCGAAGGAGGGGGTGCCTTACAGACTTCGTTACGCTACTGAGTTTCAGCAGTGTTTTGCAGAATCGTTCATTATTAATCGTTGGTGTTAATTCAAAATAAGAGTCTGTAAAAAATTTTTTTTTTTTTTAAAAAAAGACCTAAATTGAATAAGTATTAATGAATGTTTATGAATGTTTAGTAAATTGATTTGGTAACTATTCTTTTTTTAAAAGCATCGTATGAAGTGGGTTTTTTTTTTTTGCATTTGGGTATTTTAACCAGTTAACTGTGACACCCCCGATTGAGAGCGTGCTACTATATATTGATAAAGGTCATTTTGCTGAAAAAATGTTCAGTAAATCATTTTTGAAAGTACCACTACCTCCAAAGATATTTATAACAAACTAAAAATGTTCTTAGGATGCCAATATTATATCAATGAAAAATATAACATCTTGTGCTGCAGTTGGGGCGCCTATTATGATGGGAAAGACAAATGGTTGCTTAAAATTGATGAAAGATCATCCAAATATGCTTCTTGCGTATTGTGTCATTAACAGGAAAAACCTAGTAGCTAAAAACATTTCACCTGTTCTAAATGAAATACTTAATTTAGTTATAAAGTCTAACAATGCTATTAAAGCTAATGTGAACGTCTCTTCAAGTTATTTTGTGAGAAACGAAATGAAGACTATGTGAGATTTATACTTCACACAGATGACTCTTGTAAGGGAACTAACTGCTTATAAAAAGTTTAGGAAACTATTTGATACTATTAGTGATTTTTTAAGCACAAATCCTGAAATGAAAAAATTATTAACGATCAATGTGGCAAAGCTCATTTCTAAGTTATTTAGCTGATATTTATGAAAAGCTAAATATATTAAGTAAACAACATCAAGGAATAAATAAAACTGTTACCGATGCAAAAGTGAAGATATTTGGTTTTATTATATTACTTCAATGGAGAACAAAATAAATATTCCTGCAAAATGTCAAGTCTTTAGGTCTAAAAATTCAGGAGATATCGTGATGAGTGAATCACTCTCTCCTTTATATATGTAATGTTTCAACATCAAGCTTTTGAAAAAAAAAGTTTTATTCTGCGAGCAATCGACACATCTTTCGCAGAGAGAAAACGGAAGCCAAATGAAGATTTTAATTGGGCTGAAGAACTTTTTATAACTAGAACTTTTAAATAATTCTTTTTAGTTTGTGAGTTTGATTTGAAAGTGGAAGGTGGCAGCGTACATATGGAGACAATTAAATTTAATGAGCTGAGATTAAAAATGTTATGCTTAAAATATCTTTTCTGAGAAAAAATCGGGAGTTTAATTAAAGACTCGAAGATGCTACGGGAAATAAAAGTTAAATGGTAAATATAGAGGATTTTATTTTAGATCTAATTTAATTATCCTTGCATATTGATAGATAAATTTTAATAAATGCGGTATCTGATCAGAACAATTTGCTGTGATATGTATCAGTATGCAATTGCATCGAAATTCATTTTTAACAATTTAAACGATAAGAAAAATTAATAAAAATAAAGAAAGGAATGGTGTAACTTCATCTAAATTATCTTCTTCACTGAAAAGTTTTTTAGAAAAATTCTTTATCTCCCTATTCAGCACAATTTTTTACTGAAAAAATAAGTAAAAATGTAACATGTACAAACTTTTTTACCTTTATCCTCAAATAAGAGAAGGAAATAATATTTGAGAAAATGAATTGAAATAACATTGAGGAAACATTATCTAAGTACATTTTGGCTGTGAATGAGGAGAATAAATTTCTGGGGAAAAGATGAGAAAGAAAACATCTGAGAAAATTTCTATAAAATGCAAACAAAACGATTTCAAGTTATAATGATCAAGAGCTTGTGGCCACCGTTGTTTCTGTCAGAACTTGGAATCCTAGTACCACTGAAGAACCATCGTGTAGAATGACTGATACACACTAAATCTGTGGAAGATAGAAGTACTCACGTTGGCGTGGTGTGGAAGTTTGAAGAGTAGGGTACAGAATCAGCTGGCATCTTCGTCATTTGACCGCAGTTAAAAATTACGAGAGCCACATTGGCACTTAAAAACTGTACAAAATTTGCAATAATATTCTTATGGAAATTTAAAAGAACATTCTTGTATTTTTTTTTTTACTTTTTCTCGTGCCCATACAGGAAATTTTTGAAAATGAAAGGTCTGATTTCCTGGCTAAGTCGGCAGCCAAGCGGGGGATTGAAATATCAGTTAATATTCCAACATCGTTTTACAGGAAACAGAATAAAGAAAATGTTGTCTATGTTTGGAACATTCTGCACGCGCAATCAACTCACTCTGAAAGAAATTTTTTTGACCATTTCACAAAGACTGTCTTGTGATCACTTTGTTTGCAAATTGTATAAAATCATACAATTCTTTACTGCTCATGGTAATTTTAAAGTGTTCCTCAACAGATTTAACCTGTGCTTTTCCAAACTTTATGACTGCAATGTAGGCGATGAGCAATGTTGAACATCTTATCCTTTTTTTGTTCAAAGTTTAAGAAAGAAAGAAAATACCTGAAATCTTAAAATCAACTGGCCTCCTAATTTTTTCAGTTTGTTTCAGGTTAAGCTTCGTTCACATTATTTTGTATCTTTATTGATTGGATTTTCTAAAATTTTTCATTTCTCTGTTTTTGTAACTCCCTTGTGTTGGTTTTGTTACGTAATTTTTTTATTTTGTATAATTTACTTTTTGTCTTTGTAACTTATTTGTTTTTGTTATTTAATTATTTCATAACTTTTGTTTTTTTATTTAATTATTTCATAACTTTTGTTTTTTTTATTTAATTATTTCATAACTTTTGTTTTTTTTATTTAATTATTTCATAACTTTTGTTTTGTAATTTACTTTTTATTTTGTTTGTCTTATTTTGTTTGTTTTACTTGCTTCTGTATGCCTCGTGTGATACTTGTGGTACACGAGAATTATTTTATCAGTCTTCAAATAAAAAAGAAATTCCTAAGGGAGACAGGAAACGCATGAAATGAGGGGATGGTCTTCTCCGTAGAGATTGGGAGGTCAATGTCAGGAAGGTCATTCATTGTAAACTTGCGAACTGAACGATTCAAGGGAAATTCCTGAAGGAATCGTAAACTCAGCGCCCATAATTGGGGCATATCTTTCTCCCAAACGTAGTAAAACCTTTTTTTTCTGGATTGGAGTTGTTTTTCTCGTGTCCATGAATTTGGCAAGGAAAAATGAAAAGAAAATGGTTGACCTGGGTTAATTTGAAAGCATAGGTTAAAACGACCATTTTAATTAATTAAAACATTTGTTTTTATCTTTATTGAAAAGCAGTGAAGCAATGGAATCCAATACACGAGTCATACATTTAGCTAATCGTCAATAATTAAATTCATTAACTAAAAATTGGAATAAGCAATTTGAATAATTAAAAAAGGACAGTGACATTGATTTTAATAATAAAATACTATTGGAAAAATTATTGAATTGACTGCATTGATATTCATTTTTTAATAAATTTAGAAAAAAAATTGAATGCAAGGGTTTATAACATTTCATGCCAATTGAAAATTTGACTGTTAACTCCCTATTGTAGATGCGTTGTGGTGTGGAAGTACGGAGAATGGGTTACCATCTTTGACCTCCTCACAAAACAATATACGTAGATAACATTTCTAATCCTTAAATATTGATTAAAATATTATAAACGTGAAACAAGTGTACAAAATGTCAATGAAATTATCCACCAATATATTAATTGATTTATGTTAATTGTAACTGACAACGATTTCAATAGTTAACTGTGTGATCAAATGCAACCTTATAAAATTTGACATACTTTAAAGTTTAAAAATTATTTAGCAAAAATTCAGAGCAAATGATTAAAACATTGTGTTTTTTCTTATGTAATATCTTATAAAAAATTCTTCCAAAAGCCTACAGCTGATTATAAAAATTCAGAATGCATATTTAATTTGATCCATGTGAAATTATTGAAGGAATTAATTAAAAAGGTAAAAAAATGTTTTCATCACAAAAGCTCCAAAAGTAAAAAAGGATCATCAAGAAAAATGTATATTTTTTTGTAATAAAATAAAATTTTCTGTTAAAATATGTTTTTTTTATTTATTCTAATTTTATTTGTATATCTGAATAAATTAAATACTTATTTATACTAAAAATTAATATATAATTAAAGTAAATAGTCAAAAACGTTTTTATATTAGAAATGAAAAATAGTTTTACAGTAAAATTATAAAAATAACAATTAAAAAAAAATAAGATATATACATAATAAATATAGTACATATTAAAAATAGATTTATAGTAAAGAAAATACAGTATGTGTAATAATGAATAACAGATAAATACTTTAAAAAAATGAGTTTATTTATTCAATACTATTCTCAAAAATTTCTATAATTTTCTATTCTATGTTTGAATAAGAGGATTCTTCTAATTATAAAAAAATCAACTTCTTTAAAAAATAAAACTGGAAATTTTCTTTTTAAAAGAAAAGAATTACGCGTACTAGAGTTGCTCTTTTAGCGCGTTTATTGCGTACATACAAATCTCTAATATTTCAATATCTTTTACTACTTTAAAAACATTCTTCTAAGACTGTTTCAAAATTTCTAATGCAAAGTTATGCCGAAACTAATATCAAATATTCATATTTTTGATGCATTCTCGTTATCAGAAGAAAAAAATTTCGCACTATTTAACAAAGCGGAGGAATTGTAGTAACACTCACACATTTCCAACACTCAAATACGTCATGGCTTGTGACGTAAGCAGAAGTACTAAGTTGTAATAAACGACCCCTCATTTAAAAGAAACTCGCTTTATTTGGCTATCTTGGCGCATTTTCTTTTCTACCCCGAAAGCGAATAGGGGGGCATCATTTCCCGCTAAGACCTCGTGTAGTAAGTATCACTTTTGGGTAAGAAAATTTAGCACGCGTTTTTTGTTAAATAGTTTTTGTCTTTTGTCGGGTCTTTTTATTAAGCATGGCAGCATCTATAATGAGTAACGTCATTGTTAAATTTCAGTTGCTTTTGGGTGCCAATTTAAAATGGTGTTTTTCAAATAAAAAAGGAAGTTTAGGTAAGCCGGGTATTGCAAACGAATACTTTTTTTTCGCATTGTTTGAGGAACAAGAGATTTTTAGGAACTTTTGATGGAGAGTGGCCTAATAAAAGAGCGCGATTCGGGAAAGCTGTTTTTGGTAGCTGTTCACAAGCGTACTCAAACTTTAATGGAAATCATTACGGAATGAATAGAGCCAGGCACGACAATTATTGCGGTCTGTTGGAAAGGTTATAATCACGATGTGTTGACCACAGAAGGATTTAACCATCTAACATTCAATAATTCGTTGATCCGGATACGGGTACTCACACAAATACTATTGAAAGCACGTGGAGGCACGTAAAATCACGATTTCCCCATTGTAATAGGTAAAATGTTGCCACTTTTTACTTGGCACTGTATATGTTTGAAAAGAGTTGCCGTGCTTAAAACATTGATATATTCAATGCATTGGTTGAAATCATAAAGGAAATAGATTGGGAAAATTTTAAATATATACTTTAGAGGGTTTGCTTTGATTAGGGATTGCCGACATTTTCCTTCTTTTGTATTTGTGTTTGAAGGACAAAATTTTTTTTAAAAAAGTACATATAAAAAAAAGCAATATATATATATTTATAAATCAATAAAAAAATAATAAAATAAAAATTGAGCTAAGCTATCAAAAAAATGTCCTTAAATTTTCAGTACTGTGATATAAGTGTATACTTAATTAACCATTAAAATAGTTTTTATGTTAACACTAATATTACTATGTGGAGTGACATGTGAAACAGGGTCCTCGTCCCTCACTCTGGAAACTGTGCAGTTATTATAATTGCACAGGCTAATGGTTTCACAACTTTCGGCTTTTTTTTTTTTTTTTAGCATTTGGAAAAGAACATCGTTAGAACTCCCCCTCTTCCTCATGCATCCCGCAAAATTCTGTTTCGGTGAAAACGAGATTTTTGAAACATGTTAAGCTTAAATCGATGCCTGGGGTCTTCCATCCAAACCCGTTGACGAGCCATTTCAAGTCATACTGTCCAAGAAGAAGGGCAGAAAAAATTCAGGAGAAAACGGCCAGGACTCAAAGAAAGCAAAAACTTCCGACACGATAGAAACCCAAAATCAATTCTCTGGGCTTTCAATTAACAACGAAGATAATATGGACGTGGTCGACCCTCAAGAAGGAACCTCTTCAGCCACGAGCCATCCCGGTGTCACGGCACCTCCGAAAAACTTCACGTTCCTCCAATCAACATCGATAACGGGAAAAATCAGGCAGCCCTGCTCCAGCATTTACAAAACATCACGAAGCAGAAATTGGAAGCTAAACTCATCGGCACCAAGTTCCGCATATATCCCAAGACTCCTTATGCTTACCATCAAATAAGGAGATATATTGAAGAAAATTCGCTGGAAAGCCACACCTACATGCTGCCTGAAGATAAACTGCTCCGAGCAGTCATCCGAGGCCTTCCTATCGACATGTCTCCCACTCAGATAATTGCCGATCTGGAGAAACCCAAGGATTTCACATCAAAGAATGCCACAACATGCAGAGCAAGAAAACCGGCCAACCTATGCCCCTCTTCATGCTCTCCATGGAAAGAAACGAGGAACACAAAAAAATCTTCAAGTCGGTCACGAGCATCGGATACGTAAAGTGCCAAGTCGAGGCTCTGAGAAAAAAATACGGACCACCCCAGTGCTTTAGATGCCAGGGATTTTTCCACTCAAGCAAATACTGCACCCGAACACCCAGGTGCGTCAAGTGCGCCAAAAATCACCTGGCGAAGGACTGTAAGAAGCCCATAGACGAAAAACCGAAATGCTGTCTCTGCGAGGGAGAACACCCAGCCAACTACCTCGACTGCCCAAAAAACCCCAGGCATAGGATCGCCGAAGAGAAAGAGAAGAAGAAGCTCGGAAATAAACCAGCCTACATCACACCCGAACCACCTAAAGTGAACTTTTGGGAGCAGCGTGCCAAAACAGCCGCACAGCGCCAACAGTCCACCTCAACCAACCAACAGAAACAAGCGAAACCCCCTACAGATTCAACTTCCCCATCCAAGCAGAGCAATAACCCGGAAACCATCTCCGATATATTCGACGAACTTAAGAACCCTGCCGTTCAAGAGACCTTCGAATTATTGGAAGAATTTATAAGAATAGCCACCACCATCCCCACTAGATTCGGACGCCTCAGGGCTATAAACCAACTCTGTAAGAACGAGCTGAACATTTAATTCTATCAATAGAAATAACCCAAACCTAACGTTGGTGTCATGGAATGCCAACGGCATCAGAACGCGTGTGGAGGAATTCAGGGAATTTATCTCTGAATGGAATCCAGACATCATTAACTTGCAAGAGACCCACCTTCAACCCTGTCATCACCTTGCCTTTCCTAACTACAATATCTACAGGACCGACCGCACCTGCCGTGGCGGCGGAACTGCAATTTTAATAAAAAGAAATATTCCCCATCATGAAATAATAATCAACAATCAAAGTTTTGAAACCACAGCAATTAAAATAGAAAGAACGAATCTGCAACCTATCACAGTGATCTCAGCCTACCGCTCACCCAGAAAACCAATCCTAGTCCATGATCTTCATCAGCTCTTCAGGAACCAAGATTACGTCCTCGTCGCCGGCGACCTGAACGCAAAACATGCTTCCTGGAGCCCAATAGCCCAGCAAAATGTCGCAGGACATACAATAAGAAGATTTTGCGACAGCACCGGATACTCGCTTAATGCACCATTGGAACCAACGCACTTCCACAAGAATCTCAGAAACACGGTGATCGACCTAGCTATCTGCAAAGGTATGACAATCACCGATGTTACCTCAATTCCTGAGCTCTCGAGTGATCACAACCCTGTTCTCTTTGAGGTGTGTTTGGATAATTTTACCGCACCTGCCCTCAGTACCTACGCTTTTCCCAACTGGAAGAAATTTCAAGATATTCTAACTAACACCCTTCCAGGTAACCCAATAATTAATAATACTAACGATATCGAAACGGCTATCAGTAATTTTAATTTCTCTCTTAAAAATGCTTACAATAATGGTAGTACCTTTAAAAGTATTAATAAACCCCTTAAAACTATCCCCTCTGTCATCAGGGATAAAAATAAACTAAAAAATAGAATCCGTAAAGAATGGCAGGCCACTAAATACCCTCCTTACAAATCTCAACTTAATAAGCTGCAAAAAGAAATTAAGAAAGAGCTTCAAAATTACAATAACACTTTAAATGGGATAAACTTCTAGCAGAAGCCACCAGTGATGACGACTCTCTGTACAAAATTGTTAAAACCCATTCAAATAAAAATAAAACTTTCCATATCCCTCCTATAGTAGGCCCCATGGGCCTCCATTATAGTACTGAGGACAAAGTTAATTTGTTTGCTGATTCTCTCGAGAGCTCATTTCAAGAAAATCCTGAACCATATGATGACGATTTCATCGACCAAGTGGAAGAGAAAATCGGAAATTATATGAACCGCAATGCCAGACGCCACACCGCTCCACTAACCTCACCTGAAGAAGTCATGGACATCATCCTCAACCTCAATAATAAGAAAGCACCGGGTAAAGATGGTATCAAGAATATAGCTCTAAAATCCCTCCCTTTAAATGCCATAACTTATATCACCAAGATTTTTAATAGAAGCCTTCAATTCAACTACTTCCCAAAGGAATGGAAACATGCACAAATAACTGTTTTACCGAAGCCCAGAAAAGACACTAAATTCGCAGAAAACTATAGACCCATCTCCCTTCTCAGCTGCCTTGGAAAGATTTACGAGAAAATCATACTTACACGCATCATAGATCACTGTGATAGAAATAACATAATACCAGATTTTCAGCACGGCTTTCGAAAAGAAACATCCACCCAACATCAATTATTAAGAGTGACTAACACCATCATCAACGGGTTCAACACAAAGTCCTACACCGTCGGCATATTTTTGGATGTAAAGAAAGCATTCGATAGAATGTGGCATGACGGACTGATTTACAAGATGATAAAGTTAAAATTTCCAACCTATCTCGTCAAAATAATATATAAATATCTGGAAAATAGAACTTTTAACGTGAAAATTAATAGTATCTCTTCAAGCATTCGAAACATCGCAGCGGGAACGACGCAAGGATCTATATTGTCACCCGCACTCTACAATATCTACATAAGCGACTTCCCCACCACTCCATCAGTCTCCGTCTGCCTCTTTGCCGACGATGCCGCCATTCTCTGCAATAGCATTACTGCCGACCAAACAGTTCGAACTTCACAATCTTACCTCTCCCAACTTGAAACCTGGCTTACCAAGTGGAGAATTGCAATAAATACAGAAAAAACAAACGCAATAATATTTAGAAAAAGAAGAACCCAAACTATGCCTACTCAACTTAAACTTTTCTCGACGAAACAATAAACTGGACTTTCGAAACATCATATCTTGGATTAATTTTAAACGATAATAATAAGGACCATTATAAATTTATCATCTTCCATCCTCTCAAAAATTGACACATTTGTTGAGTAATTCAGAGTACCACTGAGAATTGTACCTCTCGTGAAATAGGTTGCCAACCCCTGTTCTATTGTATAAAAGTAAAATTGTATCATACTGTTTGTTCAGTAAAACGTGGAATTTAATTTTTCATTGCTTTAAATCCACCTATTCTTCCTTTAAAAATCATTTGTTCAGGAAAAATTAAACAGTTTCGTTCTGTACATCATTTATCTAGAGAATTGATCGACAAACTGTGTTCCACGGGTCCCAATAAAAAAAATGGGAAAGAAAAATTACAAATATGTATGCAAAATGGATTTATGTTCTCATGAAATTCGTTTAGCCACAATTATCTAAAGATCATAGACTAAAATTAAAAATTTTATTTATACTTAATTTGAAAATTTTTTTAACTTTTATTGTAATATAATAAATGAATTTTAAAACTTTATTTTATGCAGTAGATTGTGAATATACTATTGTTTGCTATCCCGAGTTCCACGAAGTAATTTTATACTAGTTAGTACAATGTTTTGAAACCTTTTACATTTGTGGGGGAAAAAACACCTATAATGAAGAAGATAAAAAAAATTTATCGACATATGAACAGATTCGATGCTAAAATTTAAATTTAAGCTAGAAGACCTACATTTTAGGTTACCAATTCATGCCATATACGCAGAATTTCTCACACAGCTATAAACATTTTCATGCCATTCACAAAAATGTATTTAGAAAGTGAAAAATATTTTTAACGCGATTGGCAACAAAATACAAAAACGAATTGAACACGGAATATGAAATGCTACTGCAGATAATTTCAAAAAGCTTATACGTCGATAGTTTGTGTAAAAAATTGTGAACATATATCTCAGTTACTAAGTATAATGCATGCGTAGGTGACATTTGGATCACAAATTTATATTATCAATGAGTAAATAACATTAAAATTACATCATAAAAGTTTTTAATAAAAAATATTATAAAATATTTTTTTTAAATTGTCTTTACATATAATATCAAAAATATATGTTTATCTATATACTTTAAATATTATTTTAAGATATATTTCCTTCAGTGAGGAAGGGGTTTCCTCGAAAACATGTTACAGTTCTAAGGGGTCCAAGAGTTGAAAAAGTTTGATGATTGACCAATGTCCAGACATGAGAAGTGTTTCATGGTCAAGATTCACTCTGCTGCTTTAACCCCCTCGCCCGAAAAAGGAAAAAAAAGAGCTAACATTTATTTTACCAGTTTGACGAACGTCACCCTCCCTTAGCCCCCCGTGTGTTCCCTTTCGCTGAAGGGGAGAATTTCATTGAAAAGGTTACCCGAGAGAGAAATTTATTGCCCATCTTGGGAATCTTGAGACAAATATTTGTGCCAAAAATTTCGCAATAGCCAACGCCATCTAGATGTCATGTAAGGTGTTAAACTAATGGCCCGCCATCACCTTAAGCAAAAACAATATCCATCACTGCAGAGCAACAGCTCGTTCTTACAAGACGAATCAACATCAGAAGAAATCCCCCATTGGAACTTCGTTTCTGTTCCCCCCAACCCAGTTCGAGAAAAAATTCTCTTTTCGAACTCTGAAACGCTTCGCGTTTCTTCCCCCAACCAGTTTCTCTCTGCCAAGGTCGGCTCAACGACTGAAGTGTTTTTCATGTTTTCTCCCTTCTCTTAGGTGACACATTCTAACTGAAGTAGAAGCTTGGCATCCGCCAGGCTGGAACTGATGACAAATATATATTCCAGGCTCCTCGGCAATCGGAAAAAGAACATCCACAGAAGTCCCCCCCGTGTTTCCTCGGCAAACTGGATGTTAACCCTGTTTGTAAACACGGTCTTTGGTGTGGATTGGCGTCTTTGGCGCCCCAATAGAGTTGCGCCAAGTTGGATGGGTGGGCGATACTAAAGCTGTTCCCTTAAATCCTTAGTTAACATGAAAGGTTTTAATTAATTATGAAGATTTATCTTTTGATGAAAATTAATTTTATTTTTACAGTACAATGAATTACATATATAATTTTTATTGAAATATATAATTTATACAATATATGAAGTTCAAACATTTCCATGCAATCTAAAATAAAACAATGAATAATGCTGAAAATCCTAATAATAATTTTGAAATAGATTTTCAAGAACAGCAAAAATGAAATTTAATATGAATATTAAAATACAACAAATCATGCTATTTTTCCTGTTATTATCAAAAAAATTTCCGTAATAGAATGAATTTTGGACCATAAACCTTGCTGTGAAACAATTTGTATCAAACACAAACAATTAAAAAAGCTTCCGAATTATTTGTTTTTACTTTTCGTTTTATATCCAGGAAAGAGACAAAAAAATTCACATATATATTAATACAATTTTTATAATAAATCTTATATGATCACGTAAATAATAAACAATAAAACAAATCCAATATGGCGCACGCAAGCTAATACTATTTACTTAGTACACATTTCGTTAAAAAAAGCGATAAGCTAGCGATTATATCAACTTTGTGCTCTAAGTTAGCCAAAAATTTAACAAGGTATTTTAGAAAATTACTGAATTAAATGATATAAAATCCGAAATCTACAGATCATCTTCTATCCATATAGTTAAAAAAAAGTTTCAAAAACTTGCACATTAAAACTTTGAAAAACTGAGTTGAATTTCGATGTTTTCCCATAGATTAACATTATACCGGAAGTTCCGGTGGACTGCACTCAATGTTGTTGTTTACAAACTAGAACTTGTCCATTACTTTTCTGTTGGGATAATAGCTTTTGTCGCTCCATATCCCACATACAAAATTTTTTTTAACTTTTCTGTTATAATTTTTATTTATAGTTTCATTCTTTCATTTCTATTTACCTTTTTAGCATGTTAATTTTCTCTCTTACATTCAAATATATATTCTATGGAAGCATTATTTTCTGTGAAGCGAAGTTTCAATGTGAACACTCATTAAAAATTTTTTAAATTTTGGGTACACTATTCTGCAATGGCTTTACCCTATAAGATTATTTGATTATGTGGTATGTATTACAATCCATCTCATTAATAAGTATAGCATAAAACAAATTATCACCTGAATATTGGAACATTTCAACTGCATATCATGACCATTTGGCCAAAAAAATAAGTACTTATGTATTATCGCAGCCTATTGGTGGCATTATATGAAACGAAGCACACTGTTGCCAATTTAGCATGGACGACACATATGAAATGGCAGTTGCCGACTTGGCGAGTTATTAATAGAGTTGGCAACTAATTATACATAAGTACCAAATCTTTCTCCATTCAGGACACTCTCTCTCAGGCAGGCCCACTCACATCAACAAACTCGATATGGGATGGAGGAACGCTTCGCGTTCCATTTCCCAGTGACATCCAGCGTAGTAGTGACATTTCGGTTCTTACATATTGTTGCGTTTTCGGGGGTTCGAAATGATTGAAGCCGAAGAGCGGGATCCAAAACAATTTTATTCTTTGCCAAAACAGTCCTCCACAAATTGTAGAACAGTTCGAGAAAGTCACGTACAATCGATGAAAATACTGATAACACAGATGTAATACACTAACAAAAGCAATAGTAAACACTCAGCACAAAAATAATAACTCAATAAAAACAATAACACACTCACTATGCAATCGTCTCTCTCTTTTAAAACACGGAGAGGTATCACTTGCTTGAAAGCTGAGATCTGACTGACTAACTAGCCGGCTCGGGCCCTTTTATACCTTTCGGTCAGAAACCTCTTGCTCTTGCCAGAATAATCGAGAAACAGAAAGATCTAGCAAAATCCGGAGCGTACGAGAAAAGCTCAATACAGTAATACATTCAATACAATAGTGTTACAATACCGCGATAGGGTTGCCAGACAGGGTTATTAGGAGCAGGGTTGCCATGGTCGCCAAGCTTATCGCCCACATTTGGCGATATATCGCCAAATTTGGCGCCAAAAATTAAGTCGCCAAATCCGTCGCCAACTTGGCGCTAGCTGCAATATTTGGCGAGTTTACCGTGCAATGCAGTGGAAATGATATTACAGGTAAACAGGGTTGAAATCACATTAGATACGACAAATTAAACTGTAGAAATGAACACAAATGAGTAGAAACAATTAGAATAAGACTAAATTCGTAACATTGCCCCCTCTCAAGAACTGCACGTCCCGGGCAGTACAACCCTTCATCAGACGTTAACATAATAATAAAGCAATTGATTAAAAACAATTAAATGAATATGCAATAATAAACATGTAATACATAGTACAAAATAAACACCTAATGCATAGTACAAAATAAACACGTAATGCATAGTAGAAAATAAACACTTACAAAACAACAAACAAAATTATTTACAAGATTATTTACACACTAACTTATTTATACAAGACCATGGTCAAAATAAATTACACAATAATTGACACACTAAGAATTATGGCCATAATATGGAGCAAGCCTGTCGTAATGAACGACTCTAGGCTTCGAATTCGTTGACTTACGGATCCGGATTACGACGTCGTTTATTATCTTTAAAATTGTATAAGGACCGTCCCAATGCGATTGTAGCTTAGAGAAAGTCCTTTGCATCGAGTCGGGTTGTAGAACCACACCTTGTCACCTTCCTTGAATTGATGTCCTGTGGCTTTTGTGTCGTACCGAGTCTTCATCTTCTCCGTCCTCAGGTTGATCCGTTCTCGAGCCAAATGGTGTACATCTTCAAAACTTGCCTGGAGATTCTGCACGTACTCCTCAGGCGATGAAGGTGTATCCGGAGGGCGACCAAACAGCAGGTCACAAGGGAGACGAAGATTCCGGCCAAAAAGCATCTGGGATGGTGAATATCCGGTAGTCTCGTGAACGGCGCTGCGGTACGCTAGCAGAAAGAGAGGAACTTTCTGGTCCCAGTCTTGTTGGTTCTTGGAGACCATCAGTGAGAGGTTATTCAGGATGGTACGATTAAACCTCTCCACCATGCCATCTGACTGTGGGTGCAAAGGTGTGGTCTTGGTCTTGTCAATTCCGAGTAGTTCACAGACCCCCTTCAATACGGCAGAGACGAAATTTCTTCCCTGATCGGAATGAAGTTGAAGAGGTACCCCATATCTCGATATCCAGTGCTGCACTACAGCCTCCGCTACGGTGGGGGCTTCCTGATCCGGAATGGGGTACACTTCGGGCCATTTCGTGAAGTAGTCCATGACAACAAGTAGGTACTTATTACCAGACGCAATCCTTGGCAGAGGTCCCAGGATATCGAAAGCGATACGTTCGAAGGGTGCTCCAACATTGTAGCGATGCGGCTTCCCTCGGCTACGTATCTTTGGCCCCTTCCGAGCTGAACAGGCATCACAGGACTTGCACCACTGTTCCACGTCAGCTCTCACTTTACCCCAGCAGAATCGCTCTCGAACTCGGTGCAAAGTTTTCATGACGCCGAAGTGACCTCCTGTTGGGCTGCCATGCAATTCTTTGAGTACCTCTGGGATACGAGATCGAGGAAGTACTAATTGCCACCTGAATGTCTTTCCATCCTCTGATTCGAATTTTCGGTATAGAACACCATTCCTGAGATGTAGAGAATTCCAGAGGGCCCAATACTGCTTAGTTGTAGGACTATAAGCCGAGATGTCCTGCCAACTTGGTTTATTGCTGGAAGACTCCATAAACTCTATAAGGGGTTTAATATCAGGATCCGCCATCTGGTCTTCTCGAACTTTCTCGTCACTCCAGGGATCGGGTGGCGTCGCTGTTGAAGTTGTTATCTGGCGTATAGCATAGTCATATTTGGTCTCTACTCTGGAACAATGACGACAATTTTCTGGGCATGGTCTTCTTGAAAGGGCATCAGCATTTCCATGCGAGGAGCCTTTACGATGTCTGATGTCAAAGTAATACTCGTTGAGCCGTTGTATCCATCTGGCTACCTGGCCTTCAGTATTTCTAAAATTCATTAGCCAGGTTAAAGAGGCATGATCGGTACGTAGAAGAAATTTTTGGCCATAGAGATAGTGATGGAAATGCTCGATGGCTTTCACAATAGCCAGTAGCTCTTTTCGAGTGACACAATAATTTCTTTCCGGTTTCGATAAACACTTACTCCAATAAGCTACGACTCGTTCCTGGCCATCTATTTCCTGAGATAATACTGCTCCGACACTCTCATTACTGGCATCAGTGTCCAAGATAAATGGCTTGTCCGGTTGTGGATATATTAAGATCGGTGAAGACGTCAAAGCTTCTTTAAGCTGGAGGAAGGAATCTTCACATTCTTTTGTCCACTGAAACTTTTGTTTACTTTCTGTTAGCTTGTGCAAGGGTCTTGCGATGTTAGAGAACCCTTTCACAAACTTTCGGTAATAAGTACATAGTCCCAGGAAGCTTCGCAGCTCACGGAGGTTTTCAGGGCGTTTCCAATTCTTTACGGCGGACACTTTTTCGGGGTCCGTACGAACACCTTCTGCAGAGATGATGTGTCCCAGATAATTGACTTCTTTCTGGAAGAACTTGCATTTTGAAGGGTTTAGCTTCAAGTTAGCGTCGCTTAATTTTGATAACACCTTCCGGATATTTTGAAGATGTTCTTCAAACGTACGCCCTCCTATTCTGACGTCATCCAGGTAAATAAGGCAAGCTTCAAAAGTCAGACCCTTTAGCACGGTCTCCATCAGGCGCTCGAAAGTAGCTGGCGCATTGCAGAGCCCGAACGGCATGACTTTGAACTGCCATAGTCCTTGGCCGGAAGTGAATGCTGTTTTTCTCTATCTTCGGGATGGACCTCCACTTGCCAGTATCCGCTCTTTAAATCTAAAGTCGAGAACCATTTATGACCGGAAAGGGTATCCAGGGTGTCATCTATCCTTGGAAGAGGGTAGCTGTCCTTCTTGGTGACGTCGTTAAGTTTTCGATAGTCCACGCAAAATCTTGTGGAGCCATCTTTCTTACGAACCAAGACGATTGGAGATGCCCACGGACTCGAAGACGGTTCTATGATGTCATTTTCCTGCATCTCTCGTAGTAGTGTTCCGACCTCTTCCTGTTTAGCGAACGGCAAGCGTCTTGGGTGCTGTTTAATCGGCGGATGGTCTGCTGTATCAATTCTGTGTTGTGTCACTGTAGTATGGCCAATATCACTACTGTTTCTAGAAAACACGTCTTCAAATTCTTGGAACAGTCTTTTCTGCGGAGCTTTTCTGTTCGGGGGACAATTCAACATTTTCTAGAAGGTCGGTAGTCAACTGTTGAGGCGAGTTGGATAGGAGCAAGCTCGAACTTTTGCAGACACACGTTACTGGACTGCAGGTTGCCAACACTTCACCTTTCTGGAACACTCTAGATTTTTCAGTTACGTTGTAAATTCTTACCGGGATAGTTTTTCTGAAAGGTCCACTAGCGTCGAAGCTATTAGCAATCCATTCGCTTTATTTTCCGCAGATCCAATTAGGCCAGAGTTGAAACTCACATCGTTACCGATGTATCCAGGTACTATGATTTCAGTCCTTGGGGGAATGGTAATATTCTCGTTAGCGGTTACCTGTCGAATAGATTCTGTCCTGTGTTTAATTTTTAATATAGTGACTTCTTCGTGTATGGAACGTAATTCGTTCTTGTTGAAGTCTAGAGTGAAACCATGCTCCTTTAGAAAGTCCAGTCCAAGAATGAAAGGGTCTGCAATATCTGCGACATACACAGCATGTTGGTAGGTAGTGTCTCCAAACCTGATCTTGACTTTTAATTTTCCGTGAATATCAATCTTTTCCCCCGTCACGGTCTGTAGCACCACGCGGGGCTGGGTCCAGATAAGTTTCTCTTTTAATTTTTGAGCCAGATCGTTCCGAATGATAGACACATTGGCTCCTGTATCGATGATCATGTTGCAGGGAAGCTCGTTAACATGTCCCATTATAAAAATTCCATTCTCACCGGTACTCTTTGTCGAAATTTGACACACTGGAATGTGGGACTTTCCAAAATCTGGCAACCTCCGCCCCACGAGATGGTCATTAATTAGTTTTCCGACACCTCTTTCTGGAAGGCGCTTATTAGTTTCAGCGCCTTGGCGTGCCCGGCAGCTTCTCTGCAGATGCCCTTCTCGACCGCAGGTCCAGCATTTAAGGGTCTTCTTCCCGTCTGCTTTCTGGGACATCAAAGACTCAACTCTATTCAAGAAGCTTCTCATCTGTCGCTCTAACCGCTCCACACTTGAGTTCGACGTGTCCGATTCGTTGACGGCTCGTATGGGGTGTCTGTCCTTTCGTGTTGCTTGCTGGGCTGCCTCGAATTTCATAGCAAACACTAGGGCCCCCTTTAAGTCCTTGAGATCCGCCATTCGGAGAGCTTTCTGGATTTCCGGATCACGCACCCCGTCGATGAAGTGTTGCAGCGCCAGGACTTCTCTTACTTCAGTCGGACAGTCAGAAAACGCCAAGTGAGAAAGCCTCTCGACGTCCGTCGCCAGTTCTTGGAGCGTTTCGACACTTTCTGCTGCCGTGACTTCAGCTGGAGTCTGCTGTAATCCTTCACACATTTCTCTCCG
The DNA here is from genome assembly GCA_019973935.1 of Trichonephila clavipes. Classification (NCBI taxonomy): domain Eukaryota; kingdom Metazoa; phylum Arthropoda; class Arachnida; order Araneae; family Nephilidae; genus Trichonephila; species Trichonephila clavipes. The sequence goes on from BMAU01011539.1 coordinate 141,598, forward strand.
AAGCGTAACTCCAGAGCATTAACGAGAGCGTCGAAATCCAGCCGCTGTGTTTCCGGCAAAGTTTGCAAAATGTCAGCAGCGTCGGCTCGAAGAGAAGCAGCTAACTGGCAGGCCTTGGTCTGGGAGTCCCACTGGTTTGCATCCGCCACTATGGAGAATTGGGTCTTATACACCTGCCAAGAGAACTTTCCGTCATATGTAGAAAGCTTGATGGAAGGCTTGGAATAAGGAGCTTGAAACTTAAATTCATCCCCTTGACCAGTCATGACTTTCTGCTTCAATTTCTCTAGTTTGCTCTCCATATCTTCGAATTTATTTTCAAATTTGTTCTCTATATCCACAAATTTGTTTTCGAATTTATTTTCCACCGACTCGATTCTTCCTTCCATTTCTTCAAATTTCTTATCCATAGTCGTCAATTTGTCGCCAATGCCCTTCAAATCACTTTTCAACTCTTCCTTGTTCGCGGTCAACTCCGATTTCATTTCAGTCATATTGGCATTCATGCTGGCGGTCAACTCCGATTTCATTTCAGTCATATTGGCATTCATGCTGGCGGTCAAGTCCGATTTCATTTCGCCCATATTGGCATTCATGCCGGTCAACTCCCATTTCATTTCGCCCATATTGGCATTCATGCTGGCGGTCAATTTTTCTAGAAGAGTCTGGAACTGGACCTCCATCGCTCTTGTTGTTGGCATTCAACCCCACCTCTGACACCAATTGTTGCGTTTTCGGGGGTTCGAAATGATTGAAGCCGAAGAGCGGGATCCAAAACAATTTTATTCTTTGCCAAAACAGTCCTCCACAAATTGTAGAACAGTTCGAGAAAGTCACGTACAATCGATGAAAATACTGATAACACAGATGTAATACACTAACAAAAGCAATAGTAAACACTCAGCACAAAAATAATAACTCAATAAAAACAATAACACACTCACTATGCAATCGTCTCTCTCTTTTAAAACACGGAGAGGTATCACTTGCTTGAAAGCTGAGATCTGACTGACTAACTAGCCGGCTCGGGCCCTTTTATACCTTTCGGTCAGAAACCTCTTGCTCTTGCCAGAATAATCGAGAAACAGAAAGATCTAGCAAAATCCGGAGCGTACGAGAAAAGCTCAATACAGTAATACATTCAATACAATAGTGTTACAATACCGCGATAGGGTTGCCAGACAGGGTTATTAGGAGCAGGGTTGCCATGGTCGCCAAGCTTATCGCCCACATTTGGCGATATATCGCCAAATTTGGCGCCAAAAATTAAGTCGCCAAATCCGTCGCCAACTTGGCGCTAGCTGCAATATTTGGCGAGTTTACCGTGCAATGCAGTGGAAATGATATTACAGGTAAACAGGGTTGAAATCACATTAGATACGACAAATTAAACTGTAGAAATGAACACAAATGAGTAGAAACAATTAGAATAAGACTAAATTCGTAACAATATTATCCCAACCTATTGTTGACATTACATGAAACTAAGCGCATGGTTGCTACAATTCAGCACATACAACATATGCAAAATTTTGAATGTTGGCATTGGTCCAATTGCTTACAAATGATGCACGGCAAGATCTCTGAAATTGTTGAAGATCGAGAAGGGAGACTTATATCATAAATGTGACACACCCTTCAAGAATGACTATTTGGAAAGATAAAGAAAATGCTGCCTACTCCTACAATCTAGAGTACAAGTCTGATGCGTTATGTATTCTTGGACCCATGTCAAATACTTGCCAATCATAATACTTATGTTTAAATTTTTCATATTTAAGATTTTCTGTGAGTATTTTGTTTGTTCAGCACTGGTTATGGTAATTTCATCAAAATTGAGGCTTAATTTTGTGATAGCGTGACTCAAAAGTTGGTTTTAAGCTAAAAAATAATTGAATATGTTCCTCATGTAGCTTTATGAAGATCATATACTTTGTACATATCATATATGATATGTATATTTCAATTATCACTATAATTATGTTAATTGTTTATCTCATTATGATTTTTTTCAACAAAAGTCTGTTTGAGATAGTTTTTTTTTATTTTGGTTCTTACTAATTTAATCTATTCACTTTTGAATTACATCTGAATTTTATATTTAATGTAATATAGATGTTAGACAGAATATCATCATTTCGTCGTGTAATATTAATTTAATGCTACAGAAAATTTAATTTAATACTTTATTACAATGTAGGCTTATTTTGTACATTTTTTACAATTTTGGTTTGTACTAATTTTATTTTTTTTTCACTTGCAGGCTTCCTAATGTAGGTTATTTATGTTAAAATTTTAAGGAAATAGTTTGACATAATTTTTTCTTTTGGTTTATCTATATTTCACTCATAGTTCCCATAGTAGAAACATAGTACTGTTATTACTTTTCTTTTTTAATTTTTAATTATATTTTCATTTCTATTTACCTTTTTAGCAAGTTAATTTTCTCTTATATTGAAATATGCGTTTTTATGAAATCATTTTCTGTGAAACGAAATTGCAATGAGAACACTCATTAAAAAATTATTTTTTCCTTTTAGATACACTGCTCTGCCCTCTTTAAAATATATTACGTTCACAAGAAAAGCTCACTTTTATTCATTGCACTACAGGGACACAATGAATGATTTTCCTTTCTGTATATGCTGTTGGACTAATAGTTTTGTTTGTTGCCATTTTTTAACTTAATGAATGAAGTTATATTTGAAAAAAACTGTATATTACCCATTGTCATCCACTACAAGTTACAAAATAAATAAAAGCAATGTCCACATATATTATGGTTCATTATTAATTGCCATCCTTATTTTCTACGCCTTTTGTGATATTTCAAGCATTCTCTAAAGTTATAAAAGTAATTTTTATTTCAAAATATTTTTTCATTGTTTTACCGATCATAATATAATTTTATATTATATTTTTTCATTTACATACCACTTATAAAAATATTTCTTGAATATGAAATTCATTTTACACACATATAAAAATAATAAACAAAACATAATTAGCCACATATTACTGTTGAAAAATATAATAAAACTTATAATCTTTTTTTTTTTAAAAAAAGAGTTTAAAATGTTAAACAAAAATTAAATACACTTTTATCAATTTTATTTGTCTTGTTTTACGTTAATTTTATCAATGCACATATGAGTGTTAGCATATTTTAATTCTGAAAAATATATACTATTTCTTAAAACTGCAATAGCCTGTGCAACACAAATAAATTTCAAAAAAGTATATTTTACTGAAGCTTTTGCTTATATAAGTACAGAAAGCCCATGACGCCGGGCCGTACAGCTAGTATATAAGAAAAATAATACATTTCAATTAGAATTATAAATATGTACATTGAATAGAGACACATTATATCAATATGTTACATGAAATGCAGGGACGTCTTTAGATTTCCTGAGACCCTATGTAAAATTAGGCTATACCTGTGAACATTAAGAGCACAGTATAGCATATGGTATCAATTACTCATACAAAAAGTAACTCAAAATTAATAAATTTGCATTACTCACAACCTCACCAACCTAGGCACAAACCTGCTCAACCAATTGCTGCTGCTGAATAATGATGGTGTATGGCGGTAGATCTAAGTGTAGACAAAAAGATGACAGTTATCACATAATTATGCAATATTGCCACTTAAGCCAATGGGCATACAGTACGAATGCAGTTTTTTGGAGACTATTCCCAAAAATTAACTATTAATCATATTAGGGTCCTGACTTTATTGAGGCTGGATCGTAAAGGAGACAAGGGCCCCCTGAGATACGTGCCCATTTGGCCCATGCCTAAAGACATCCCTGATGAAATGATCAATATCAAGAATACAATGCATTAATATACAGCAATAAAAAATTTTAATATGAAACCATAAAAATAGATGCTAGAAAAATATTTAACTTAAAATGAACACACGAAATTCATGCATGTCCAGGAGAAAATTTAATTAGGTATGCTAAAAAGTAATTTAAATTTATCAATCTGGGTATGCAAATATATATGACAAATAATACATTTCACACATTTAAACTGAAATTATAAATCTGTACAGTGTTTAGCGACAAATCATATTGATACAATACATAGATAAACATTCCACATGATACATATATTTAAATACAGCACATCAAGAATACAATATATTAATATACAGTGATTAAGAACATTAGATTGAAAGCATATCTAAGAATAGAAAACATTTATGTGATAAAAAAAATATCTTAACTTAAAATCAGCATGCAAAATCAATGCATATCCTTGAGGAAATTCAACTGGATATCTTTTAAAAAGTTACACTGTCAAAAAAAAAACAAAAATTCCAACAGCACTGCCTTTGATATGAAGCAGTTAACATACTTTTGAGAAGAAAATTACAGGTATATAATAATTAAAAAATAATGCAGAAAAAATAATTTAGTAGAATTTTTTCATTACTAAAGATAGTAATGGCCTACTGAATCTCACAGTTAAAATTACAGAAACTTTTTGGGCTAAAATGTAGAATGTGGGGCAACTTGGATTAGGCAATGTTTATTTAGATGACAGAATAAACTTGGCTCTTCATTCTTTCAGCTTTGCTTCATTACTCTCAGAGCACCTATCACTACATATAGGTAGTTTGGCGACTGGAAAAAAAAATTGGGTTTTTCCAAGAGGACCCCTATTCCCTACTTTAATAACTTTTTTTTTTTCATCAAAGAATCAAATATAAACGTAAAGATTTTAATGAAATGTTCAGAAAGAAAAGTTAAATATGTTAGGAATACAAAGGTTTCCTATCTATTGCGGATGAATGAAAAGTCTTTTAGTGGAGTCAACAATAAAAAAAAATACTCTGAGCCAGAATTGAAGCTGGCAGTCTAGGCCACTATTGTTTATTATTTCCTAAGACAGAATGTTAACATGTGACTATATCAATGGTTCTACTATAAATCCTGTTCAGAAATGCTGGCGCAGGCGTTTACTCTCCACATATTAGATTTAACAGGACTGTTGGTACAAATGGTACCAGCTTTGACGTTGAAGTTACTGCTTTCAATTTTATTATGTTTAAATCAAATTATAATGTTGAAAATAAACCACTAATGGTTTCATACATATAATTTAAAAGAACATATACAAATACTGAATTCGGTATAAAATATAGAATTACCATTGTTCCCACTTGGTTGACTTTCTCATACTGCAGTTTTGTAATTTAGAGAAGATTTTTTAAAAAATTAAATGAAATGAAATAAAATAATAATAAAAAAGAATAAGCAACCTCAAAATTTGCAAAAAACAGGAGATGCTAAGACCAGAAGGCAAGGGTTTTTGGCTCAAGGGTAGTATAGGAGGGCAAATTTGTATTTGGCAATTTTTATCTAAATGTCATGGTGAGATAAAGTCATTCTAAAATAAATAATTCCGAATAAACTACATTGGCGACCGCTTTTAGTCCCCCAAATAAAGGACTGCACCAAGTGGCCCTCCTATACACTTTAACAGGTTATTTTATAAACTGCAACAATGTCATTGTAAGCTTTAAGTGTCGTAAAAATAACTGAAAAAATCTTAACCACAAACTTTATAAAAAATATCAGATGTGCTTATATTTATAGTTCAATATTGTAACTAAAGTTCAAAATGAAGACAAAAGTAGTAGTGTTCAACAAATCAAAGTTTTTGACACATGTAATTCTCGTAAAATCAAATTCACAGTTGCAAAGTCTATAAAAGTAAAAATAATAGTATAGTTTCTTTAACACCATGGATTTTACATAAATCAAGTGAGATTTAAGAATATAGGTAACTATTTTCATTTAAAACAGAAACCGCTATTATTAAATTTAACAAATCAGCATTTGCTAGGTTATTGCACAAAGAGGAAATACAGTTAGATTCAAGAATGTCCTTCTTTCGCCACCTTCACTTGGATAAATGATACATTCCATCAAATGATTTTCCAAATAAAGTATCTATTATTTTCGCAATATCAGCATGATACCCTTTCTTGTTTGAAACATTCACCATATGTCTAATTATAACTCTAGCAGAAAATGGGGTGAACAGTAATAACTCTTCTTATTACATTTTCCAGCAACTAATGTATAAAGTTGCAAATTGTGTGTAATTTTTTTGGCTTTCATAGATTGAACTTCAGATATGCAAGATTTTAAATAATTAAGTACTTCAGGCAAAAGTTTTAACTTTCCGCTTCTTGCACCTGTTTTTGTACATAACTGCATCCCATAATATTGAGCAATTTATTAATATTTTAACAGATGCAAAAATGTTATGAATGGAAATCATATTGATACAATACATAAATACATAGAAAAACATTTCCACATAATACATATATTTAAATACATCACATCAAGAATACAACACTTTAATATACAGTGATATAGAAAATTAGTTTAAAACCACAGCTAAGAATAGAAAACATTTATATGATAAAAAAAACATCTTAACTTAAAATCAGGATGCAAAATCCATGCATATCCATGAGGAAATTCAACTGGATATCTTTAAAAAGTTACACTGTAAAAAAAAAAAATCAACAGCACAGCTTTTGATATAAAGAAATTAACATACTTTTGAGAGAAGTAAATTACAGGGATAAAATCATTACAAAAAAATATTTTAGTAGACTTTTCTTCATTACTAAGATAGTAATGGCATACTGAATCTCAATAAAAATTCCAGAAACTTTTTTGGCTAAAGTATAGAATATGGAGCCCCTTGGATTAGTCAGTTTATTTAGATGCCAGAATAAATTTGGCATTCTCTTCATTACTCTCAGCCCACCTATTACTACATACAGGTAGTTTGGTGACTGGAAAAAAAATTGGGTTTGCCAAGAGGCAAATGTATACATGAGGCTATTCCACACTTTAATCACTTTTTTTTAAAATTAAAGAATCATATATAAATGCAAAGATTTAATGAAATGTTCAGAAAGCAAAGTTAAATATATTAGGAATACAAAGGTTTCCTATCTAATGCGGAGGAATGAAAAGTCTTTTAGGTTAGTCGACTATAAAAAATACTCTGAGACAGAATTGAAGATGGCAGTCTAGGCCACTATTGGTGAAGGATTTCCTACAACAGGTTGGTAACATGTGAATATCAATGGTTCTGCTATCAGTCCTGTTTGGTAATGCTGGCGCAGGCGTTTACTCTCCACATATTAGCTTTAACAGGACTGTTGGTACAAATGGTACCAACTTAGATGTTGAAATGACTGCTTTCTATTTTATTATGTTTAAATCAAATTATAATGTTGAAATTAAACCAATTGCTTGATACATATAATTTAAAACATACAAATACTGAATTCGGTATAAAATATAGAATTACCATTGTCCCAGCTTGGCTGAATTTCTCATTTACTGCAGTTTTGTAATTTAGAGGAAGATTTAAAAAAAAATAAATTAAATATAAAATAAAAAAAAAGAAGCAATCTCTAAATTCGCAAAAAACAGGAGATGCTAAGACCAGAAGAAAGCAAGGTTTTTTTATACACTGCAGCAATGTCTCATCGCAAGCTTTATAAAGTTCGTCCATAAAATTGATACATATACATCCTTAATTTTAATGATCCTTGTTTCAAATAAAAATGGTATTACTGTTAAAATATTGAATGGAATTACAGTACTATGCTAAAGGATTAATTCACCAGCATGTGTGCAAAGCTCAGATAACTAAAAACTCCTTATAGAATTAAGATGAATTTCAAAAATTTCCAAATCATAAATAGTTCACAAATAAATTGCCTTTGATTAGTAAGTTCCATAAAAATAACTGAAAAAATATCAGATGCTTATATTTAATATTTGAATATTGTAACTAAAGTTCAAAATGAAGAAAAAAAGTAGTACAGATTTCAACAAATCAAAGTTTTTGACACCTATATACTTCTCGTAATATCAAATTCACAGTTGCAAAGTCTATAAAAGTAAAAAGAATAGTATAGTTCCTTTAACACCATGGATTTTACATAAATCAAGTGAGATTTAAGAATATAGGCACCTATTTTCATTTGTAACAGAAACCGCTATTATTAAATTTAACAAATCAGCATTTGCTAGGTTCTTGCAGACAGAGGAAATATTCTCAGGATTCAAGAATAACTTTCTTTTGCCATCTTCACTTCCTTGATAAATGAAACATTCCAGCAAATGATTTTCCAAATCAACTCTATCTATTTTTCTTGCAACAAGATCATGATATATGTAATACCCTTTCTTGTTTGAAGCATTCACCATATGTTTAATTACATCTTTTGCAGAAAATGGTGAACAGTAATAACTCCTCCCATTACATTTTTCAGTAACTAATGTATAAAGTTTCAAATTGTGTGTAATTATTTTGGCTTTCATAGATCGAACTTCAGATATGCAAGATTTTAAATAATTAAGTACTTCAGGCAAAAGTTCAACTTTCCGCTGTTTGCACCAGTTTCTGTACATAACTGCATCCCATAACATTGAGTACTTTATTAATATTTTAGCAGATGCAATGATGTTATGAATGGAAATGCTTCTGTTATACAGTTCATTAACCAATTTCATCACATACAAAGGTACATCCCAAAAAGGTTCATCATCATCAGAATTTTCATCAGTCTCGAACTTTAACTTCAAATTTTCAATTACACGCACATCACAATAATCCAGAATATAATGCAAAGGTGTTCTCCCGTTTGCATCCCTTGAAGTAGGAGCGGCATCATGTTCGACAAGTTTTGAAATGAATTCCGGGTTACAAGATAATGCAGCATGATGCAAAGCAGTTTTTTTCTTATAGCTCTCACCTATATGTGATGTATCTCCATCAACAATTATATCAAGTGCAGGTCCATCAGGGTTTTTATAGTTTACTAAGGCTACACGAACTGGTCTGCCTTCATTCTGAATATTCTTGATATAACCTTTAAAATCGGCCCTTTTAGATTTCCGAAGACACAATACTTTGCACCTGTCATTTATAGGAGGTTCTGAGTCAGGCAAAGGATATAATTCACTTTCTGCAGTCATATTGTCCGGAGCTATTTATATCAAAATTTTATTTTACTCTAAACAATCCAAAGACAATTAATGGAATTTCATGGAAATTCCAAATGATACATAACAGGTAGGTATTTATTTTGTTGATAAATGTATCACAAAAAACTTGAACAAAGATCTACAAATCAAGACGTAATTGTATATCTTTTGAACTTAGTTGAGAATCACAAAATTTCCTCACGAAAAACGATTTTACCACGTTCTCGACGCGTAGCGTTAAATAAGAGCACTTTTTGAGTTCCTCACACCCTCGGGCATTCCTCTTCCGCACGGTCGAAGAAAAAGAGGTTGCTTGTCATTGGTAGATGTGCAATGACGTCATTATTCTGGGTTGTCTGGTGTGGCGTTATAGCATTTTTCTATGCCGTAGTGGTTCGTTGAAACATAAAAGTTTTGTCCTCATTTGGGAGATTGTTCTTCAGGCAGTTTTTTCTTCCGTGTCTTGAGTATAATAGCTAAATTCCCTTGCGTAGGAAATTTTCACTGTAAAAATAACAATCGGTTCTTTTTTGCATTCACGTAAATCAAAATATTTTTTTTAATGGATTCAATTTTGTAGAAGAAATATATATTTGAGCTTAGTAAATGAGGAACTCAATTACAAATAAAAAAAATTGTTATATAATTTTTAATAATCCATTTACTGTGATTAATAATACTTTGAAAATGAATTACATGTTTCGAGTTTTATCCTTATGTAAGAAAAAAGAAGTCACTTATAAATAAAGAAAATTTATGTTTTTTTTTATAATATATATTTATTGGTAATATTAATGTACATTTTAAAGGTAAATGAATTCGTTCTTATATCAGAATGAATTTGTACAGGCAAGTGATATTTTAAATTATTAGCTTAATTTCATTTTTGTAATTCGTGATTTGTTTTTTGTGTATATATATGTGTGAAAGACTCATTTATTCACATTTCTAAAAAAATTCGTCTAATACTCTGTTTCCTTTTAAATTTTAGAATTAAATTTACTGCAAAAGTTTTAGCTATTATAAACTTAACTATATAAATAAACTTATACATAAATTTTTATTTTCTCTATCTTTAGTAAAATACTATAAATAAAGTTATTCGTGGCTGTTGTATAAGAAACACCTCACTGTTCTAACTTCCACATCACATCCATATTATTCGTTCAAGTTATCATCGACACATTTATTCACATAATTCTCAATTTTTGCAATTATTTTAGAGGTTTCCTCTTCTAACATGCTCACACATACAAATCTTCATTCAGGGTTTAAATCAAAAGTGCTGAAATAGAGTACCACTTGAATCCCTTCATCAGGGGTTTGTTATAGAGAATAGTTTGTTTTTATAACAGGCAAGTATAATGAAGATATAGTCATTAATGGAATTTGGATTCATCTTAAGAAGTATTTACTGATCGATGTTGTGTCACTCGAAGCACATCAATTTTCTCCTTTCCTAAAGTATGTTTCCTCCTGTAAAGCTATTGCTCGAAAATTAATACGAAAATATGGCATAAAATAATACGTTTTCGAGTAAAAATAAAAATTAGCCATTAAAATATAATTTCCAAAAACTTATTTATAGATTTTGCATATTGCCTTACAAGAATTTTGACACACTAATTATTGACTTTCTTATAGTTACAATTAAAGATAATCAAAAAAGTATAATACGTAGCAGAAAACATTTAATGAAATCATTTAGAAAAATTTCTTTTTCCAACATTTTCATTCTTAGAATATATATATATAGTAGTAATTTAAAGTTTATTTTAAAATATCCAGAAATGGGCTTAATTTTCGAGAAATATATATCTTTATATTCACGTGTGTTCTGGTATCGTTTTAAAATGTATTTGTACTTTTATTTCGTTATTTATGAGCATAATGGCGTTGGAAGTATAAAGTACGCACTCAGTAAATTTTCGAAACACCACTAATATTATACGAAAATGTAAGAATTCTTTTTAAAAAAATTATTATTTGTCCGTTAACCCAACAAACTAAACATATATGTCTAAAATAAAATAACCGTAACAGTTATAGAAACAATTAATTACCGTAAAAGCCGGCGTATAACGCAGTATTTGAACACAGAAAATAAAATCGAAATTCATGAGTGCACATTATACTCTGGAGAAAAAATGTTAACTTTAAAAATAAGAAAAAAGCTCCTGGACTTCTACATATATCGAAATACTGTGTGTGTTCAGTTAAAAGAAATCAAATTCCTTATCAAATGTAGATCTGGAAGAGTACACTATTTTTTTTCTAATTTTTTTTCTTAGAATAATACCTTGAATAAGTGATTTCTAAACATATAGAGCCAGGACTTCGAACCGTAATTTTTTTTGTTCCAGTTCAACTATAAAAAATATATATATCGTTTCTCTTTTGGTTTCCGTTCTGCCAAAAATAATGGTTTTCGGTTCAGATCTGAATGAATAATTTTACTTTACGTATATTCTTATTTGTACTACAAATACAATTCTATCGTAAACAAAAATTAAATTCTATCAAAATTCGGAAGACTTTTTATTTTTTCTTAAAAAGTCACCAGCAAGTTCATTCAACTGAATTAAATTTGATTTCTACAAGTAGTTGCATCAAAAACTGAATCAGAAAGTACTAGTGAACACAGTGGCGTACCTACCAATGGGCTAAGCGGTGCCGTGCACCAGAGCCTTCAACCTCAAGCGGGGCCCTCGCACCCTGACCACCAAGCAAGTCGAACTTGTGATAATTTCTCCCACATTTAATATATAAATATAAAAGGTTACAACATAACTGTAATCAGGCCAACTCAGTTAAAATTGCACAGTAGTGAATAAGTTCAAGCTAATCAATCACTTAAAAAACGGCAGATACCTGTGGAGGCCTTTTCACGTTTTGAGTGTAAATTATTGGGAGAGGGGATTGATCTTACATTGATTTTCAAATGTAATGGTTTTTATTGCTATGTTAATAAAGAATATTCGATTATTGTGAATTTTTCGATTTATTTTTGGACTGGGGCTAATTTTTTTTCTGAGCTGCACATTTGGAAACTATTGTATTACCATACGTCCTAAAAGGGAAGATTGTGTTTAGAATTAGAATGACGCGTGCATTATATTTCTTAAAATATTTTGAAGTTTATTTATTTTCATCACACAGAGATCAGAGCATAGATCTTAGAATTTCAGCAATGTTATACTAACTGAAACATCAAAAGAATTATAATTTATTGTAACTTAAAAATAAGAAGCTAACAAGTTTAACTTCTATCCATAAAACTAATAAAATAACCTTTTTTATATGAAAGATGAAAAAGTAAGAAATAAATGTGTTGTAATTAGTCATAAAAGAACAATTAAACACGAATAAGAATAGTTTTTTCCTTATATAAATAAGTTTACCACGATACATGATTGATTTGATCCTTGCTGACTTAAAGATATGTGTAGTCATAATTTTGTCTTATGTCAACTAATTGTTTGCGTTTTACTAATCAAGAATTTTTCTAAAAATTCAAAGGATTTGATATTTTATGCTAACGAAAGCAGTACATTACAGTTGGAAAAAATTTTAATTTTACATTTATTCACTTGTGTATTTAAAGGATTTATTTTTAAGAACATGCAAATAAATCGATAGTTTATTAATGTCTCATTCAGAGGAAACATGAGGGATATCGCAATGTGACGGACCTCATTATTTGAATAACAATCAAGTAACGAGGATGATATCCGACCTGGAACCCAGTCGATTATGTTATGACGGCAATGAAAGTACTTTAAGCCTTTAGAAAGTTCACGTGTATTAGAGCCCTGCTAGATGATGGAATCCTCAATTGTGATCACTCGGCTACCACAACTGTAAAAACATGTGGAATCTACAATGTGATACTGCTTAACAAGTAACATTTATTTATGATTTTGAGATATAGTATTAAGTTAACGCCACATTCGTGCCATTTATCACATTTACCTGTCATTGTTAATCGATTATCATAATTTTCAGCATACAAAGAACAATTAGATCAAAGATGAACATTATCATATAATTTTAATCCTTGAAAAATGCTTGGTGTAAAAATCTAAACTTAATCTTAAGATTCAATAATTATTATGAAATCTAATGCATCAAAACAGAATGAATTATCGAGGCAATAAAAAAATGACATTTATCAATGTTTTTATTCTTTTAAGAAAGAAAGTATACAAAAATTCTTAACAGAGTGTTGTATAAATAACTAATTAATTCTCAGAGAAGCAATTATAAATTGATTAACCACAATATAGCTTAGTTGAATATTTACATGTCTATTGGTTCACAGATGTTCAATAGTTATAAGATTTTTTAAACTCACATATAGTTAATGTAATTTTGTTATTTGTTAAAGAATTATGTATGTGTCTTAAAGCAAATATTTTCCATTATAAAAAAATAAAGAGCTTCAGAGTACTATATGATTATAAAATAGCCCATTATCGATTTGAGATTTTACATTATGACATAGAGAGACAGGCACAAATTTTGATTTTCTTTCTATTTTTAAATTCATTGTATGTATCTAAATCTTCAAATAATTATATTATTATTTGTTTTTCAAAATTAATTAATTTAAGAGTTAACACGATAATTTGAGTTTGCATGTACGAAATTACTGCGTTTAACAGGATAAAAATAAATCTATAACATTTTCAACATTTACTGAAAATCAAATATAAATAAATTTTACCTTGAGAAATTAATTTGAATTTGCTTTAGGTTATTATACCTGTGACTGAAATGAAATAAGCGTTTAATTTTTTGTGCAATAGTTTACATTGTGATTAGTGTTTTATATAATAGTCAATGTTTTATACTATTTCATTCAATGCCTTTAATAATACTGAAAAAGAAATCTTGGTGGAATGTGGTTTGAATTCGTAGGAAATATCTCCTTTAAAAGGAAAAAAAATGTTTTGAACTGAAATCAGTAGTAATTATCACACGCGATTTCGAAACACAAGTTTCTCTAAGGAAAGGAAAATGGGGACTGGGTGAGGTCGATAGCTGTGATTTTAACCACAAATGGTGTGGTTATTCTAGAAATGTCTAGAACGGATTATGAGCAGACTTTGAGTTATGTATAACTTGACTGCTCAAGCAAATGGCGTGGACTGTATACTTTAAAAATTGTTTGTTTATTGAGGATGGTAGGTACGTCCGCTCCGTGGATGCATTACAAGCATACTGACGAAATGTAAACAAGGAGGACTACTAGCGCCCTCTGCACATGCGGGTCGTAACAGAGTCCCCGCCATTGAAATGAAATTTCAATACAAATACATAATGCAATTCACGATATTTACATACAATACACAATATTTACAAAGCAAAAAGGCATACATAATATTAAATGCAAATACACAATATTTACAGTACTTAAATGAAAAATACACAATACATTTTATGATACTTAAATACGATTGAAGTTAATTTATACACATACAATAATTACTAATAACAAAATTCATACAGGTAATATACAAAGATTTTTGATTGTCCTTTTTAATATATTTCCGTTTGGCATACGCAGGTTCACCACTCGGACCTTACCATCGGTGCCAGGAAAAATTTCAGTTATTCTTCCGGTATTCCATTTCGTACTAGGAAGATTTTCATCTTTGATTAAAACTAAGGTTCCTACAGAAACATTATTTTTGTTAAATTTCCACTTGTGACGTTCGTAAATTATTCAAATAATCGCGTTTCCAAAGCTTATATATATGTTGGGTAATTTTTTTTTTTTTTACCCTTTCCCATCTCGACAACTGATTCTCGTTTATATTAGTTATTTGCGCTTCAACTATGGATGTTAGGGGTCTACCTACTAAGAAGTGTCCAGGGGTCAGTGTTTCGAAATCATCGAAATTTGACGTCAAAGGAGTGAGTGGTCGGGAATTTAGCACAGCCTCAATTTCACAAAGTATTGTGATGAACTCTTCGAGAGTTAAATGTGCGTTCCCCACGACTCTTTTAAGTGGAATTTAAATGCCTTTACTCCTGCTTCCCATAGCCCTCCATGGTTTGGGGACCTGGGTGGGATAAAGTTCCACTCTATCGATTCATTTGTCAAAAATTCTGCTAATGTGTGATCAGGTAATTTAATCATTTTGAACAATTTTTTAATTTCGGCATTTGCGCCAACAAATGTTTTAGCGTTGTCGATGGTTATTTTTGCACACTTTCCTCTCCTACCAAAAAAACGTTTTAAACTTGCAATGAATGCTTGGGATGTGAGATCTGTCACAAAATCTAAATGAATTGCTTTTGTACATAAACATACATAGACTACTACATAAATTTTATTTAATGCCCCTTTTCTTTGATTTTTAAACTTAATGAAAAATGGGCCTGCAAAATCAACGCCCGTGACATTAAAGGGATAATTCGGTGTTACACGATCTCTCGGTAGGTTAGCCATAATTTGATTCATAGTGATGGGCTTGTTCTTAAAGCAATTCACACATTCATGAATAATTCTACGACAGTTATTTCTGCCATTGAGTGGCCAGAATTTTTGACGAACAAGATATAAAAGTGAGTGGGGTCCTGCATGCAAATGTTTTTTATGAAAATGGCTCAATATAATATCAGTTAAAACGTTTCTACTAGGTAAAATCATGGGAAATTTAGCCTTCTCATTTAAATTTGAATTGGCATGTCTGCCTCCTACTCTAATGATGTTGCTCTCATCAAGAAAAACATTAAGTGGAATCAATTTGCTTTTCATAGGAATGGGCTCACCTGCCAACAATTTGCGCATTTCTTCATAGAACTCCCTTTCATGCAATGAGTGGATCAGCCAGTTCTCAGCATGACTTCCCTCCTGTGAAGTAAGGGGACCCTTTATCTTTGTAATTCTGGTTCTGCAGTTGTGTATGAATCTGTAAAGAAAACTTACAACACGAATTAATTTTACATAGTTGTTTGAAATATCAATAATGTTTTCAAGGAAATTGTTTTTAGTCACTGTCAATGTCAAGGAAATGTCCTCTTTTGGATTTGAGTTCTTTCTCATTTCCGTTAAATACACCCTTTCTGGGATCGCTTCATCTAGTCCCTTGGTCTGGAAGTCAATTTGACGTAGAAACGAGGATCCATTCCACCACTTGGAGTTGGTTGTAAGAGCGTCTACGCTGATTCCTCTCGTAAGTAGATCTGCTGGGTTGTCCTTGCCGGAACAGTGGAACCCCGAGTTAGGATCGGTGAGGGATTGGATTTCGCGAACCCTGTTCGCAACAAAGGGTTTCCATCTATGGCTTGGACCTTTGATCCAATGTAAGGTGACCTGAGAGTCCGTCCAGAAAAAGGCTCTGGTTGAACACTTCTGATCTAGGATTTTCTTGACTTCCTTCGCTAAGCGTGCAGCAAGCAGAGCGCCCATCAGTTCCAATCTAGGCAGGGATAACCTTTTCAGAGGTGCAACACGGCTCTTGGATGTTACAAGATCAACGCGCTGACTCTGTCCTTGTGCTTGACTCTCAAGAAGGTGGCTGCTCCATATGCTTTTTGACTGGCATCGGAAAAGGTATGGATTTGGACTTCACTTGAATCTCCACTGGAATCGAGGATCTTTCGCGGAATCTTCAACTCTGATAAAAATGGAAGTTCAAACCACCATTGTGACCATACTGCATGAATATCTGGCGGTAGCTCGTCATCCCAGGATAACTTCCGTAGCCAAAGTTCTTGTAATAGGCATTTGAGCCTAATTGTGTAGGGTGACAAGAACCCAACTGGATCATATATTTTCCCAGCTGATTGAAGCACAATTCTTTTTGTGATAGGTTTTGACGTGTCCAATTGCAGAAGTCCTTTAACATCAATTGTAAAATAGTCGTGGACAACATCCCATGGTATCCCTAAAACCTTTGACGAAGGGATTTTGGAACTGTCGTCCGGGTGACGAGGATGTGTCTCAAGGCCTTCCCTTTCCCAAGTTCTCATCAATGTTTGATCATTTGAATTCCATTTGCGTAATTTCATGCTGGCATTCTTCATGATTGTTTCAGCATCCTTTGATACTTTTAAGGCTTGGGAGATGTCATCAGCACCACTGATTACGTCATCAACATAGAGACAAGTGTCAAACATTTTAGTTGCTGCTGGATATTGCTCACGGTAATTCTCGATGTGATGCTTAATTGTTGCGGAGAGCAAGAAAGGGCTTACGTTGACTCCAAACATCACACGCTTAAATCTATACACTTGAAACTTGTAGGGATCTGTTTGATTTGATTTAATGTCTGGAAACAAAAATCTAACTGCATCTCTGTCCTCGTCACGTAATGAGATTTGCAAGAATGCACGTTCTATATCTGCGGTGATAGCAATCGTGTTCAAGCGAAAAGAAATTATCAGGTGGAATATGTTTGGGTTTAAATTCTCACCTGACCATATACAGTCATTAAGAGATGGTTGTCCATCTTCATGGGAACTTGCATCGAAAACAATGCGCATTTTTGTAGTTAGGCTTTCTTGGCGAAAGACTGCTTGGTGCGGTAAATAGAATACTGCTCTATCAGTTGGTTTTTCAGTTTCTAGAACCCTTTCAATTATTCCTTGAGATTCATATTCTTTCAAAATTTTGGAATATTGTATGTACAGAGTTGGATCACGAATGAATCTTCTTGTTAAGGATTTTACACGTTTTTCTGCTACGGAAAAATTGTCATTTAACTCTTGTGTATGGCTCTTCCAAGGAAACCCAACTTCATAACGACCACTATTGAAACGTACTGAAGATTTAAAATGTTGTATGGCTTGGTCGTCTGGGTCACAACTAGACTCTGCTTTAATTCCTATTGCTTCTAAATCCCAAAATTTTGTTAAATTTCTATCAACCTGATCTTGGATGAAATTGCAAAAATAATAGATTGCCGACACGTTTTAAATGTTCTTATTAACTAACCATCTCCTATTCAAACACAATTTATATGATAAAAAAGGGTTTTCATTCATTTTGTAGGGAATTGTATTAGATTCAACCATAAGTAATTTTGTGTATCAAAAAAATTACGTTGTTTCGGGGATCCCCTTAGAGCAAAACGAAAGGAATTTGACATAATTGTAGTAAGTTTCTCTAAAAGGGGAAACGTTCACTTTCAAAATACACTGCGTAAAGTGGTTTTAGGTGTACGAAGTTATATTTACTATTATTCCTAAAATAAATTTTGATATTTTGGTTTTTCGTTAAGTTTTGAAGTTATTTCTTCAAATATACTTCTCCATTACATTTCTTTCAAACATGCTATTTTCTTTTGCGGCCACGGTATCCTGATGGTCATGGTTATGAACTCGTGTCCAGTGTTCGAGCCCTGGTACCACAAAAGTTTAGCGTTGAAGAGGAGCTGATGCATGTTAAACACGTCGAGGTCAAAAGTCCTCACGTTGGTGTGATGTGGAAGTTTGGAAGGGGAGTTATCAGCTCAGGTATCGTCCTCGTCACTTAACCGCGGTTCAAAATTATACGTAGTCGCTCGTCAGTAGCCACCGTATTGACTTAGAATGCAATATAAACCCTTGACGTGTGCACTTGAGTTAATCCGAGTACGCTAAACAGTTCCAAATATGCACATTAGATATAATTCAAACGAGGTCGCATTTTATGCTGCTGTAATTTTCTCACTCAAATATCAGCGAGCGCCGTCTGCACTCGTGATATTTGACTGTTTCTTATATTTACGATTTAGTCGTTAAACATCAAAAACTTGGATAAAATATTTGTATAAGAAATTAAGGGAAAAGAAATACTTAGATTTTAGAAGTAAATTACTAGAAAATTTACATAAAATTATTACTATGAAATAAATATTATCCAGTATCATTGCGTATTCAAAGATTTGAACGTCGAGATAGATAAGCTTTGAACATAAAAGATTTATTGACGTTTTATCTGATGTGTAAGTTTTAACTGAAAAATGTACACGGCACAAACACAGACATTTGTATCTGTTAGTATCCGAAACACGTCATTTACACCGATAATATCTTCCATTTGGAAAACAATTCGGCAACTCTTGAGGAAGTGGGTGGTCGTCCAGAGCTCCTTTCAACGGAATTTCCAAGAAAGGAAAAGCCGTTTTCCAATTAGTTTATCTTTCTCTTTTGAAGCAGTGATGCCCGTTCCTGCCTGAATCACCACTATTTTTCGTGAATAGTCTATTCCAAACAATAATCTCCATTTCTATTGGTCTTACTGCTTCTTACCAAAATCTCTCCCAAATTTCATTGGAAAGCTCCTCTTATAAAAGCTTAAATAAATATATATATAGCTACCATTTGCTTTTCGAATCCTTTTAAGAAGGGCTTTTTGGTTTATCTTAAAAATGAATAGTGATTCTGAAAATGAATGTTTGATTGAAGAGAGAAGTTCGGATGAAGAATTTTCATCCTTTGAAAATGAGTCTGATGATGATTGCGCGCTTGGATAGTGCTAGAGACTGGTGTCGAATAGATGTTACCTCTCCTCTACCGAGTCATCCTAAATTTCCATTTACTGGAAATCAGGAATAAAAGTATGTATCGGGGATTCTTC
This sequence comes from Trichonephila clavipes, assembly GCA_019973935.1. NCBI lineage: Eukaryota > Metazoa > Arthropoda > Arachnida > Araneae > Nephilidae > Trichonephila > Trichonephila clavipes. Next base: position 161,218 of record BMAU01011539.1, read on the forward strand.
CAGAATCCCCGATACATACTGGAGAATATTTCAACCTGTTTCTTGACGATGAAATGTTCTCATTTATTGTAGAGGAAACAAATAGATACTCCGAATCATTCTTTGAAAATGCAGAATTGACACCTGGTTCTAGGGCTCTAAAATGGAAAAATACGAACAAGGAAGAGATGAAAAGATTTATCGCTCTGTTGCTCCTACAAGGCGTAGTACAAAAACCTGTGGAACAGTGGTTTAGTCGAAAAGACCAATTCTATCCACTCCATTTTTTGAAAAAGTGATGGGTGAGGTGCGCTATGGACTTTTGATGAAGTTCCTGCACTTTGCAAATAATGAGTCCAGTAGCGATTTAGATCATAACACGAAGCTAAAAAAATATATATAAGAGAGTTTCACAATCTAATAGTACATAAGTTCAAATCTGTGTATGTACCGAAACCCCGGATATATCAGTGGATGAATCGCTGATAGCATATAAAGGTCGATTAAGTTGGAAACAATATATTCCTCAAAAACGAGCTCGTTTTGGAATTAAATTGTTTCAGTTATGCGAATCAGAAAGTGGCTACATTTGGAACTCGTTGATATACACGGGAAAAGGTACTGCCTTCAACGAAAACTATAACGATTATGGTCTTTCGATGAAAAGTGTCCTGACTCTTATCCACGAATTGAAGGGGAAAGGCTATTGTTTAACCACTGATAATTTCTATACATCACCTGAATTAGCGGAATTACTGATTGACAGTAAAATGGATATCTGTGGAACTTTACGACCAAACCGAAAAGGTTTACCTGTTTCATTTAAAAGTTCTACACTGAAGAAAGGGGAGATTATAGCCTTCCAAAAGGGTAAAATGTGTGTTTTAAAGTGGAAGGATAAAAAACCCTTGCATATGCTTAGCACTTTTCATAACGCTGACATGATGGAAGTGAAAGCTAAGAAGGGGGATTCTGTGAAGCTGAAACCAAAAGCCGTGGTGTTTTATAATAACAGCATGGGAGGTGTTGATAGATCAGATCAGTGTCTATCTTACTATCCTCTGTTGCCCGAAATCAACAGCGAAAATACTACAAGAAGATTTTTCGACATTTGTTAAATCAAATTGTGTGGAATTCCTTCGTTATCTTTAAAAAAAAATGGCGGGATTTTAAATCATATTGGTTTTCGAATGAAACTGATAGAACGATTGATAGAAGAAGGAGGTAGTGATTCTAGTTCTCGAAACTTTGCTTCCCCTAACATTTCTGAAAATGTAGTCCGCTTAGTTGGAAGGCACTTCCCTTCATATGTAGAAAGTGACTGTTCAAAAAAAAAACATCGCGAAAATGTGTGGTATGCAACCTTAAGATGAATGATAATGGAAAACGCATTCGGAAAGAAACTCGTTTTCAATGTAAAGACTGTAATGTTGGACTGTGTGTGTGTGCAGTGCCGTGTTTCGAAAAATATCACACTGTGACATTTTTGTAAACGACATGTATGTGTCTTTCTCATACTTCTTTGAGATTTATTGCAATTTATACCAGTTAAAATTATTTTTTATTAAAGGTATTTTGTAACTAATTGTAAATTGAATAAAAGCTTTTCTTACAATCATATGTATTTGAGGATGAAATCTGATTTACTTTATTCAGGAAATTTTTAGTAAATTTCATTTTCTTAGCCAACTTATTTCTTTTAAAACATGCATATTTGTGTATTATATAATTAAATTTCTTACTATCTAAAATTATGTCTGGCTTTTTTCTTCATTAAAATCTTTCAGGATTTTACAAATTATCTTGCCATTATTCATTATGTACTTAATAAGGAAAAATATATCTAAATATAAATAATTTCTGTCCTAATAAACATATAATTGTTTTTAGCTACAGTTTGGAAAATGCATTGAAATTTGTATCGGGACAGGATTTTAACATATTATGAATGTGTTTTTTACTGCCACTATGTTATATATTTATCTTTCATTCTTTTTACAATATGAGTAGAAGTCGTAAACAGTTTGTCACAGTAAAATTAATTTTTGTTTTATATTCAAATTATACTATTATATTGATTCTGAAAATAATAGGTTAGTTTGACAAGCCATTATTTCCCAATTTTAAAGCATTGAACAGTTTTGAAATTTTTTAAACTTTTCTAAAATGTTAAATTATTAAAAATATTTAATTATTGTGATTAATATTTCTTAGATTATTGGAAACAAAAAGTATAAAATTTAAAATATATCTCTTTGTTGAATTTTAATAATTATTTTTATGGCTAAACCTGGAAAAAACCCAACTTTTTTTTAAATATTAACATTAAGATATTTTTAAAAAATAACTAGAGCTCTCAGACCTAAATCCATATGAACTTTTATAGAACATATGTAAGGGAACATTTACAAGATATTTCAAGACTCTATCTTGAACAGGAAAAATGCCTTAGGGATTAGAAAACACTCTCATCTTCAAAATTAAAAATCTGAGAAAAACATATTTAAAATTTGTAAAGGCATAAAAAAATTCCATTGCCTGTAAAGCTTTAATTTTTCAATCTGTTACTATCCAACTTATGCTCTACATGAAAATTCTACTTGAAATAAATATGACTGAAATATCTTTTTAATTCAAAATATTCTAAGACATAACATTGATAACAACTGTTAATTTGATCAATTATTCACTTTTATCAGAAACTTATATATTCACAAGAGTTTTAAATGCAAAATATTTATATAGAAATTAGTAGTTATACAAACGTAATCCAGAAACCACCAAGTTTGTACACAATATCTATTTTTTTCTCAGTTCCCCATCGTGGTAGTTAAGCAAGTTTAAGGTTTTGTTGCATGACTTTAAAATACCGCAGTGTAGAACTACAATAGATTTATTATAATGTAGTTTGTGGTACATCAGGGAAATATTTAGTTCATTCTGCAACATTTGTATTCTGTAGTCTAATTGTAATATTACCTGAAAAAGCTGAATTTTAGATTTACCATTTTCAGTCATATTCCATCCCTTTCAAGTATTATTTATCAGTAGCCTGCGTACATTTTGGTCATGGCATTTTTCAAAAGGAAAAAAAAATTAATGAAAACAAAGTAAAGAGCTTTTAAATTATATAAACTATGTGTCAAAAAATATATTGGTCTTTAAATCAATCTTAATTAAGTAAATGTGAGAAAACTCAAAAACATGAGCAAACGGAGCATTTTCGGAGTAGCTAGCTTAAAAAAATGAGATCGCTTTCGAAGTGAAATTCAATTAGCGGGTCATCCAGTCAGAGGGTTAAAAATGGAAATAATTATGCATAACGCCCCTTGGAGGTCGATTTTCGTAAAAATCATTATGTAAGGTATCTCTACTTTATGAAAGAAATCTGTGTATCAAGTTTCAAGACTGTACATCTAATAGATTAATAATGGAAATAATTATCTATAACGCCCCTTAAGCCCCGTAATGCCCCTTGGGATTCGATCTTTGCTAAATCCGTTCTTAGCTGATGTCTACTCCATGAAGGGAACCTACCTACCAAATTTCAAATATGTAGGTTTAATAGTTCCGGAGATATCGTGGTTTAGTCAGTCAGTCAGTGAGTGAGTCGCTTTTCTCCTTTATATATATAGATGGTACATTAAAATTTTTTTAGATAATATACTTGTTTGTTATTAACTTACGTTGCAGCACTGGACATGTAAAAGGTTGCATACAATGACAAAAGTAAGCACTTGTCAGCTAGAGAGATTATGTGATAAAAATCTTCTGATTAAATCCCTTTTTTAAAGGTTTTGACATAGATTGAGTAGCGTAACGTACACCCTCGCATTGTGGGGTGACCAAAGCGTTAATGACGCCACGTACGTATTAAAGCTAGGGGTCCAAAAGCTGACTTTGTAGGGGGCCCTAATATTCTCTAGGCAGTGGGATACACCACTGTCTAGATTCCTTTCTTTTCAATCAACTACTTGTCTTACCATCCCTTTACTTAAATTAATACATCGATAGAATTAAATATTGTTAAATTACAGCTTTAATTTCTTCAAACGTGTTCTTGCACTAGCAAATTTTCTATAAGATGTAATGTTTACAGCAAATAAAAATTAATAAATCGGAACTGTAATTTTTTTTCAATATCTGCTACTTGTTCTTATTGGAATAACATAACCAATTTTTAAAACCTAGCATAACTGTTATTAAAAAAATTAATAACCGAAAAACTGCTGAAAAGTTAGGCAACAAAAGCCTTCGTATACTTGAAAAAATCTCTCTCTCAATATGGTTTTAAATATTGTATTTTTTTCCCCTTAAGTAGAACACTTGGTAAAATATCTTTTAGTGTCCATAACCTTTATAGACTTCTTAGTACAGATTTCATAATTTTTTTTCTTGTAATTCCTGCATTGATATTTATATTCTTCTTTGATTAATGTTTTTAGTTTACAATTTGTTTTATAATTATTAGTTTATTATTTGTTTTACATACTCTATCTTCAACTTCCGAAATGAGACATACGCAACCTGCCGCCTTGTTTCCCAGTATTAAAAAAATTGTGGTTCATTTGTCTGTTTATTGTAAATTTTGATTTTTCTTTTCTGAATCATCAATCATAAATCCTTTTTCTGAATTTCATGATTAATTCAATATAAAAAACGTATTTTTAGCTTTTTTCTCTCTTTCTTATAGATTAAAATATATAGATTTCTTATAGATTTTATAAGTATATTCTTATCCACATTGCACTATTCACTCAATATTGCACTATTCATGGAAAAAAAGGTGCCATAGCCTCCAGGTGGTTGGACTTCTACCTGTTGGTCCACGGAAGGTATTTTATTTCCCTTCTACCACCCATTGGAAACCAATGGAGGCGTTCCCCTATCCGCCCCCTGGGGACGCGCCCTCTAGGGGCTCCCCCGAAGGAAGTATATTCTTATTAGAAGTGTTATTGCTCATTGATTCATAAATTGTCACTCGTTCTAAAATATATCTAATAATTTCTTGCCGTATGTATGTAGTGTAGTTATTATGAGTGATACCCTACAGAATTGTTGAAAACTTTATTAACTTCATGCGAGGGATTATATATTTACTCTTTTTTTCTTTTTTATTTATTTATCCTAAAATTATAGCATTATAAAAAAAATAATGTATATTCCATCAGAAAATAATCATACAATCAGAATTTTTTTTTTTTTTTTTACTCTTCTGTTTTAAACAGTTAAATCTTATAATTTCAATGTTGTCTTTTCTTCTATAAATTAATCTTTTTTAATAGTAACTGTTTCAAGTTCCGTTGTTTTCTTTTGTGATGCATACATAAATATTAAGCTTGTCATCAAACTCAGTTACAAAGCACTTATTTTTGTAAAATGAAATTCTTTAAAAAAATTAAAAATTATAAACGCATAGCAAATATGTATATTTAATTATAAAATGAAATACATTTTAAACAAGCACTCGATAATTCAACTGAAATTTTTTTCTTAGACCTCAAAAGAAATCTAAAACGGGAGATTATTGTTTATTACATATATATATATATATATATACACTGCTGGACAATTGCTAAGGACGGATCACAAATTGCTTTGTAGCATAACATTAAGCGAGACATGAGGCCTAGTAGGATAAAATATAGTTGCCATACTGTTCAGAAATTAGAATAAAGAATATTTATTGTTCTGGAAAGTACAAAAGCTGTGAAACATCTGAAAAAAAAAAAAATGTTCATTTGATCTGCGTACGGAGAAATGGAACAATGCATCTAAAAGTCAGCAGGCACCTTAAAGAAAGGTATAAGTACTGGATATGTCCACCGTGGAGTGTGATGCAACATTCCACACGTCGTACCATACTTTGCACAACATTATCCAGCAGCTGTTGAGGCAATTTATCCCATTCCTCTGTGAGTGCACGGATGAGGGTGTTCTTGTTTGTGGGAGGATAGTTTCGACCAGCAACTTGCCTCCCCAAAGCATCCCGCACATTTTCAATGGGGTTTAGATCTGGTGAACGCGCTGGCCATACGAGACGTTGAATACCCTCGCTGTCTAGACAATCCTGAACAGCGAGTGTTCGATGACATGTTGCGTTGTCGTCCATGAAAACAAATTTATCACCGACAGCACCACGGAAAAGACGAACATGAGGAAGTAGAACTTCATCAACGTAACGTTGGCCCGTCATAGTCCCATTCGCAACCACATGTAGGCGCGTGCGGCCATTGATCATGATGCCGGCCCACACCATGATACTGCATGTCGGATATCGGTCCTTTTCCTGGATATTTTCTGGACGATAAGCAGAACCACTCTCGCGCCAGATCAGTTGGCGTCTACAATCCGATGACAGACTGAACCTACTCTCTTAAGAGAATAGTACGCATGCCCATTCCTGTTCAGTCCAATTGTGATGCTCACGACACCATTACAAACGGGCAGTACGGTACTGTCTGGTCAATGGGGCACACACAACAGGTCTACGTGCGTATAGTCCTCCTCCCCTCAAACGTCTGGCAACAATTTTTCGGGAGATCTGCTTTCCTGAGGCAGCAAGAAACTGATTTGCCACCTACTGAGCTGTGGTGCGCCTGTTCCTTTTTGCTGATAGGACGATATATCTGTCTTTTGCAGGCGTCGTACTTCTAACACGACCTCCCCCGTGCCGTCTACTACACATTCCAGTAGTTTTAAATGACTTCCACAGCCGTGAAACAACGCTGTGAGCAATGTCGAACTCCCTGGCAACATCTGTTATTTTTCGCCCTTCTTCGATCTTTCCAATAATTCGGCCACGCATAAAATCATCTATGTGATGTCGGGAAGACATGCCAAAAATTTTAAGTTCGTCTATTAAATCTTTCCTGTAAAACTTTGACTTGAAACAACAACTGTCCACACGCGTCAAAACCTTTAAAGCTCTTATGAACGCTATCACGCGATGAACAGACGTGGAAAAAAAATTTGCATACTCATACTTCTTCTTACTAATATCCCGCACTTATTCTAATTTTCCACATTTTGCTTCCTTTCATTTTGTGGTTGCTATGGATGATAGTGTTATCCGTCCTTAGCAATTGTCCAGCAGTGTATATATATACAGTCGGACCTGTAGCGCACACAAGAATTTTTCAAGGGGTGGTCCAGGGTTGAAGGTCCACCCTTTTGGTATCCTTCTCCAATATGCCGCCGAACATGTTCTTTTGATTTTGTCGATTTTCGGGAGCAAAAACAAAACAAAATTAATTATTGAATAAAAAATTAGCATTAATCAATAAAATTAATGTTTAATAACAAACACATAATCAAATTTTACGTAATATATACATAGAATTATAACCAATCGAAAAAAAAATCAAGGGTTATTGGGGAGTCCCTATTACACCCCCCTTGTGTGCACCCCTGAGTCGGACCTCTGCATAGCGAAATCGCTAAATCTCGAAAAAAAGTTCGTTACATGGAAAATTCGCTATGTAGAGGTTCATCTTTCAATATGCTTTATAAACCACATAAAACAAATTTTAAGTTCCTAAACCCCATATATTTAAAAAAAGTAATTACTCACTCCTTTTTTGTAAATTAGTATCTCTTTATTTTATATATCTTACCCATCGAAAAAAAATAGAAAGGAAAAGAGAAAAAAGAATGTTGAGGAATATACACTGTATTTACAAAAAGAAAATAATTTTATTTTAAAATTAATGAGCTTTAAGGACATTTTCTAATTTAAAGCATACAAGTAATTTTAAGCATACATTATTTTATAACAAGACTTTTTAAACTTACATCACCACATGCGTACTTAAATTTAATTATGCATAAAACATGTTAATTTTGTTTGAGTTTTTTTATTTGAAAAAATACTTTGTTTCATAATACGTTTCATATCTTTGAAATGCACCAAAAATCCCTTCAGGCGCAATTTTCTGTGTCTTTTGTTAAATGTTTCTAGTCATCCATTGCTACGTAGAAATTGGTCTTATCCCAATACCTTAACAAATGGAAAAGCTTTCTATATTACGAAAGGCTCAGAGATCAGAACATTTTTATCTTGCATTGTATGTATCCACTTCATAACTGCCTCGTCGAAATCTTCATGGACACATGTTCTTCTATGTTTTGAACAAGAATTCAATGAATCATAATTTCGAAGCTTATCTCGATTTCTTATAATAGTTAATAAGCTGTTTGGAGGAAAACCAAATGTTAAAGCCATGTCCTCTTTTTGACGCTTTTATCTACTTCCTGAAAAATTAAAAAAAAATTTCATGCTCAAGCACTTACGAACTATCAGAAACGAAGTTACCAGTATGACTGATCAACACTACAAATGAACGGAAATTAGTTCAAGGACACGGAGACACGATGCAATTCCACTGAGGGTGAAAGAGGATATCGAAGATGTTTCTAGTGAAAAGTAGTACTTCTTGGATGAAACTCCCAGAAATCTATTGCTCTCGGCGCGCTAAACAAAAAAAAGCAGTTCAAGATTTATGAGAACCATAAAATGTGTTAAGAGAGAATAATTTAAAATGTCCGGAACTACTTTAAAAATAAGGAGAAAAAAATACAATCACAAGAAAAAAAGTTTGTTGTATAGAAAATGCACTTCACTATAGGAAGTTTATTTTATGAAGACAATCCTGAAATGCGCGTCGAAAAATTCGTTATATAGAGGTTCGTTATATGGAGGTTCGACTGTATATATATTTTTTGATAAACAGTAGAAACTTTTCCCCTGTCTCATTAGAACCATAAATCTCTCCTTCTCCTGAACCTTTTAAACGCTTCCTTTACACATTTTTTTGAAAAAATTGCAAAAAATCATCACATTTTTAAATTTTATTATTAAATACAATGAAACGAAACAAAACAAAATATGTAGGTTTTAAGTTGAGTTTTTTAATTTTTTACAGGCGTAAAAGCATTTAGTTTTAATATTAGTTTACTATCCCGAGTTATATCTGGCAAATGGAAAAAAAGTTAAATATTAGTCTTAATATGATTGATTTTGAAACAAGGGACAACACAAAATGAGATACCTGACATTCTGTAAACTGGTATCTGGTCTCGTTTCTTCCTGGCTTATTTTTGGCATCTCTATTACAGGAGCACAGTCACGAGAACACTGTCTCGTTGGATTTGATTTTTTTTTCAGATGCAGGAATAACATCTGAAAAATCATTGAGGTTAACCTGAGTGGTGAAGGACTAATGCTGGGTTTTCCTGATGTGGCAGAAAACTCGTCACGATGATTTTCTGAAATTAGTTTTTCAGTCAGTTTCATTCTAAATTGTTTAGGGGATCATGAACCTCCTGATTTACAGTACAAAATGAAGGAATTTCACAAGGCCAAATCCAATAAATGGAAGAAAATCTTAGTATTTTCCTCTCTTTTTCTGGATGTAAAATAAGGAGCTAAATGCTGGTCAACTTTATCTACACCACCCATTTGGTCATTGTAGTAAACTACACATTTATAGGCTTGGACTTTGTCTCTCCCCATTCATTTGTTACATCCTGCATTTCGATTGTATGCATTGTGGAAATTAAACTAACATCCTTCTTATCTTTCCATGTAATTACACACACACACAGTTACTTTCCCTCTCTAATACCCAATAATCTCTCCTTTTTTTTAAAAAAATTTCTTTGTCTTTAAATCTCGAGATAAATCTTTTCTATTCAATCGAAATGTTCCACTCACATCAATCTTCCTTTTAACCAACGTATCAGCCTAACCGGGTGGGCTAAAAATTGTCCTAACTGCCAACCAAAGCTGAGCGTTTCCTTTCATTTCATTCAGGCCGAGTAAAACCGTGATAAAACAAATCGTACAGACAAATTCCGTTCGGGATAATAATTAGCTGTAATATATACTAACCCGAGATAATCAGGCAAGTGGTTAAAGTTCACTACATATTCCCTTTGAAAATTTAACAAAATAATTTTAAATATCACCATTAGACATGATGATGAACATAAATAAAGAAAGAAAAGAAGTTAGCATTTTCCAATTTCGAGAAATTTTCGGTTTCACAGTGAAACCAGTGAACCTTAATGGTCCATTTTTCCTGTTCGAACTAACTAATCCAAAAGATCATTCAGAAAAAAATCTATTATTTTAAAGCCATAAAACTTTTATATTTTAACGAAATCAATAAAGGAAAAATATTTTAAAAGTTTTTAATTGTTTTTTAAAAAGTTTTCTGCACTTTTAGAATTTTATACAAATTTGGACATAAAACTACATACTAAAAAAATTTATATTCCTTAATAAAAAATTGCAGTCCATATAAATTTTCCATCTATTATTTTTAAGAGAGAATATTTATATCCATTATGTACATCCACACAGGGTCGCATTTAGGCAGGGTGGCAAAATTTTAGAATGCGGACAAGTATTGTTAAATACAAAAATTTCTCACTATAATTTTTAAAGTAAATAAATATTTTACTAAGATACGCAATAAACAAATAGTGCTTCAAAATGTCAGCTCTGCTTCTATTCCTAAATTCTCTAAATCCCAAAATTCGCTAAGCTTTTTCGAAGTATTGGATTCATTAACAATAACACTCATTGTTAAAAGTTCCTCTCGATCTGACCCAAATAATGTATCTATTTCTATAAGATTTTTGTTTAGACGTTTAATTCTATCTGTAACTACTTGATGATAATAGTCCACGCCATTAAAAATTGATATTTCTTTATCGTGAAATTCATAAGAATCAGCTAATTGTACATATTTTTTAAATATCTAAATTTTTTTTCTCAGGGGTTGATAAATGTGTAATCGAAATATGTTCTGTCTCGACCGCTTCCATTGCAATGTACAAATTTATTTTAACTATATTTAAGGTTTTTATTTCAGTTTCTTTAGCACCAAATGTGCAAATGGAAAGGTTTTCTTTTCTAAGAATTGGAAAGTTAAATTTCTCAGAAGTACTCTTTAAAACGAAACTTCTTTGTGAACCATTATCTAAGAATAGGAATAATCTAACAACTTCTTGTTCATTTTTGTCATCTATTAACTCAGCACATATTTGTAATAATACACTATTTACTTCTGTTTTAAATACTGCTGAAACTATATTATTTGTATCACTTTTTGGAGAGAAATCGTCACCGTGCCTATTTCGAAAACATATTGTGAAATGGTGGGAGCCATTACAAATAGGACATGACTCTCTTTTCGCACATTCCATTGATCTATGACCGGGCATGAGGCTCAAATTACATCCCCTTTTTTCTTAAAATTTCTCTCTTTTCGTTAGCACGTAAGAAAGGGCAGGCCTCGAGTTCGACCTTTGTTGTGTTCGGCTTCAATGTGATTCACAGTGAAGGAAAAGAAGTTGGTTCGGGGTGTTCTGTCATCGGATTTCTCTTACGATGTCCGGGAAAAAGGAGCTTTTATTTTTGTTCTCTTTTGTGGTGGAGGGGAATAATGACATGGTTTATGATTGTTTATTTGAGAGGCTTGTTCCAGATCTTCGAATTACCAAGTTCATTAACCGCAAAAGAGCGCTTTGGTTAAACCCTTAGTCCAGGGGGTCCAACCGAAAAGAAATTGCAGGCCACTTCGGAAAAATATTACAATCTCGCGGGCCACACATAAAAATATGTACCTTTATATCAAATTTGAAAACAAAAAAACATTTATTGGAGTGAAAATTTTAAACTTTTCTTTTTAGTGTACAGGATTTAAAACCTGATAATTAAATTGCGGATTCTATTATAAATCATGATTTGACATATCTGTACAAGAATTATTTACTACACAAGCTTGGGAAGAAGTAGAAAAAATAATTACATTGAAACAAAACTTTTGGCGTTGCAATCATTGTGAAAGTGCAATGACTTAAAAAAAAATATGGTTCAGTGTGATGATTGCAGTTACTGGTAACATTGGAAATGCGTCAATTTTAAGAATGGGTCAAAAATTAAAAATTGGCTTTGTCCAGATTGTTTTATAAAGTAAAAGATTGCGATGAAAAGAGTTATGGCTCCTGGCGATACCTGTATAAAAAAAACGCATCGAGATTCCTACCTCATGGCGATGTAGAAACGGGATCAATATCATAAATATATCTAATATGCATTGCTTATTTCCCCCATTTAATTAATTATTTTAAGAGAGAGCTGCCAAGAGCTGGGAGGCCCCTGATCACCCCTAAGATGTTCTCCCTCAAAATTGGGGTGGAACCCAGCCAAAACATACTGTTACCAGAATGGTACTCAAAGCTACTGCTAACGACAAGCGTACTTGTAGCCCTTTGCAGCGATGAATTTCTTAGGCCTCGATCTGACATCGTCAGATAGAAGGCATTAGTAACAACAGAGAGAGAGAGAGAGCAACATTATTTCATAACTTATTATTTAGTGTACTAACTCATCAATAAAAAAATGCTCATTTCTTACATATTAATTAAAAGAAAAATGTTTTCCAGTGAGGATATGTGTTCAAAAATTATACTTTGGATAATATTTAGGATATTTAATTCCTTCTTAGGTCAACAAGGAAAATCTTTTATTTAGATACTTTTTATTAAATAGTTACAATTAATATAAATATGTATATACATATGACAGATTTACAATATTAAGTGACAAACTAGAAAGCTATTTTCCTTGCAATTTTTCATTTTCCTTTTTATATATGGTGTTAGACTATTTTTGTTTGTTTGTTACTATTTATTCATTTATTGAATTTAATTATTTCTATAAAATAGTATTGTAAAAAAGAAATCACATTCTCAGAAATTAGGTCATCCCAGGAGGGATTCGAACCTACGACATTTGGATTAAAAATCCAACGCGCTATTCATTGCTCAACAGGGGCACAACGAACTATTTTCCTTTCTATATATGTTGTTGGACTATTATTTTTTTTACTTTTTATTCATTTTTTAAATATAAAGAATGAATTAATATTTGAAAAAAAAAGAAACAATGATATTAACATCAAGTGTCATCCACTGCTAGTTTAAAAAGATGTATTTGAACTTCAATGGATGAATAGAAAGTATTTTATTAACGATTGAAAAAGAGTGAACTAGTAGTAGGAATTAATAAGAAATAAACAACATAAAATATAAGCATTCTTTAATATAGTTAAATAAAAAATTAAGATTTTAATGAGAATTCACTTGTAAAGTTATACTTAATGACGCAATATCAGGGATATAGTTTGGCATTTTCAATTTAACAATGATTCTAAAGTTGAGTTGTTAAGTGGGGGGATTCAGATTTTATATCAGAATTTTTTTTTTACCCAATTACATCAATTTTTTTAGAATTTAAATGGATAGGCTGGTTAAAGAAATATATAGAACAAAATACTCAAAGACTATTACATTTTTGAAAAACTTTTTTCTTAATTAATGAATAATTTTGCATTCGTGTCAAAAAATATTTAAACAAATGATTTATCGTGTAATTATGAAAAAAACTAAAAATTAATTACTGAATCTAATTGTAAAGATGGAACTATATTTATTGAAAATTTGATAGAGAGTTTTCTCAACCGGAATAGAAACTAAATGTGATTATATAGTTAGAAATACATTCCAAAAATAAAAGAATATTCGATATTTATCATCTAGTTATTAGCCGTCATGTAGAAGTATTGATACACGTTAAATCTATTGAGGCTCAAACGTCTTCTCATTGGTGTGGTGAGGAAGTTAAGACAGGGGTGCCAGCTCAGGTGTCGTCCTCGTCACTTGATCATGGTTCAAAATTACGAGGTTCGTCGCCAAAAGTCCTCGTGTAGCTGAACAGAGCGACATTAATTGTCACTCTCTCTCTCCAATTATTGAGATTTTAGTCGATTTGCAATTCTATAAACGATTTTAGAATATCTCTATGTATAAAGCTAATAATTTATTATATAATGGTATCTGTTTGCATTATAATCATTTGCTCATACTAAAGGGGGAAAATGTTTATTCCTTAATATGTGTTCTTTGTACATTAAATTCTGTACTTTCAACTGCTTTTTCTAATTTGATCATTTATATTTTGTAATCAAATATTATTCCTTAACTCAGTAGCGCAACAGCCCATGAGAGCCAAGACCTGCTGTGCCCATCTCAGTATACGTGATCCTGGGCGCTGAGTTGCGTGAGCAGATGCTTCGGTCATGGGGTCAATATGACGCGAAACTCTCAGTGTTTAGTTCCCAAGCAAGCATGACACTCATTTATCGACCCACTGAAAGGATGAAAGGCTGAGTCAACCATGCCCAGCCCGGGGTTTGAAACTCGCACCTGTGGTGTGGAAGCGTGATGCACGACTACTCAGCTACAATATTATTCCTAAAATAATATAATATTTTCTGTGTATATATGTGATCAGCTTATACTTTTTATCAACATTGTAACATCTTTCAAATGTTTTACTTTGAGTGAGATTCAACGAGTTTGAAAACTAACGTTTTGTTCAAAATCTGTATGCCATCTATAAAATTTATAAAGTTTTTATTACATTTTATAGCATCAGAATCAATGTTAATACTTATATAAAAAATTTCTCTTAATTTTAATTAATTCTTAAATGTTTACACAGTCTTTAAAATCTTAAGAATAAGTTAAGTGAATATTATCAGTTATAATTTCTTTCTTTGCCATATAAAGAAATTTTTGCATCTTAAAACAAATTTCCTTCAATCCAACAAATTTTAATTTTTAAAATCCTGAAACTCAATGTCAGCATCTCTTTTGTTTTCCAATTAGGTTGTGTGTATTAAGATGATTTAATGCCAAGAAATAACTTTTGCATTCGAAATAATCCAATCAAAAAAGCATGCGTTATTGCATATTAGAAATCATTAATTCCGTACAAACTCACCCACCCCTCCAAAAAAAATGTATTACTACAGTTAATAATAAAACTTGTTACTTATTGAAAACTTAAATAGTTTTTCAATGTACATTCCATTAGCATACTATAATTTCAAATATTTTTCCTCAGTTCCTTATGTATATAAAAATAAGCTAATTTTTAAAAAATAGCGCTTAAAAAATCCCATTCACGTTTGAGCAAAGAAATTACATCGATTAAAAAATGAAAAGGAGGTATATTAGCTGATTTAAATGTAATCATAAACAAGTATTACAGACGTGAAAAATTAAAAACAATATTACTTTAGAATATCACTAATTAGGATTGATATCAATGAAGTTTAAAAAGGAAATGTAAATTTTTCTTAACCAATTCGTAAGAAAATAAAGATAAACTAAATTGCCTTTAAGGTTGATTAGCATTATAGTTATTTTTCGGATCTTAGGAAATAAAAATTTTGGCATATCTGGTCTAAAGGAAATGGGTGGAGTCGGAACTTCCTCAAGAATGCATTGGCCATCTCTTGTCCCATCCCCCTAGAAGCAAAGCGAAGCAGATGTCTATCTCTTTTATGGCCCCTAAATTTCTGCCTAAGATCAGAGTGAGGGAGGTCTTTGGTTATTCGTAGTGTCCTTGAATATACGTCATACAGGCTATAAAGAAATATTTGTTTTTACTTTTTTTTTCTTATAAAGTTTGAACTGATCAAGTTTTCCGATGAGAATTTATTTTATTATGAGTCAACACACTGTGATATACCCCTTACAATTATAACTAATTAAATCGGGATCCAGGTTTATCGTAGTCATGCTATATCAAATACATTCTCTATACGTTTGAAACTAATTTTGCTACATAATGCTGTATTTTTTCTTTCTTAACTAAATTATCACAAAAATAAATCTCAGCCAATAATACAGCGGCTTGCAGATATGATCCAACATTAAAATACAGAGAATAGAATAATATGCAAAAGTTGAAATAAAAGCAAAGTGAAGTTCGGCATTTTCGATCAAATTATTGAAAATGGTGTTTTACTAAATTTAATGCAGTCGCATACTATTGAAATTGAGACATCACAAATCTAATGTTTCCGTGTTATTTAGCAACCAATATCACAATTAGTCAACAATGTATTATATTCTAATTTTAAACTATGTTTTAGATTGTATCATATATATATATATATATATTTCAAAACTATTTATCAAAATAACAAATGTACTAGCGTATGTGATCAGTTGTATTAAATGTGTTTAAAAAAATAATGTAGTTTTTGCATTGAATTTACCAAATTTGTTAAAAGTCATGTGTCTTACAAGTCCCAATTTCATGTAGCTTATCTTCTTTTTGTATGATATTTGGTTATTTTCACGCTTCTTTAAAAAGTTTATATATATATACATATATATGTACAGTAACGCACACAGGAATTTTTCAAGGGGGGTCCGGGGTCGAAAGTTCACCATTCTTGTATCAGGCTCCTTTTGATTTTGTCGATTTTCGCGAGCAAAATACAGTAAAAAACTAATTATTGAATAAATAATTAGCATTAATAAAATTAATCATTAATAACAAATACTTAACTAAATTTTACGTACTATATACTTCGAATTATAATCAATGGGAAAAAAATCAAGGGCTTTAGGGGGGGCGGACCCCCCCTTGTGTGCGCCATTATATATATATTTATATATATATATAATGCAATTATTTATAAAATTAAATGACCTTTTATTTCAGAAAAAAATGCTACAGTTGCAATTTGATAAAAATTATCTGTGTCATCACCCATTTTGCGATATTCAATGCTTCACCATATTCTTTATCACTTTGCGTGATTAAATTTTTATACGTCATTATGAACTAGGATTGGCATAATTTACTGTATTTAACATTAAATGAAAAGCAATTGATTTACACTAGAGGACTGTGAATATTATCTTTGACTCAAAAGTAATTTTTTTCCCACTTCAGTATTTATCAAAAAGAGCACGGAAGAATGACAAATAGAAGTAATACTATTATATGGTTGAATAAATAAACTATTTTTAGAGTATATGCATATTTTGAAGAGTTAAGAAGCGAAAAAAAATAAGATTATTATCCTTACCCCCCAGACACTAATCAGTAAGAATCACGCTTTTATGACTGTCTAAAAAGTTTGGGAGGAGGGTTGGAACTTAATAATTAAATTAAACAGGAATTTAAGTATGATGTCCATTATATAGGTAAACGTGCCTTAAAATTTTAGGGACATTCTTAGAATTAAAACTTTATTTTTATAATTAGATACATTTCTATGGAAAAACTCTATTTAAATTATTTAAAATTAGCAAGGGTATAAAATTACGGCCGGAAAATCTCGTAAAAAATTCTATAATCACTTTTTCATAAAAAAAATTAAGACATGCTTTGTATACTTAAATTAATATAAATTTAGAAGTGCTCTTTTTTAGTAATTTGTCAATAATTGGCCGTATGATTTTTAACATAGTAGAAAATGCATCCCTTGTATTTAAAATAATTTACTGTAAAGAAACAATTGTGTGAAATTGTGGTTTCTAGTATTGCTAAGGTAAAAAATATTTCAATAAACCTTTTCGTTCATTTTATAGGCATTTAAATAAGGGAATTTATTTTTTAATTCGGCGTTTAATATAGTTATTTTAGAAGAGGAAACCATAAGAGAGTATCCTATGGTTTCTTACGGAACCAGAATTCTTGCATTTTAAATTTGTGAATTTTTAACTTTCTCTTTATACAAAAAAAGAATTGCTTTCACAAATATGTATTTATAAATGAATAATTACTTTAGTGGTGACATATAATTGAAATCCACTTTTTCATTATTTTATTTGGCATAAATTTAGAAACAAATTGAGTCGAGTTTATGCATTACGTGTGTAGATATATGATTATACTATGGAAGGATATATACTAATTTCCGTTTGAATTTAAAATCTGATCTATAGCTTGAAAGAATGAGAAAAAAATTGTTTCTAGTTAATTTTGGAAGTCTGCTTTTTTATTTTTACAGAGAGAGAGTTTGATATAAAGTGATAAAATATTAAGCTTTTAAAAATTTTCCGTTTATATTAAACAAAAATATTAGAGAAACTCGATTCATTGTCAGAGTGCAAAACCATAGCTTCCGGTCAATCCGTCATTCGACTTGTATCATTATGAATATATATACATATTGAATTGTTATTAGTAAAACAGGTATTTACGATTACGTAACGATTAAAACGTAATTTGATGACCCACAGAATGAGCGAAACAAATAACCGATTTAATAAAAATCTATCAATGAATATTCAGTGCACAAGCTATCTAAAATTATAAATAAACATTATATTTTGTAGAATAGAGAATTAAATACGAAAATAAGCTTTTCAAATCACTTTAGTAAACGCTTTTTATTCTGTATCAAAAAACTTACCCTTTCGATTTATAGTAATAACATTTGTAAAAGATCCGATAAAATCACTTATTGGTTATATTTAAAATACTTATTCGTAACATCTACAAAATGTACAACAGAGGAGCTGCTTCTTTTTTGAATTTCTGTGCCATGAGTAATCGTATTATCTAAATTAATCCAGTATCGTTTCGTTAAAAACCCGGAGCTTTAAAAAACAATCAAACAATAATGTAAGCGCTTTCTGCTCGCAATTGTATTACTTACCACTGCAATTACATAATTAAACTTTTTATTCAAAAAATAATGAACAAATTATTTAATTTCATTTAAAATAAATTTGTTCCATGTATTTAAACTTGCTATTTCGAAAGATGGTTATATATTTTTTTATGCGTTCGATAAGAATACAGCTTTCACCGTGTGAACAGTGTAATGCTAAAATGAATGATTGGCATCGTATTCAAAGCAAGTGCCGATATTAGCGAGAAATTTGCTAAGCTCTGTAACCCTGCAGACTGTCATCCCCCTGTTTTCTTCCTCTCTCCTCTTCTAAAAAAGTGCTCTTTATTTAACGACTTCCGTTCTCGACTGATTCAGTTCAGTTCAGTTCAGTGAAATCACTGAAATAGTGGAGATTTGGCTAACGCCTTATGCTCCGATAAAATTTTGATCAGTTTTTAATCCACGTTGTAACACACTGTTCGTGATTGCACTGTCCATCATAGGCGTAGAGGTTACTCTTCCATGAATGGGTGTGTCGCAGCTTTGTCATTTGACACTGGTAAAGTAGTAGACATTGAAATAATGTCGTCATATTGTCCCACCTGCAGAAAGATTTCTAAAATGCCTAGAAGCATTGAGTCGGAAACTTTTACAGCAGATCACGTGTGCCATAGCAATTTTCAAGGTTCTGCGTTAAAAATGGAAGCTGTTGGTGCTACGAGAATCTTCCAACGTTCTATTGTCAAACGAGGCCTTAAATATGCACATTATTATGGTGACGGGGACTCTAAGGGCTTTATCAGTGTCAAAGATACTTATGGGAAGGATAGTGTCACAAAATATGAATGCATTGGTCATGTTCTAAAGAGAGTAGGTGCGAGATTGCGCAAACTAAAGTCTAAAAATAAAAATCTGACTGGTAAAGGCAAACTCACCGACTCTTTTATTGACCGATTGCAAAACTATTATGGGATTGCTGTTCGTAGCAATGTTGGAAACCTGTCCGGTCTTCAGCAAAATGTTATTGCGGCTTTGTTTCATTGCTCATCAAGTGTCGAGAAACCGATGCATGGGCAGTGTCCCATCGGAAAAGATAGTTGGTGCTACTACCAGCGAGCACTGTATTGTGGCAAAAAGCCAAAAGAAAAATATAAAGACTTATCAAATGAAGTACTAAACATGATTAAGCCTACATATTTAGAGTTGTGTACCAAAGAACTGCTTACTAAATGCCTGCATGGCAAAACACAAAATTCAAACGAGTGTTTAAATGGCGTTATATGGCAGAGAGTACCCAAGGAAGTTTTCGTGTGCCTCAAAACTTAAAAATCTGGTGCATTGGATGCTGTGATCCAATTTAATGATGGATACAAGGATTGTGTTGAAATTTTAAAAAAACTTTATATAACTCCTGGTTATTTTACTTTAAAAGCATACAAACATCTTGACATCAATAGAATTAACGACGCAGAACGACATTGAACACCAAATGTAAAGCAGCGTAGAAAAATTTTAAGAGCTACAAGGGAAAAAAATCAATGTTTTAGAGAGTAAAGAAGGTGTTATTTATAAATCAGGAGCATTTTAAGTATATCAAATTGTGTTTAATATTAAAATTTGCAGTTGAAAGTTTATTTCTGATTTATCTCAAAATGAATTTGTTTAACGTATTGACATCTGACAACGTAAATATCAGAAAAAGTTGTGAACCAAATTAGTTGAAATTTTATAAATATATTTGTTTTATAGATTTAAAGAACCCCTACTACTTTCATAATTATATAGTTGATATGACTTTAGTAACTAAGGTATATATCATGCTCGTAATAATTTAATAATTTTTCAATGTTCTTTTACTCGAAACTTGATAAAAATTGTAATAAATTGATTATCATCAGGAAAATAGTACCAGCCCTAAAAATGTTATAATGATCATCATCAAATTTACAGAAAAGGGATATTTTTGTTTACATTTGAGTTATGTGTGTTATTCTAATCATCAATTTAATTACTATTTACACTATGCTTTACTCCCTAAAATTTTTTTATGTACTACAAGTAACATATTAAATGTATTTTTCATAGTTTTAAGTTATATTTCATCAGTAAAAAATATTTTAATAGCAAATATTACAGTTTTTAAAAAAGAATTTTCTTCGAAGGTGTACAGATACCTTAAATTTAATACTATCGTATTGGATTTTCTATTAATATTTTGGATGCTTTTTAGGACTGATAAGCTGTCCGTCAAGATGATATAATTTTCTGTTTCAGAAACCCAATTTTTAACGCAGTCCATATGGCTATAGCTTCAGCTGTGAATATTGAAATCATGTCTTTCAGTATGAAATTTTGTCGAATTTTTTTCTTAGGGATCAAAATTCCTATTGATGTTTGATTAGTATTTTTTGAACCATCGGTTGCTATTATGATATTGTTATTAAATTTTAGCTGAATGTAATCATTAAACATATTTTGTACTATGTCATCTGGAAGATCCTTGTTTTGAAATGGTAGTTAGTTCATGAGTATAGATGTTTATTTTGCGATTATCGTAGATTGGGGGAGGAGGGATCTATTGAAGAATATCTACTTTAGAAAAGCATAATTCTTGGAGAAGGTTGATCGTCTTTTGAAAAATACTGATATCTTTTTCTCTATCTTTATAAAAAATACTATTTATATTCCAAAATAACCTTGCGTTCGGTGACCAGTCTTTTAATGCTATTTGCTTGGTTATAAATTTTTGGCAAAGGAAATTATGGCGAGTATTAATACTTTCATTCATAGACTCTGCTCTTAATAAATCTAACGGGGTATTTCTTGGGAGACCTAGGGCTAAACGTAAGGCAGCATTGTAAATCGGTTCTAGTTTCTGTCTGTTGCTATTGTTAGAAAAGGAAAATAGTTGACTTCCATAGTCAAAGATAGAACGGATTGTGGCATTAATAATATTTAAAAGATGATCAGATCTTGTTCCTATTTTCGCAGAAGATAAGGCTTTAATGGCATTTAAATATTTGAATCCTTTTTACTTAGGTAATTAATATGATTTTTCAGGTGATATTGGGGTCGAAGATGATACCCAGGATTTTCACTCTTCACCTCGGGAATAGGTTTGTCGCATATTTTAAGTAATGGAGGTATTCTGCTTCTTTTTCTGGAAAAGTTTATTAGACTGCTTTTTTCTGAAGAGGTGGATAATTTCCATTTTTTACACCAGACTGAAATTTTATTTAAAGATTCGTGCATTTCGCCTATTGTTTTATTCCAATTTGTACCACTATTATATAAAAGTATGTCGTTAGCATAAACCAGAAGATGGCTGTTGTGTTGAATTTCAAAAATATCTGACATATAAATCATAAAAAGAAAAAGACTTAAGATACAACTCTGGGGTACTCCATAATTGTTTGTAACGTTTTTTGAAAAAAAATGTTTCTCCATTTGATTTGAATTGTTTTCTGATGTAAGAAGGTTTGAATCCATCGTAGTAATCTACCAGAGTATCCAACTTTGTTTAATTTAGAAATAAGGCCATTTGGCCACACTGAGTCATATGCTGCTTTAATATCCAACGCTACCAAAATAAAATATTCTTTGTATTTTCTAGCCAGTATAATGTCATGCTGTAATTGAAGTAATGTATTAATGCTGCTTCTGAGAGGGTAAAAACCATGATGATTAACATGAAAAATTTTGTTTTGAAAACTGAAATCTAGCATTCTATGTAGAATCATTCTTTCTAATAATTTGGCAATTACTGAAGTAAGAGAAATAGAACGGTATGACGAAATTTCCTTGGGATTTTTGTGAGGTTTTATGAAAGGTAGGATAATTGCGTGAGTCCAATCTTTTGGAATTTGACCTGAAGACCAACTGTCATTAAATGATTTCAGAAGGAGATTTATCGCTTTGATGGGGAGATAGTTTATTGATTGGAGAGAAATTTTATCATGCCCTGGACTGCTGTTCTTTTGATGAGATATTGCTATTTCTAATTCTTTTAAAGAAAAAGGTTTATTAATATCCTGGCTATTGTCCGGAAAAAAATATTTGGAATATTATCGTTTTGTTTTGCGTAATATTGTAAAAAACAGTTTGCTTGGGATTGTTCGTTTGTTAATATGGTTCTGTTATTTTCAATAATGTTAAAGGAAGAATAGTTAGGATTTGTTCTATTTTTGATTATTCGGATTATTTTAAAAAGAACTTTTGGAGAAGATACTTTTTCGCAGGTCTTGTGCCAAAAAATTTCTTTAAAGGCTTTGATTGTTCGCTTAAGTTTTGCGCTTACTTCTTTATATTTTATCCAGTCTTTTTCTTTAAAGTTTTTTCTTGCTTTATTAAGGAGTTTTCTTTCTTTTTTTTTTTTTTTTTTTTTTTTTTTGCTCTTTAATGCCCGCATGCTGCTGTCCACCATGGATCTCTTGAGCTGATCTGTTTTTTTTCGGTTTTTTGAGATAAGATTTGAGCTTTTTTAATTTCTTTTATAATATCTATATTTATGTTTTCATTTAAATTTACATTTAGTTGAATAATATTGATAAATTTGTTCCAATTTGTTTTTTTTTTGTTTAAAATTGTTAGTTACTGAGCTATTTGTTCTTTTGTAATTAATAATTATAGGGAAGTGGTCACTTCCAAAATTATCGGTATTTGTGGACCAGGATAAATCATAGTTTAAATCTATAGATGCTAAAGAAAGATCTATAGATGTAAAAATTCCCGATGAATGGAGATAAGTTGGACTTTTATCGTTTAATAATATTAAGTCATTTTCAATGATCCAGTCAAAAATCTTTTTTCCAGAAGCACTGGAATTTTTTGATCCCTATATTTCATGAGATGCGTTGAAATCTCCCAATATCAAACTGTGATTATCAATATATGATATGATGGGAGGTCGCCGTTCCCTAAAGTTACAACTGTAATTTTTACATCTGCCCTGTTCTTGCTGTTTACAAGAAACGGAATTTGGTGAATGCGTCTCTTTTACCCCACCAAAAAGGGTGACGCATTCCCACGCCTGGAAGGGGGCATTGTTCCCATAAATATATCATGGTATAGGGAGTGTCATTAGGATTTCCCGCGCTTGGGGATGTCACTGACCGTGAGACGGTAATCATCCGCTGACCCTAGACCAATGGGAGAAAATTGTGCAGACACTGAAAAGAATCCGCTTTAGCACATAGGTGTAAATTGCCGCCAAATAAAAACGAGATGCACCCTGATTAGACGCTCTCTCTGACGCACTCTCTCACACCCACTTGGTCTGACACGTCCCTTCCCATTCTGAAAGCCGCGGGACTTCAAGCGACGACATGACTCCTCTTCCTCGTCTCTTAGAGTTAAGTAAAATCCTGTTATGTGTCTCTTTATGCATTAACTTAATTTTAATCTTATTGTTTAATAAATTAATTGTTATTTAAAGAATGTCTTTTGGTTTAGCGTACTGTTTGTTTGTCTTTAAAAGATCTAATGTTTAAACTTAAGCTATAATGTGACGCTAATAGGAGAGTAGAACCGGGTTAATATAAAATGGATATAATGGGAATAAATTAAATATAATTTAAGTTTAACCAGCGTCGCATTACATGCTATTTTTGATAAATTGATGTTTTTAAAGTTACCCGGTGGGATGTATATATTAAAAATTGTGATAGGAACTAAATCTATCTGAACTCTGACTATTAAAATTTCTAAGTCTTCACTAATTTCTGAGAATATTTTTTTTTTATTGAGCTAATATCTTTATTTAAAACTATCATTAATCCTCCTCCTCTTTTGATTTCTCTATCAATTCTGAATATATTCTTATTGGGAATTGTGAAAATATCATTTGGATGTAACCAGGTTTCTTGAATTATTAAAATACTTGCTTTTTGAAAAATTGGAGCAAAAAGAATATCTGACCTCTTGTTTTTAATTCCACGTGCATTCCATTGGATTATGTTCATGATTTAAAACGGAAAAAAAGTGCGATACTACGAATTAGTTTAAAAATTCGAAAAAAGAAAGTAGATTAATATTGAGTTTTTAGCGAGAATATAAGAAAATTTGATTATTTATTTAAGTTCCTTTATTTTTTTCTACTACACTATCTAATGTATTTCTTCTCTATTCTGATGTTTTCTTGAATCTTTTTGCTTTTTCATTCTGTTTTCTATTTATTAGACAATCATCATCTTTTTGAATTGTTATATTGGATGCAACTTTTTTAGGATGGATTCCATGGTATTCATTAGGGAAGAAAATCTTAAATTTATTTGTGCTGCCACGGTATTCAGTTCAGTCGTGAAACGTTGTACTATTTGTTCTAATTTCTTTTCGAATATGTTATTGTTTTCTTCAAATTTCAAGTCTAATTTTGCAAACTTTTTTTCAAGATTTTCTATCTTCTCTGTTTGATCATGATATGTTTTGGCCGAGTATGATGCTTTTTTTTCCCTTTGGAATTTCTCAACTGCTTCGTTTCTCGAGATTTGTTGCTGTACTTTAATTTTTAAGATTTCAATTTCTTCTTGATATCTTTTACAATTTTTATCATTAGCTTCATGCCCCTCTCCACAAGAACTACATTTTTTTATTTTTATTTCTTTGCAATCGTTTTCAGAGTGGTTTAGTGAACAAATTCGGCATTTTATTGAGCTTCTACAAAATTTTTGAATGTGTCCAAATTTCCAACAGTTTGTGCATTGCCTAGGTTTTTCATAGTAGAGAGTAGTTTTAATCATTTCAAATCCGATTGGAACTCTTTCGGGAATACTGCATCCAATTTGGGTAGCTTTAACTATTTTGATCGGTTTAAATCCAGATTCTGTTTTTTTGGTAAAGCGTTGGATATCAAAAATTGTGTAATTGTAATTTTCTAATTCCGGTTTTATGTCTTCTACTGTATATTCTGTGTCTATTCCCTGCAATATATAACTACTGGTTAGGCCAGTAAAGGACAATCTTGTACTTATTTTTACACCATTAATTTCTTTAATTTTTAAAGCTTCTTTGGCGGTCTCGCAATTATTTGTTTTAATTATGATCTCACCGTTTCTTCTTTTGCTGATACTTAGAATATTTTTTTTAATTGCGAACTCTTTCATTATACTTTTTTTTAGTTTAAGTGGATTACCATTCTGAAAGCCATTTTCTGATTTTAAGAAAATTGTAATATTTGGACTCGTGTTTAAATTTCGTCTTTCCGCAAACTTGGTCAATAATTCTATATCTGTGAGATTACTCCTATATTTATTGAATGAAAAATTTGCGTTTTCATTTTCAACATCCATATTATTTGGATGTGGGTAGTCACCCATTTTGTCTTCCCTACTCCAGCACTCAAAATTGTATAAATACACTATCTTGTGTAAATAATTAAATTAAAAGCTCTTATCCGAATATGGAATAAAAATTATATGAACTAAATTTCAATACAAAATAAAAATTCAAAGCGATCTCACTCGCTCGAATCCGCTTGAAAAGTCAAAAATATCCAATATTTTTAGCACACTCTCAACTACACCTTTATCCGATCTTGACTGATTCATAACGGCTTAATCCATAGACTGATTACAGTAACATATAATATAAGAAAGTGAAATAGAATAAATACAAAGTAGTACAAAATGGTTGTATGGTAGTGAAAACAGATATTACGACTAAAAAGTGGACAGATTTTTGCTAGGAGGAGAAGAGAAAGAAAAAGTGAGTATTTAAAAAAGATTTCTTGCACCAGATTTCCTAGAGGACAACGAATGTTTCACAAAATGGTCTAAGCGGAGAAAGACAGATAAAAGGAATCCAGAAACAAGTAATACAGTCGGTCGAAAAAATAGTTGAGCACCGTGACCCTTTCAAAAAATGATTGGAAATGGAAAACGACCTTTTTTGAAACCATCTCGTTTGTAACGAAAACCATCTCAACGCTGTATTTTTGTTGTTTTATTCCCACTTTTTCATTTTAAACGGCTTTTTATATGACTATTGTACATTTTTCACCTACTTTTTATCCAAAAACTTGCATTTAAGGTTTCAATCGAAAAGGAAAGTTAAAACGGCTCTTTTGCATGACTATTGTTCACTTTTCACCCAATTTTTTATCCCAAAGTTGTCTTTAGGGTCTCGATTCAATTATCCTTCAAATTTCTACTGAGAGCAACCATGTATGAACAGCATAAAATTTTTCAAATTTCTCCCAAAAATATTTTATCACGGGGCGAGAGAAAATTTTTCATTCCATCCCAGAGAGACAATTTAGGCAGGGTTCATCAACAAATGAAATTCAGACATCTTGAAGGGGTTAAATGAAATTCTGGGCATGTCAAATGAAATGTATGCATCTTGGTGAGAAAACAGAGGACATGTCAACTCAAAGAGACAAGCCCTCCAAACTTGGTGAGAAAACAGAAAACATGCCAACTCAACTAGACAAGCCCTCCAATCTTGGTGTGTGAAGATGCCAACAGGTAAGTCTAATCTATATTATTCCAATCTTGGTTTAGTAATTGACCCGAAAAAAGGGGAACACCCCCAATTTTCGGACTTGAAGATTTTGGCTCAAAACATTTACCGATAAGACTGCCAGAATTTGAGAATATTAATCACTTCAAATACTGACAGCGAAAAATATTTAGCATGAAAATAGGATTGAATGTTTGGCTGCTGACCTTTTATACTCTAATGAGGTCACGTGAAACGATTTCTATTGGCTGGCGCATGTTTTAAAAAAAGATATCTTCCAACGTTGGCATATTGTGTGTCTTGAAAAAAAAAGGGACCGAGTGGACTCAGTCCCCCTTTTTTCGATAAAATTTTTTTTCACTCACTCTACTAGATGTGCAGTTTGTCTTTTGCATTCAGCCTGCAGCTTGTTAAAATGCTGCAGGTATCGCGCAAATCGATAGGATTTCACCATGGTACACTCGGAAATGTCATATAGTCCTTGTGCACCTCATCGTGCAGGTGGTCAGGCAGGTTGCGGTCATTCAAATCCCGGAAATGGGGCAATATTTCCAGGTTGATGGTAAAAAGTCGAAGCTTTTCAAAAATTTTCCACTGGTCCGAGCCCTTGACGACGATGAGGCCTCTGTTGCCTTGGGCCAGGTGAGAAAAATTGCCCCCGACGCAGAAAGACAGGTATTCGAGGGGTACAGATCCGGGCAGGTGGCTCTTCAAGCTGAGCCGTTCATTGATGTACCTGTTGGCCCAGCTGTCTTTGGCAGTCGTAAGGAGATTCGTGATACAAATCACTTCTGGGTCCTTGCTATCCTCCGGAATGCTGGCAATGGACAATTCGATCGGGACAGGTGGGTCACCATGGTGAAACACGTTGGCATGGGCAAAAAAGGCTAAGTTAGACATGTTGCTGAGTGAGAATGTCTTTGGTGGATGAGCGCTCGCCTTTTATACTCTGCTGGGTTGCGTGAATCGATTCCTATTGGCTGATGCTTTTCCAACCTTGAATCACAAGACACTGATGAAAGAAATCTTTGGTGCAAAGTTTCCCAATACAGATGAATCCAATCTTGCTGCATCAAACTGCGCCAAGGTTTCCACAATACAGATGAACCTAATCTTGGTGCATCAAACAGCATGATTCAGCACAAGTTTTTAAAATATGCACTCCAATATTAGTGCACTATTTGGTCCGAAAAAAGGGGGACCGAGTCGACTCTTGTGTCGACTCGATCCCCCTTTTTCCGGGAAAATGTCCATTTTTTTTACTACACCGTAACTTTATAGCTCCATTCAGCATGCAGCTTATTAAACTGCTGCAGGTATTTGGCAAATTGATATGATTTTAGCATAGTGCAGTACGAAATGTCCTCTTTCTCGTGCACACCCTCATGCACGGGGTTGGGAAAGGTTCCATCGCAAATGTCTTTTATTTTAGGGAGGTTCTCCTGGGCCATGGTATACAGTCCGAGCTCTTGAAAAATTTTTGTTGCTCCCCTCCTTTGACCACCATCAGGCCCCTGTTGCCTCGGGGTCGCTGACTAAACTTGCCCCTCACGCAAAAGGGCAGGTATTCCACGGGCACACTCTTGGGTAACGGGTGGTGTACCAGACGAAGACGGGCATTCTCTTGGCAGTTGGATTGAAAGTCTTTGGACTTGGAAGTTTGCCCGGCATGATTCACGGTGATGTACATGATTTTAAGATCGCTGCTATCCCTGGGAATCGTGGCAATGGACAATTCGATGGGCACTGGCTTGCCCTCGTGATGAAACACGTTGGCATGAGTAAAATAGGCTAGTTGACTCAAAACAGACATGTTGCTTCAAACAACAGAATGATTCTAGTGGCTCGCTTTATATATGCTCGAGGAGCGTGACGTCAGAGGTCATCACATTGGCCAAAGCCTTTTCATGCGAGAGCTGCACGTGTTTTTCCAAAGCCCTCTTCCAAGGTTGGAGACCCACCATGTGCCAAGGAACAGGTTCGTCTTGATGCATTTCCCAATCGTCCAACCACGTCACGTCAACCATTTCACGTACACGTCTCCGACTTGAGGGCAGTCTGTAAAATCCAAACTATATGCATCCGTAGTTTGAGGTTGATAAGCCTCCCAAACTC
Organism: Trichonephila clavipes; assembly: GCA_019973935.1. NCBI lineage: Eukaryota > Metazoa > Arthropoda > Arachnida > Araneae > Nephilidae > Trichonephila > Trichonephila clavipes. The sequence goes on from BMAU01011539.1 coordinate 190,269, forward strand.
GGTGAGAGAGAGGACGACCCACTTGAAAGAATTTCAACTCGACCCCTTTGTCCCATGTCAGATCCAAATGAATCGTAAAAACAATGACCGTGTTTCCAAACGACCGAGGAATGTGCACACCAAAGTTGGTTTCAAAAATGATGGTATAAGGATAGTCTTGTTCAAAATACGTGACTCGATCTGGCCACCGACCCAGATTTCCAAACACAATAGTGGTGCGATGTCGACACTGGTCCAATAAATCTTTTACCGAAACCATTTTTTTACATGCTCTTGTCTCCAAGCTTGGTATTTTTTGGACAAAAACATGAGACTGTTTTCTGGGAAATATGAAATTTATTTACAAAAAAATATTTACATCAAATAATATTTACAATACTTACATTAAAATAATATTTATATGCAAGGCAAACAATTGCGTGCAGACAGATCCAATGGTTTAACCATTTTAATCCCAGTAGTTTTTTCACAATCTTTTTCATTCGGGGCATGGTCAAGTCCATGGGGGCTTCTTGTTGCTCTATGGCCAACCCTGTTTCAAAATTATCCAAGAACGAGATGAGATCATTACTCTCGTCAATCAGGGAAGGCACCGTGTCCAGCAACTGGGGTTCTTGGGTATGAGCCGTGGAAAGTTGCGAGCAGTCTCCAAATACGGACGACATGATCTGATTTATTGAAGAGTCGTCCATAAGGGTCGACTCCAAAGTCTCGACCACAGGTGGTGGATCTGGTAGAAGGATCTGCACAGGTGGTGGATCTGGTAAAAAGATAAGGACAGGTGGTATCTGCACAGGTGGATCAGAAATCTGCACAAGTGGTGTCGTCAGCTCAGGTGGTGGATCTGGAATCTGCACAGGTGATGTCGTTGGAAAAGGTGATATATGCACAGGTTGTGAAGATCCCCTTGGATCTTACTTTGAGAACGAGAATGATTTTGAGCCAAAGAAGAACCAGTAGCCATTTTAATGAATAACTGTCTTTATTTGGTTATCTTTCCTAAATAGAATCAGACTTTTAATAACAAATAATTTAAAATTGATATATCAGGTTTAAAAGGGACTTTCCTTTAAATTAACTTAAATATTTAATGATCCAATTAATTAACAATTAGAATTTCGATTACGCAGAGATTACCACAATAAGAGATCCCAGAATTATATTCAATAATATTCCTATTGAACATTTAACTTTAATCTCACTCTTAATATAAAGCTTTAATGAGACTTCAATTATAAATCAATATTTACCACACTGAAGCTCAGCTGTTCCTGAGATTTATCCGCTTAGAAATCTTCAATAATAAATCTCTAATTTCACTATTATACCTTCCTGCTTCAATCTCTCTCTCCTACTGCTTTTTACTTTACTATTCCGTTTGACTTAAATACTTAATCTAATCTGCATATATAAAGGAATCCCTGTCCTCTTTTTAGAGCTGATTGGAAATAGGTAGGGAAATTAAATTTCCTTAAAAAGACCTATCAGAAGCTTAGTGATAAAGTCCCGTATAGGTTTGTCACAAGGTGGTTGAAAGACTGGTATCTGCACAGGTGGATCTGGAATTTGCACAAGTGGTGTCGTCAGTTCAGGTGGTGGATCTGGTAGAAGGATCTGAGGTTTCGTCAGCACTGGTGGCTCTGGAATACTCACGGGTTGAGGGTTGGCTAAGGCAAAGGATGGTCTGGCAATCAACATAGGTGGTCTGATGATGGGTGTGATAAACACTCTGTTCCGTTTGAAGGAAGGCCCTGGCTGTTGTTCCAAAGGTCGTTTGTTTGTCTCTGCAGGTACATGAGCCGGGGTAGGAGGAGGTAGCTTGTAGACTTTTTGATCGTACCGTTTCATTTTTCTAAAATCCCCCAGGATAAATCCATTCTCCATGAGCTGGGGGAGAATGGTTTCGGGGATAATGTCCAAACCAAACACAGTCTTTTGCACCGTCAACAAGATGTAGTGGGTTCCAGCCGGGATCGGGTAGGCCGTGTGGGGTTCCAACACCATTCGATGATAGAGCATCTGAGCATAGGGCTCAAAGCTGCTCCTAAGCAAATTGGGACTGGCTCGACACCTGAGAATGGACGATGGAAATTCATAAATCAGTATGGGGACGTTGGTCGTTTGAATAAGGTGAATCTCGCCAGACTTTACCGTTCGGAAGCCGAAAGTAAAGTCTTTTTTTACAAAAACATGTTATAAATGTACACCATCCTCATGTCGGTGTTTTTGAGGGGTCGATCGGGATTTCTCAAAAGTCTTTTGGAGATTATCTCCCACAAGACATCGTCGGGCCTGAATTCTTTCACGTGCTTTGCCTCCATGATGGCACCCTTGAAGTTATCCACCAGCGTCTTTTTTTGGTACCAATTGTCTTTGCAAAACAAGACAAAAACTCGTTTCGTGTTGGGTTCCTGATAAATGATGCAAGCACGGACTTGTCCCTGCCGAGCGGCGTATTCCAATGCGTCTGGTTTCTCGGGCAGCGTCACGGGCACCACGGTTGTTGAAATGTGCTCGGGGAAGGCATCGATTTGGTCTATCGTGCACTGAAGTGATGCGTCGAGACGAGTCTTCTTTTATACTTTTAAACAGGATGTAGGTGGAGTCATCTGTAGCCAACCATGAGTGTTTGAACCAATCACGAGTGAAAAATGGGATTGATGGGTTGATGCAGAATAGCACACATACCTTGCACTGCAATCCAACGATGACTGTTACGTCATCAGCGCACTGTAGCGCCATCTGTAAAAAATTTGTAAAAGTAGACACTGTCTAGCTGTACCCCAACAAAAGCGTGTGCACGAATAAAGTAGGCTTAGCGTTGCGAAAAAGACTGATTTTTTTATTCTTTAACCAGTTTTACAGTCCACACAAATATTGACGAAACATTGGTCCTACGAAGACAAAGAAAATGGATAAAAAATCGAAAAATAAAAACAACTCCAACGTAACTACTGAAGAGAAATTGAATCGTTTAAAAGATTCAATCAAAGGAACTTTAACTAGGTTAGAGGCTTTTACCTCGGAGAAGACAGTGTCAAAGGATACTAGTGTGCCACTGAAATCGAAATTAAACTTAAAAAAATTGAGCAATTACAGATAAATCTAGATAAAATAGCTGAGGATTATTGTGAAATAGAAACTTCCGAAAGCTTGGAAATCATTCAGCTGGACATTGAAGATATAAATCAACGGATCGAGACAACAGAGTTAGGTCTCAAACTTTTAATGTATTCTTTGAAAAATTCTGAAAATGGAAACATTAATTTAAATGACAATGGTAAAAATAGTATCCGCTTACCTCAAATTTCATTGCCAGAATTTTCTGGTGTAATAGCAGAATTTTCTAATTTCAAAAATCAATTCATTAATTTAATAAGTAATAATGAGCAATTGAATGATTCGCAAAAGCTATACTATCTTCGAGCATCTCTAAAAATAGAAGCAATCCTATTGGAGTCGCCTAGCGATAGTTTCTATTCTCTCTTTTCAGCATTAGAAGATCGTTACGAAAACAAACGACAGTTGATAGATTCTCATGTCCTTGATATAATTAATCATGAAAAAATTTATAGCGAATCAACCAAAGAACTGCGCACTTTTATAGATTGTATCAATAGAAACATTAGAGCACTTAAAGTTTTGAAATATGAGCAGAATGATCTATCAGATATAATTTTAATAAATATAATTCTTCAAAAAATTGACAAAGAATCTAGAAAACAATTCTCGAACTTTCGTTGAAAACAGAAGTTCCAACATTTGATTCTATTATGAAATTTTTAGGAAAGAGAAGTGCCGTGTTAGAAAACTGCTCGCATTCCTAGTTCTAAAATGATCCATAAAAATACTGCAATGTCAACTAAAGCCAAATCAATGGTAGTTAATAGTAAAAAAATAATTGTTAAACCTTGTATTCTATGTCGAAATTCTCATCCTCTTTGTAAATGTATTGCATTTCAAAATGTGTCTGTGGAGTGCAGAAAGAAATTAGTTAGCAATAACAAACTTTGTATAAATTGCCTCAGACTTCATTCTGGTGCCTGCATGTTTTAATACAAATGCACTGTTAGTGGTTGCAAAGGATTACATAATTCATTGCTTCACGATTCTGCTGAACTTTGCTCTCCAGTTAAAAATCACACTGTAGGGGAAAGGGGGGTAGAGACAATTTCGAATACTACTCGGTTTGAAGGTCAGCCAAAAGTTGCGGTTTTGACTTATGGAAATAAATGTGTTTTATTGAAAACATTCATGATTTTCGTTAAAAGTGCTGATGGATATAGAATTAAGTTAAGAGGATTATTAGATAATGCGTCTACGATATGCGTTATGAGAGAAGACATAGCAAGAAAATTGGGATTTAAATTTAGGTCTGCAAACCAATCTATAACAGGCATTAACGGAATTACGCAAGCCTCGAAATATTCAGCTAATATTGAAGTTTCAAATCGGGATTATACTTTTGCACGCAATGTATAATTTTCACTTTTACCTAAAATTACCGATGCGATTCCTGTATCGAAATTAAATATATCGGATTTAAATATTCCAGCTTCAATTGAGTTGGCTGATTCTAATTTCCATATGCCAGGTCAAATAGATATATTGATAGGAAGTGAACTATTTTTTGAAATTTTAAATCCAGAACAACATTATTTGCAGGAGGGAAATGTAATTTTACAAAATACAAAATTTGGCTACTTAGTCACAGGTACCCTTCCTCAGTCACAACAACAAGCCAATTGTTGTTTAATAAGTGAACCAAGCTTAGATATAACAGTAAAGAAATTCTTTGAACTGGAATCACTTCAAGATGATTCTAAGGAAATAACAAAAAGTGAAGAGGAAATTTATTGTGAGGAACACTTTGTTAGCACCTATAAAAGAGATAAAACGGGAAGATTTATAGTTCGGTTACCCATGAGAATTCGGTTTCCAAAGAGAATGCGATCAAACGACTAAATGGTAGTTGGGAAAAATTAAACAAAAACAATACAATGGGAACTTTGTGTAAAGAATTTATGAATGAATATGAACTTTTAGGCCATATGGAGGAGATTAAAAATGAAACATTAGATAAGATTAACTATTACATTCCTCATCATTTCGTATACAAACCAGAGAAGACATCCACTCCATTGAGAGTTGTCTTCGATGGAAGTGCAAAAACAACAAGTGGTTTTTCTCTAAACTCCATTTTACTAAACGGAGGAATAATTCAACAAGATCTCTTTTCCATAGTCAGTAGATTTAGAAAACACGAGTACGCGTTTAGTGCAGATATTAAAAAAATGTACAGGCAGATACTTGTTGATCCTAATCAAAGGGATTTACAACGAATTATGTGGAAAACTAGTGCAGATGTTCCAGTCAAGACTTACAAACTAGCTACCGTAACCTATGGGACAGTTTCTGCACCATTATTAGCTACCAAGACCTTAAAGGCCTTAGCAGATGAAGAAAAAGCGGAATTTCCTGACGCAGCAGATGTGATTTGTAATGATAGTTATATGGATGACATTCTTTCTGGAGAGTCTACATTAGAGGGTGCTAAAAACTCCAAAACCAGATTATCTCAACTATTAGAGAGAGGGGGTTTTGAGCTACACAAATGGGTGTCAAATAGCCCAGAACTGTTGAAAGATTTATCTGCATCTTCCAATGTGTTTGATAAGGAATTTCAGGATGCTCCAGTGAAAACATTAGGTATGCTATGGGATCCAAAGGTGGATTGTCTCACATACAAAGTAAAGATTAGTGACAAAGTCAACTTCTCAAAAAGAGACGTGCTTTCAGAAATTGCAAGGCTGTATGACCCTTTGGGCCTGATAGGACCCATTGTTACGAAGGCTAAGATATTCATCCAAGAACTTTGGAAAATAAAATTAGATTGGAGTGAACAGCTACCACCAGATGCAATGGAAGAGTGGATGAACTTCTACCAAAAATTATCGAAAGTAAATAACTTCAAAATCCCAAGGGGCATTCTACTTCCTGCAACAATACGGATTGAAATACATGGCTTTTCCGATACATCAGAACGTGCCTATGCTGCTGTTGTCTACATAAAATGTTTCAACGAATCTGGACAATCTCAAACTAGATTATTATGCAGCAAGTCCAGAGTGGCTCCCTTGAAAACACTCACCATACCGAGGTTAGAACTGTCTGCAGCTTTACTACTATCGAGATAAGTCAAAAAGGTTGTACCAATTCTACAACTACCTATTCATAAAATTTGGATGTGGACTGACTCAACGATTGCTTTAGCGTGGATAAAGACTGAACCTCATAAACTCAAAACATTTGTCAGCAACAGGGTGGCGGAGATCCAAGCACTTTCAAAGGACTATCATTGGAAACATGTGAGCCCCAAGAACAATCCTGCCGACTTAATTTCTAGAGGCTGCAATGTAGATGAACTTTTAAAGAACAAAATGTGGTTCTCGGGTCCAGATTTACAAACTGATAAATACGAGGACAATCAGCTTTTTCCTGATCCTTCCTACAGAGATGAACTAAAATGTGCTGTGACTCTTTCAATGACTGAGTGTTCTTCAAATTTTTATGATGAACTCTTTAATGTGACAAATAATTTCATAAAATTAATTAGAATTTTTAGCTTTATTTTTAGGTTCATTAATAACATCAAAGCTAAGGAGTCTCGTAATAAGGAGAAGTATCTAACTGCAGATGAGATAAAGAGGAGTACGGAATATTTAGCTAAAATAGCACAATTAAGTGAGTTTAAAGCAGAAATCGATGCCTTGAAAAAAGGTAAAGGTGTTTCAAAAACACAAGTAAGTTAAAGACTTTAGATCCTTTCTTAGATGAGAATTCTTTACTCAGAGTTGGTGGAAGGCTTTGTAATGCTGATTTATCATTTGAAGCAAAACATCAAATAATTATACCTAGTAAACATAAATTTACTAAATTACTTTTTGAGCATATGCATATATATATAAGAAGTTTTTTCATATTGGTGCTCAGGGTTTAGTACATCAAATTAGAATGCAGTTTTGGCCCATTAATGGCAAGGGTATTGCACGAAAAACAGTTCATGATTGCATTGCATGCTTTAGACAAGCCAACTGGGGTAGATCAATTAATGGGGAATCTACCATCAGAGAGAGTAACTCCAAGTGCACCATTTTTAAACTCTGGGGTGGATTTTTGCGGACCTTTTCAAATAAAATTTAAAAATCAGAGAAAGGGGATATTTTCAAAAGTTTATGTTGCGATTTTTGTATGCTTGGCTACAAAGGCTATTCATTTAGAGGCAGTGACTAATTTAACAACTGAGGAATTTATTGCAGCTTTGAAGAGGCTATGTGCCCATAGAGGCAGCATTTCTACATTAATGTCCCATAACGCAACTAATTTTAAAGGCGCAGCTGCAGAATTAAATCGTTTCATAAAATTAATTTGTATCAAAAACGAGACATTAGCAAATTATTTTGCTTCAGAAGCTAGCCAGTGGAAATTTATCCCACCTCGTTCTCCTAATTTCGGGGGTTTGTGGGAGGCAGGGGTAAAATCATTCAAACACCATTTCTATAGAACTTTAGTTAATAGTAAAATAACTTTCGAAGAATTCGAGACAATAATAATTAAAATTGAAGGTATACTTAATTCACGTCCATTAGTCCCATTGTCAGATAATATTAATGAATATGAAGTTTTAACTCCTGGACACTTTATAATTGGTCGACCTATCAGTGCAATACCTGAGCCCGCAATTTTAGATATTTCAGATAATAGACTATCTAGGTGGCAGTATACAACAAAGTGTGTACAAACTCTTTGGAAACGCTGGAAAAATGATTATCTTAATCATTTACAGCAGAGAAACAAGTGGCAGTTCGAGAAAAATAATGTTGCCGTAGGGTGTTTAGTGCTTTTAAAGGAAAATGATTTGCCTCCCTGCAAATGGGCAATGGCAAGAATCTTGGAGGTTATTTATGGAACTGACGGTAAGGTCAGAGTCGTTAAACTAAAAACTGCCACGGGGGTTCTCACACGTTCTATCTCAAAAATATGTATCTTACCAATAGAAAATAATAATATAAATTAAATTGTAATGTGAAGTATATTATATTCTTAGAATATTGTATTTTCTATTTTTGAATATTGTATTTTTTTTTCTTATTTTAGAATGCTGTGTTTATTTGTATTTAATTCATTTAGGCATTTGTAAACTGTATATAGCAAATTGCATTTTTTAAATATATTTTTTGAAATATTGTATATTTCAACGCCGGGCGGAATGTTACGTCATCAGCGCACTGTAGCGCCATCTGTAAAAAATTTGTAAAAGTAGACACTGTCTAGCTGTACCCCAACAAAAGCGTGTGCACGAATAAAGTAGGCTTAGCGTTGCGAAAAAGACTGATTTTTTTATTCTTTAACCAGTTTTACAGTCCACACAAATATTGACGAAACAATGACATATGGTCTGATTACAAAACGGACATTGACCCAGCTCACGTCCATTTGAATTTAAAAGCATCACAGGGGCTCGCTTGAATTGACTCGAGGAGCTCCAACTGGCTAGGAATTCCTTAAATGTTTGTTCAGAATGTTGGTCGGTGACACAAATGGTACCAACATTGAGATAGTGTAAAAATTTAAACAGTTCGTTGGGACATTCCCGATCCATGGCATACGAGACGACTCCGTTGGTCAGCGTGAAACCATTGTTCCTAATACACAGCACGGCCAAACCTTGGCTGTGGAAAAAGAGTTGGGCATTTTCCTGGGAAATGGGTATAAATTGCTGTGCATAAGGGGTCTCCGAAACACTCTGGGTTTGAAATCATGCCTTCGATACGAGTGTCTGAAATCGGGTCTTCTATACATCCTGGGGTCTCGTGGCCTTCGTTCCTCATTCCCTCGTTCCTTATTCCGTCTTTCCTCATTTCGTCTTTCCCTGGACCACGGAGAACAATGAATAATGGAATCAACCTTCTTGACAGGTGGATCAGGTGATTTAGAAACAATTGGTGGCTTAGAATACTCGGGATCTTTCAAAGGTGACTTGGGAACTCTAGATGGTTCCATGGGTTCTTTCAAAGGTGACTCGGGAACTGTAGATTGTTCCATGGGTGGTAACGAATCATAAATCGAATCTTGAGATTGTTCATGGGATGGAGAAGCCACTGGAGTTGGTGGTAAAGGTGAGATAGGTGTTCGTACATTGAACATGTCAATAATATCATCATCTCGTCTGGGGACTTCATTTTTGTAGGAATGAGTATCATGAGATGATTGGGAGCTTTAAACTCTACCATCAAAAATATTTTATTACTAAAAAAGAATTTGTTTTACTTGTAGAGGACAGATTTAACTGCCCATTTACTTTTTCATTTCAAATATTTTCACACATAAAAAACACAAAGTATTTATGTCTCTTTATTTACAGTTTTTTGGTATTCATCAGTTTCCCTTTTCTCATTTCCATGTTTCAACGACTCTATGTGTTTGAATGTTCAGCAGGATTGATTGAACCAATTTTTAATTACCGTCTGAGGCTCCCATTCCAAAATTTTACCCATGTCACAATATGGTCCCCATTTGTTTCAAATCTCACCTAAAGACATGTTATAATGCTCGATTTTTTACCCATTATTGTACCTGTTTAAAACACTGTGAAAATGTTGTCAGAAACTAATAGTGAAAAACATTACCTTAAATATAGTATATATTTAATATAGAGTAGTATGAATGTAGCAAGTATGTACAGAGAAAGTTTCTTCTTTATTACTGCTTCTTATTTATTGTTGATATAGTCATGAGAATCTCTTGTTTCTATGTGGTGTAAAAATATTTTCCAAAATTCTTCTTTCCATCTCTGCCAACGTTGGCAAGAGGAGTGGCCGAAAAAAATGGGAGAATGACTACTGGTACCGAGCTATGCTTCTTTCCAGTAATCATCCTCCCTTTTTCTGGGGCTCAATACGGTGTCTAAAGTGTCCTTAGAGGGTTGGGTGTTCTGCAGAGGGGGCAGGAGTTGCTCACATCCAGGTGTCGGAGGAGACAACGCAAGAGAAATGCATGGCTACACTGCGTCTTTTCCGGCCTGTGCATCGTGCTGAGGCAAATTAAACACGAGTCTGGCACTTGGAAGACGTGATTGGGCCATTTCTGCCCAAAACACCCATCCAACACTGCTTGAGCCAAACGAGTCTAGGTGGTCAGCACCATAGCGTCTCTTGAGCACCATAGCGTCTCCAAGCCCTGTACACCAAACCGTACAGTTTAGGTATGGCATATTGAGTCCACAAGGATTGGATGGAGGCGCTTCTCCCCTTGGCAGTCTCTTGCTTTATGTATTCGCTATCCAGGTCGGCAGGTTCGAAATAGTAAAAACTTTCAATCCAAGGCACATCATGGGGCTCGTGGTAAGGTAGGATTTCCATCATCAAATCATTAATATTCTTGGCACAGATTGTTTCGAGTTCAATCACATCGGAAGGTTTCAAACGAATTAAAACGGTCCGAAAATTCATCATAAAGTTGATGTAATCACCGAGGTCTGCCTCTTGGTGCATGGCAAGATGCAGTGTGAAAGCTAAATCGTGTTCCATGTCTCAAGAGTAAAATGATGCGACTAGCTTCTGAGCCCTGCTTTTATAGTAGACGGAAGGAGGAAGTCGACTGATAAGGGAGAAGGAAATGTGTGCTAATGGCTTTCAAGTATGAAATGAAAGACACATGTTTGAACAATCAATCATTTATTGATATCATTTACATTGGTGGGTTGAATAATGAATCCATTGTTACTCAATTTCATGAGAGAATGATTTCTAGGAACCCACAAAACAATGTTGTTTGAAACCTCCGAGGGTTCCTGTTTGAGTCTTTTATTGGCCTGTGGTTGTTCCATGCGCCTCTTTCCAAGATCCAGGCGTTTGACATGAAGGTAGGGGGAAATTGTCTGGGTACTCTTGTCGCAACGAGTGATCGGGGGGACACCTCCACTGTATTTACGGAAACAGAGGGATCCACCATCTCCATGGGTGTTCTTTCAGGTTCGGCAGGTATTTTAGATTCAGCAGGTGGCATTCCCAGAGGTTCAGCAGGTCTTTCAGGTTCAACAGGTGGAGTAGGTATTCTTTCAGGTCTTGGAGCAGAGGGAGTAGGAATTTTCTCAGGTTCAGCAGGTCTCTCAGGTAAAGAAAGCCTCTCAGCCACAGAAGGCGTTGTCTTAGCCCTCAAGCAGCCTTCATAAACCATCTGTATGGATGGTTTGGATCCATTTTGCATCCGACGCATGTCCTGCAACTTTTGGATAAAGGTTTGGACCCACAGTCTCACCAAGATTGAATTGGGGATGGGAGAGTCTTGGACATGCAAGACGGGAGATGTTTTGTAACTCTCCACAATTAGATTGCTACGGTTCTCCACCAGAGCAGAACCCGCATTGAGACTGATGGAAAAACTCATGGTCAGCGACGACAGTTCGGCATTCAAAATGTTAAAGACGACATCGGGAGTCACCAGTTTTGACTTTTGCGTCATGATTGGATACTGTTTGTGGGCCGGCAACACATCTTTGCCTTGAATGACGATGTTCTCGAATTTTTTGACAAATTTGTATACTTTGGAGCGACCGAGTAGGGCTCCAACATCCACCAGTCTAAAGTAGAGCTTGCCATCCTTTCCAACCATAGCAGCTAATGGATAGTGTTGATGAGGCAGGAGAATTTTGAACTACATGATGACTCTTGAAGAAACACTGAGAGTGAATGAATTGCAACGGAAGGCTGCCAAACTTTTATACTCTTTTTCTCTAAAAAAATTTTTTTTGCATGGTTAAACATTTTATAGCCTGCCAATTATGTTCATGCTTCACCTTACATTCCTTGAAGAATCTCTGGTGTTGGGGAAAACCACGTTTGACATAATTGTACATTGTTTGCCAACGTACGCTATTTTCGTCCGTCATATGAATAACAAGTGTTAAATATTCTTTTCCATTTTTTAAAATTTCTTCCAGTTTTGCTTCACTGGGTTCGCCGTGCAACATTCGTTCTTGAAACACCATCGATTCCAACAAAACGTGGATGGCACAATCATGGGGTTGCTCTTCTCCCCGACCACACACTAAACAATCCGATTGACAAGAGCACGAATCCGAAACGACTGGCATGGCGGCACGATCAATGTTCAAACGGGACGATACAATTTCAAAAGGCACAAATGCAATGGTCAAGATGAAATGATTATGGTAGAAAGGTATTAAGCTTATAAAGTGTTAAGGGTATAAATAAAAAAAATTTTTTTGAGTACTATAAGGAACTGCTTTATTTTTTTCTTAGTTTACTTGCAACTTCATTTGCTGTTTTGAAAGCATTCATAATTATGGCTTCTTCCATGAAACCTTTAATCTCTGAATTGGAAGAAAATATTGTCCGAGGTATGCTCCAAGAAAATTTCTCAAATTTGTCGTCTTATAGACGCAGATTGAACGTTTAGTGGGTACATTGAAATTTCAAGAACTCTTGAAACTGCATCCTGTTCCCGTCAAGGTGGTAATGAATGAAAATGGATTTCACATTACGGACCTCGTCTGGAGTACGGAAAACTGCACTGAAGGACCAGATACTTGTGACTGTTATTTTTTATTTAAAGAACCCAAGAAGTATTTCATTGTCAAACAATTTGATCACGTCGTTGTACGGGATGGATCAATACATCACAAGGAATGTTTGAGAAAAGCCCTTTGTCAATGTGGAAAAATGACATCTCTATTTTAATTATCATTTCATCTTGACCATTGCATTTGTGCCTTTTGAAATTGTATCGTCCCGTTTGAACATTGATCGTGCCGCCATGCCAGTCGTTTCGGATTCGTGCTCTTGTCAATCGGATTGTTTAGTGTGTGGTCGGGGAGAAGAGCAACCCCATGATTGTGCCATCCACGTTTTGTTGGAATCGATGGTGTTTCAAGAACGAATGTTGCACGGCGAACCTACTGAAGCAAAACTGGAAGAAATTTTAAAAAATGGAAAAGAATATTTAACACTTGTTATTCATATGACGGACGAAAATAGCGTACGTTGGCAAACAATGTACAATTATGTCAAACGTGGTTTTCCCCAACACCAGAGATTCTTCAAGGAATGTAAGGTGAAGCATGAACATAATTGTCCAGCTGTAAAATGTTTAACCATGTAAAAAAAATTTTTTTTAGATAGAGAGAGTATAAAAGTTCGACAGCCTTCCGTTGCAATTCATTCACTCTCAGTGTTTCTTCAAGAGTCGTCATGTGGTTCAAAATTCTCCTGCCTCATCAACACTATCCATTAGCTGCTATGGTTAGAAAGGATGGCAAGCTCTACTTTAGACTGGTGGATGTTGGAGCCCTACTCGGTCGTTCCAAAGTATACAAATTTGCCAAAAGATTCGATAACATCGTCATTCAAGGCAAAGATGTGTTGCCGGCCCACAAACAGTATCCAATCATGACGTAAAAGTCAAAACTGGTGACTCCCGATGTCGTCTTTAACATTTTGAATGCCGAACTGTCGTCATTGGCCATGAGTTTTGCCATCAGTCTCAATGCGGGTTCTGCTCTGGGGGAGAACCGTAGCAACCTGTTTGTGGAGAGTTACAAAACATCTCCCGTCTTACATGTCCAAGACTCTCCCATCCCCAATTCAATCTTGGTGAGACTGTGGGTCCAAACCTTTATCCAAAAGTTGCAGGACATGCGTCGGATGCAAAATGGATCCAAACCATCCATACAGATGGTTTATGAAGGCTGCTTGAGGGCTAAGGCAACGCCTTCTGTGGCTGAGAGGCTTTCTTTACCTGAGAGACCTACTGAACCTGAGAGAATTCCTACTCCCTCTGCTCCAAGACCTGAAAGAATACCTACTCCACCTGTTGAACCTGAAAGACCTGCTGAACCTCTGGGAATGCCACCTGCTGAATCTAAAATACCTGCCGAATCTGAAAGAACACCCTAGGAGATGGTGGATCCCTCTGTTTCCGTAAATACAGTGGAGGTGACACCCCCTGATCACTCGTTGTGACAAGAGTACCCAGACAATTTCCCCCTACCTTCATGTCAAACGCCTGGATCTTGGAAAGAGGGGCATGGAACAACCATAGGCCAATAAAAGACTCAAACAGGATCTCTCGGAGGTTTCAAACAACATTGTTTTGTGGGTGCCTAGAAATCATTCTCTCATGAAATTGGGTAACAATGGATTCATATTCAACCCACCAATGTAAATGATATCAATAAATGATTGATTGTTCAAACATGTGTCTTTCATTTCATACTTGAAAGCCATTATCACACATTTCCTTCTCCCTTATCAGTCGACTTCCTCCTTTCGTCTACTATAAAAGCAGGGCTCAGAAGCTAGTCGCATCATTTTACTCTTGAGACATGGAACACGATTTAGCTTTCACACTGCATCTTGCCATGTACCAAGAGGCAGACCTCGGTGATTACATCAACTTTATGATGAATTTTCGGACCGTTTTAATTCGTTTAAAACCTTCCGATGTGATTGAACTTTAAACAATCTGTGCCAAGAATATTAATGATTTGATGATGGAAATCCTACCTTACCACGAGCCCCATGATGTGCCTTGGTTTGAAAGTTTTTACTATTTCGAACCTGTCGACCTGGATAGCGAATACATGGAGCTAGAGACTGCCAAGGGGAGGGGCGCCTTCATTCAAGCCTTGTGGACTCAATATGCCATACCCAAACTGTACGGTTTGGTGTACATGGCTTGGAGACGCCATGGTGCTCAAAACCTGACCACCTAGACTCGTTTGGCTTAAGCAGTGTTGGATGGGTGTTTTGGGCAGAAATGGCCCAATCACGTCTTCCAAGTGCCAGACTCGTGTTCAATTTGCCTCAGCACGATGCACAGGCCGGAAAAGACGCAGTGTAGCCATGCATTTCTCTTGCGTTTTCTCCTCCGACACCTGGATGTGAGCAACTCCTGCCCCCTCTGCAGAACACCCAACTCTCTAAGGGCACCTTAGACACCGTATTGAGCCCCAGAAAAATGGGAGAATATTTAATGGAAAGGAGCATAGCTCGGGACCAGTAGTCATTCTCCCATTTTTTGGGCCCCTATTCTTGCCAACGTTAGCAGAGATGGAAAGAAGAATTTTGGAAAATATTTTTACACCACAAAGAAACAAGAGGGATTCTCATGACTATATCAACAATAAATTAGAAGCAGTAATAAAGAAGAAACTTTCTCTGTATATACTTGCTACATTCATACAACTCTACACTGGTGTGCAAAAATTAAGGACGAGACGGTTTTTTCAATATAAATTTGTACAAAAGCTTTCCAAATCAACACATTTAATACCGTAAGATCCCCAATACGTAAGGACATGTGTAATGTAAGCAACACTAACTAAAAGAGAAATCAGAGGGATAAAAAGAAGCTTGATTGAAAAAGTAGCATGGAGCGCAATGCGACTGAAGGCCGAAACATCCCTGTTATGGGTGTCCAGCAAGAAACATCCGGTCTTAAGTAGGGGATATGATCTCCCCTGACTGCTAGGCAGGTTTCACAGCGTCTGCCCATGCTGAGAATGAGGGTGTCAATGAGTTGTTGAGGCATTTTGCCCATTCGTCTTGCAGCGCCAATCGAAGCTCCCGAATCGTTACTGGTGGTAAGGTGCGAGCTGCCAAGCATCTGCCTAGAAAATCCCATACATGCTCGATGAGATTGAGATCCGGAGATCGTGCCGGCCAATCCATACGTTCAATATTCTCACTCTCTAAGAGTTGTTCGGGAGCTATTGTGCAATGACATGGTGCATTGTCGTCCCTGAAAAGGAACTGCAGACCCATAGCGCCTCTAAAAAGACGCACATATGGAAGAAGAATCTCGTTACAATAACGGGTCCCCTTGACTGAACCTGCGTCGAAGATGTGAAGGTCTGTACGACTACCAAGCATGATGCCTCCCCAACGAGAACACCGCGACCCCTCCATACCTGTCCCTTTCAATGATGTTCGAGGGATCATTGCGGCTTCCCCGCTCTCTCCAGATGAGTATGCGATGATAATCGCTACTCAAACTGAATCTGCTCTCATCTGTAAAGAGTACTCGTCCCCATTCATTGTCTCTCCAATTCCGGCCTTCCCGGCACCACAGAGAACGCCTTCTCCGATGGGCAGGCGTTAAAGGTACACACCGTACAGGGCGTCGTGCAAACAGACTACCACCGTGCAGTCTTCTGGCCACGGTAAAACGCGATATCGGTCGTCCAGTCGCCTGTGTTGTGTGTCTAGCGATTTCTCCCGCTGTCTGCCGCCTGTTTCTTCTGGCCTGTAAGACAATGTACCGGTCATCTGCGGGTGTGGTTCCTCGTGGACGACACCTAATGAACCCCCGGTTAGCTGTTCCTGTAGTTTGAAATTGTCTCCAAAGTCGTGAAACGATGCTGTGAGCAATTCCGAACTCTGCAGCCACACTTGTCACACTGCGGCCTTTCTCCAACTTCCCAATGATTCGACCTCGAGTAAAAGCATCCAGATGTCGTCTAACAGATTGATTATTCGCCATTTCTCGCTGAGGCAGCAACTCGGTGTCATTTTAACTGCTATACGGCGTGCAATCTCTTTGCCAGAAATACTGATCTTACACCGACAACATGCTTTATACTACTCAGACACTCCTCCATGACGTCTACCTGCATATCTGCGCATGTGCTACCGTACATCACGTTACTTAATCTCCTGATTCGTCTTTCTGTCCGCTCTGCCTCTTCGTTCAGCTGATATGCTAATTTTTCAACTTCGTCCTTAATTTTTGCACACCAGTGTATATTAAATACATACTATATATAAGGTAATGTTTTTCACTATAAGTTTCTGACAACATTTTCACAGTGTTTTAAACAGGTACAATAATGGGTAAAAAATCGAGCATTATAACATGTCTTTAGGTGAGATTTGAAACAAATGGGGACCATATTGTGACATGGGTAAAATTTTGGAATGGGAGCCTCAGACGGTAATTAAAAGTTGGTTCAATCAATCCTGCTGAACATTCAAACACATAGAGTCGTTGAAACATGGAAATAAGAAAAGGGAAACTGATGAACACCAAAAAACTGTAAATAAAGAGACATAAATACTTTGTGTTTTTTGTGTGTGAAAATATTTGAAATGAAAAAGTAAATGGGCAGTTAAAACTGTCCTCTACAAGTAAAAAAAATTCATTTTTATTAATAAAATATTTTTTGATGGTAGAGTTTAAAGCTCCCAATCATCTCATGATACTCATTCCTACAAAAATGAAGTCCCCAGACGAGATGATGATATTATTTACATGTTCAATGTACGAACACCTATCTCACCTTTACCACCAACTCCAGTGGCTTCTCCATCCCATGAACAATCTCAAGATTTGATTTATGATTCGTTACCACCCATGGAACAATTTACAGTTCCCGAGTCACCTTTGAAAGAACCCATGGAACCATCTAGAGTTCCCAAGTCACCTTTGAAAGATCCCGTGTATTCTAAGCCACCAATTGTTTCTAAATCACCTGATCCACCTTCAAGAAGGTTGATTCCATTATTCATTGCTCTCCGCGGTCCAGGGAAAGACGAAATGAGGAAAGACGGAATAAGGAACGAGGGAATGAGGAACGAAGGCCACGAGACCCCAGGATGTATAGAAGACCCGATTTCAGACACTCGTATCGAAGGCATGATTTCAAACCCAGAGTGTTTCGGAGACCCCTTATGCACAGCAATTTATACCCATTTCCCAGGAAAATGCCCAACTCTTTTTCCACAGCCAAGGTTTGGCCGTGCTGTGTATTAGGAACAATGGTTTCACGCTGACCAACGAAGTCGTCTCGTATGCTATGGATCGGGAATGTCCCAACGAACTGTTTAAATTTTTACACTATCTCAATGTTGGTACCATTAGTGTCACCGACCAACATTCTGAACAAACATTTAAGGAAATCCAAGCCAGTTGGAGCTCCTCGAGTCAATTCAAGTGAACCCCTGTGATGCTTTTAAATTCAAATGGACGTGAGCTGGGTCAATGTCCGTTTTGTAATCAGTCCATATGTCATCGTTGGATTGCAGTGCAAGGTATGTGTGCTATTCTGCATCAACCCATCAATCCCATTTTTCACTCGTGATTGGTTCAAACACTCATGGTTGGCTACAGATGACTCCACCTACATCCTGTTGAAAAGTATAAAAGAAGACTCGTCTCGACGCTTCACTTCAGTGCACAATGGACCAAATCGATCCCTTCCCCAAGCACATTTCAACGACCATGGTGCCCGTGACGCTGCCCGAGAAACCAGACGCCTTGGAATATGCCGCTCGGCATTGACAAGTCCGTACTTGCTTTATTTATCAGGAACCCAACACGAAACGAGTTTTTGTCTTGTTTTGCAAAGACAATTGGTACCAAAAAAGACGCTGGTGGATAACTTCAAGGGTGCCATCATGGTGGCAAAGCACGTGAACGAATTCAGGCCCGACGATGTCTTGTGGGAGAAAATCTCCAAGGGACTTTTGAGAAATCCCTATCGACCCCTCAAAAACACCGACAAGAGGATGGTGTACATTTATAACAACATGTTTTTTGTGAAAAAAGACTTTACTTTCGGCTTCCGAACGGTAAAGTCTGGCGAGATTCACCTTATTCAAACGACCAACGTCCCCATGCTAATTTATGAATTTCCATCGTCTAGTCTCAGGTGTCGAGCCAGTCCCAATTTGTTTAGGAGGAGCTTTGAGCCCTATGCTCAGATGCTCTATCATCGAATGGTGTTGGAACCCCACACGGCCTACCCGATCCCGGCTGGAATCCGCTACATCTTGTTGACGATTCAAAAGACTGTGTTTGGTTTGGACATTATGCCCGAAACCATTCTCCCCCAGCTCATGGAGAATGGATTTATCCTGGGGATTTTAGAAATATGAAACGGTACGATCAAAAAGACTACAAGCTAACTCCTCCTAACCCGGCTCATGTACCTGCAGATCCAAACAAACGACCTTTGGAACAACAGCCAAGGCCTTCCTCCAAACGAAACAGAGTGTTTATCACACCCGTCATCAGACCACCTGGGTTAATTCTCAGACCATCCACTGCCTTGGCAACCCCTCAACCCGTGAGCATTCCAGAGCCCCCTGTGCTGACGAAACCTCAGATCTTTCTACCAGATCCACCACCTGAACTGACGACACCACTTGTGCAGATTCCAGATCCACCTATGCAGATACCAGTCTTTCAACCACCTTGTGACAAACCTATACGGAACTTTATCACTAACCTTCTGAGACGTCTTTTTTAGGGAAATTTAATTCCCCTACCTATTTCCAATCACCTCCAAAAAGAGGACAGGGGTTCCTTATTATGCAGATTAGATCAAGTATTTAAGTCAAACGGAATAATAAAGTAAAAAGCAGTAGGAGAGAGAGATTGACGCAGGAAGGTATAATAGTGAAGTTAGAGATTTATTATTGAAGATTTCTAGGTGGTTAATCTCAGGAAGAGCTGAGCTGCAGCGTGGTAAATATTGATTTATAATTGAAGTCTCATTAAAGCTTTATATTAAGAGTGAGATTAAAGTTAAATGTTCAATAGGAATATTATTGAATATAATTCTGGGATCTCTTATTGCGGTAATCTCTGCGTGATCGATATTCTAATTGTTAATTAATTGGATCATTAAATATTTAAGTTAATTTAAAGGAAAGTCCCTTTTAAACCTCATATATCTATTTTAAATTATTTGTTATTAAAAGTCTTTGATTCTATTTGGGAAAGATAACCAAATAAAGAAAGTTATTAATTAAATGGCTACTGGTACTTCTTTGGCTCAAAATCATTCTCGTTCTCAAAGTGAGATCCAAGGGGATCTTCACAACCTGTGCAGATATCACCTATTCCGACGACACCACTTGTGCAGATTCCAGATCCACCTGTGCAGATTCCACTTGTGCAGCTCTTTTTACCAGATCAACCGCCTGTGCAGATCCTTCTACCAGATCCACCACCTGTGGTCAAGACTTTGGAGTCGACCCTTATGGAAGACTCTTCAATAGATCAGATCATGTCGTCCGTATTTGGAGACTGCTCACAACTTCTCCCGGCTTATACCAAAGAACCCCAGTTGCTGGACACGGTGCCTTCCCTGTTTGAGGAGAGTAATGATTTCATCTGGTTCTTGGATAATTTTGAAACAGGGTTGACCATAAAGCAACAAGAAGCCCCATGGACTTGACCATTCCCCGAATGAAAAAGAAAGTGAAAAAAACTACTGGGTTTAAAATGATTAAACCATTGGATCTGTCTGTACGCTATTGTTTGCCTTGCATGTAAATATTATTTTGATGTAAGTATTGTAAATATTATTTTGATGTAAGTATTGTAAATATTATTTTGATGTAAGTATTGTAAATATTATTTGATGTAAATATTTTTTTGTAAATAAATTTCATATTTGCCAGAAAACAGTCTCATGTTTTTGTCCAAAAAATACCAAGCTTGGAGACAAGAGCATGTAAAAAAATGGTTTCGGTACAACACTTGTTGGACCAGGGTCGACATCGCACCACTATTGTGTTTGGAAATCTGGGTCGGTGGCCAGATCGAGTCACGTATTTTGAGCAAGACTATCCTTGTACCATCATTTTTGAAACCAACTTTGGTGTGCACAGTCCTCGGTCGTTTGGAAAAACGGTCATTGTTTTTACGATTCATTTGGATCTGAACTGGGACAAAGGGGTCGAGTTGAGATTCTTTCAAGTGGGTCGTCCTCCCTCTCACCGAGTTTGGGAGGCTTATCAACCTCAAACTACGGATGCATATAGTATGGATTTTACAGACTGCCCTCAAGTCGGAGACGTGTACGTGAAATGGTTGGATGATGGGGAAATGCATCAAGACGAACCTGTTCCTTGGCACATGGTGGGTCTCCAACCTTGGAAGAGGGCTTTGGAAAATCACGTGCAGCGCTCGCATGAAAAGTCTTTGGCCAATGGGACGCTCTCTGACATCACGCTCTTCGAGCATATATAAAGCGAGCCACCCGCCGCTAGAATCATTCTGCTGTTTGAAGCAACATGTCGGTTTTGAGTCAACCAGCCTATTTTGCTCATGCCAACGTGTTTCATCACAAGGGCAAGCCAGTGCCCATCAAATTGTCCATTGCCTCTATTCCCGGGGATGGCAGCGATCCCGAAATCCTGTGCATCACTGTGAATCATGCCGGGCAAACTTCCAAGTCCAAAGACTTTCGATCCAACTGCCAAGAGAATGCCCAACTTCGTCTGGTACACCAACCGTTACCCAAGAGTGTGCCCGTGGAATACCTGCCCTTTTGCGTGAGGGGCAAGTTTAGTCAGCAGGCCCGAGGCAACAGGGGCCAGGTGGTGGTCAAAGGAGGGGAGCAACAAAAATTTTTCAAGAGATCGGACTGTATACCATGGCCCAGGAGAACCTGCCGAAATTCAAAGACATTTGCGATGGAACCTTTCCCAACCCCGTGCATGAGGGTGTGCACGAGGAAGAGGACATTTCGTAATAGACTATGCTAAAAATCGTATCAATTTTCCAAATACCTGCAGCAGTTTAATAAGCTGCATGATGAATGGAGCTATAAAGTTGCGGTACATTAAAAAATAGACATTGGCCCGGAAAAAGAGGAATCGAGTCAACACAAGAGTCGATTCGGTCCCCCTTTTTTCGGGCTAAATAGTGTACCAAGATTGGAGTGCACATTTTAAAAACTTGTGCTGAATCGTGCTGTTTGATGCACCAAGATTGGGTTCATCTGTATTGTGGAAACCTTGTGCTGAATCGTGCTGTCTGATGCACTAAGATTAAGATTGGGTTCATCTGTATGGTGGAACCTTTTGGCGCAGTTTGATGCAGCAAGATTGGATTCATCTGTATTGGGGAACTTTGCAGTAAATATTTCTTTCATCAGTGTCTTGTGATTCAAGGTTGGAAAAGCATCAGCCAATAGGAATCGATTCACGCGACCCAGCAGAGTATAAAAGGTGAGCGCTCATCCACCACAGACATTCTCACTCAGCAACATGTCTCACTTAGCCTTTTTTGCCCATGCCAACGTGTTTCACCATGGTGGCCAGCCTGTCCCGATCGAATTGTCCATTGCCAGCGATCCGGAGGATGGCAAGGACCCGGAAGTGATTTGTATCACGAATCTCCTTACGACTGCCAAAGACAGCTGGGCCAACAGGTACATCAATGAACGGCTCAGCTTGAAGAGCCACATGCCCGGATCTATACCCATCGAATACCTGTCTTTCTGCGTCGGGGGCAAGTTTTGTCACCTGGCCCAAGGAAACAGAGGCCTCATCTTCGTCAAGGGCTTGGACCAGCGGAAAATTTTTGAAAAGCTTCGACTTTTTACCATCAACCTGGAAATATTGCCCCATTTCCGGGATTTGAATGACCGCAACCTGCCTGATCACCTGCACGATGAGGTGCACAAGAACTATGACATTTCTGAGTGCACCATGGTTTAAATCCTATCGATTTGCGCGATACCTGCAGCATTTTAACAAGCTGCAGGCTGAATGTAAAAGACAAACTGCCCATCTAGTAGAGTGAGTGAAAAAAAAACTTTACCGAAAAAAGGGGGACCGAGTCCACTCGGTCCCTTTTTTTCAAGACACACAATATGCTACATTGGAAGGTATCTTTTTTTGAACCATGCGCCAGCCAATAGAAATCGTTTCACGTGACCTCATTGGAGTATAAAAGGTCAGCAGCCAAACATTCAATCATATTTTCATGCTAAATATATTTCGCTGTCAGGATTTGAAATGATTAATATTCTCAAATTCTGGCAGTCTTATCGGTAAATGTTTTGAGCCAAAATCTTCAAGTCCGAAAATTGTTGGTATACCCCTTTTTTTGGGTCAGTTACTAAACCAAGATTGGAATAATATAGATTAGACTTACTTGTTGTCGTCTTCACACACCAAGATTGGAGGGCTTGTCTCGTTGAGTTGGCATGTCCTATGTTTTCTCACCAAGATTGGAGGGTTTGTCTCGTTGAGTTCGCTGGTGTCCTCTGTTTTCTCACCAAGATGCATACATTTCATTTGACATGCCAAGAATTTCATTTAACCCCTTCAAGATGTCTGAATTTCATTTGTTGATGACGCCTGTCTAAATTGTCTCTCTGGGATGGAATGAAAAATTTTCTCTCGCCCCGTGATAAAATATTTTTGGGAGAAATTTGAAAAAATTTATGCTGTTCATACATGGTTGCTCTCAGTAGAAATTTGAAGGATAATTAAATCGAAACCCTAAAGACAACTTTGGGATAAAATATTGGGTGAAAAGTGGACAATAGTCATACAAAAGAGCCGTTTTAACTTTTCTTTTGGATTGAAACCTTAAATGCAAGTTTTGCATAAAAAGTAGGTGAAAAATGTACAATAGTCATAAAAAAAGCTGTTTAAAATGAAAAAGTGGGAATAAAACCACAAAAATACAGCGTTGAGATGGTTTTCGTTACAAATGAGATGGTTTGAAAAAAGTCATTTTCTATTTCCAATTATTTTTTGAAAGGGTCACGCTGCTCAACTATTTTTTCGACCGACTGTATGGAACCTATGGTAAGTACTGTAAAACGAGAGGTGAAATTTATTTTACAGTTATTATCATAGGCTAATGGTTTAGTGGCAAGAACACCGGCGCCTTGGAAATACCGTAGCATTGTGCCGTTTCCGCAATTTGTGACATAAGCTAATGGTGTAGAGGCACTCCTACGCAAAGCGATGCAAGCAATCCTCCAACGGGACGGGAATAAAGGACACTTTCAAATGAATGTGCAAACTCCTTTGGGGGAAACAACCATAGGAGGGATTTAAACGAAACGAGCGTGAAGAGAAGGGTAACAAATGAATGATTCAGCAACCCGAGGGCTTCGTTAACCATGGACGACCCACGGGAGAAGGATCAAACTATGAAAAGGGACCTCAGCTTTCTGTAAGACCTGCGATAATTCTTTCATGCCCCGCGATACCTGGAAGGACTGTAAAAAGGATGCCCAAAACTTGTACGGTTAAGGGACACGTTTCAACAAAGACTGTAAAAAGGGGTGAGAGAGTTTTGAGAAACACATTGAACGGCAAAGACTGTAAAAACAGGTGAGAAGGTTTTGACATATTGAACGGTAAGGACTGTAAAAAACAGGTAAGAGACGGTTTAAAAACACACGTTGAATGGTAAGGACTGTAAAAACAGGCGGTACACTCTTTAAAAAATGTGAGACGGTTTGGACTCACTGAATGGTAAGGACTGTAAAAAGCAGGCGGTAACCCCTTAAAAAAGTTTAGTTTTGGGACACTTTTATTGCAGTAACCACCATTAGCTAATGATAAAATTGTGAATATTCCAGAGTACTGAAAAGTTTCTGAAATCATTAAGGGAAAAAAAACCTTTTTTTTAATATTGTCATGGTTTTTTTATGATGGTAATAAACCCATTCAATACCATGTAATTTCCCAGCGTGTTTATCGTTGCAATGAATCTGAAAACATTTGAGTCACATTGATGAGCATTCTTCTCAGTCTACAATTTTCCAACAACAAACTATCCCTTTCGGTTTAAACACATTTATTTAGGTTTTAAAGATATCTCTTTCAGCTTTAAAGACATTCATTTCGGCTTTCAAGATATCTCTTTTGGCCTTAAAGGTATCTCTTTCAGATTTAAGAGCATCTCTCTCAGTTTCCCACTAATTTTCCTTGGATTGTAAATCGTTTTTAAATATGTCTCTTTCAGAACTTTAAATCCTCCACTATCCTTTTCCAATAATTATCCTGTTCCATTTGCTCTATTTCTTTAAATTGCTTCATGCGCTGCTTCACTTGGAACCAAGAAAGAAAATAATTCTACAACAATATGCTTGATATATAAACACTACATAAAATTTTTTTTAAAGATTATAGTTATTATTTTTTAATATGATTACTATTATCATGTTATAACATGATGTTGTTTTGATGCAATTGGTATACAATTTTTTTTTAACAATGCTTGTTATCTCGGTGATATTTTGGTTTTACAATACACATATCCTCCTCCATCCGCTAGGTTGTTTTGGCATTTCTCCCCACAATTCATTTAAACTAGTCACAATTCTTTTGCCCCGAGATGGAGCGTGTCGCAACGGTTTCGGTTGCAGATACGCCTCCAATTTCCAACCCCCTGGAATAATTCTTGGATGATTCCAAAAAAATTGGCCTCGGGCCCAAATGGAAACCATTGTCGTATTATACTTCATTTTTATACTGGGAAAATGTTTGAATCCACGCAGGATAAAGGCACGCAGAGCATCGGGGGCCACCACTTCAACCAGATTAAAATAGGGGAAAATATTTTGTATGTAAAGGAATACAGCCTCGGTCCGTAGAAATTCGACATCGGCAAAGCGATCGGAAGCGTATCCATAAAATCTCAATCGAGTTTCCACAGGACAAGGTAAAATGTGATTGTCTGCAAATGAGGGAAAGGTTATGTTGGGAACCTAAATGTAATACGCATTTTGACTTGATTTGTAAATTTCAATCATGACTTGATTCAAGATACCATTCGTAATGCTTTGTCGTACGGTAGGCTGTAATTTGGAAGGGCACGGGGCATTGTTTTCAAAATGAAAGGATTTCGTGGTTCATCAAAAGGTTCACCACTGCCATTTTTCAACAGCTCTCGAACCCAATCCTCTTCCTCCAACAGTTCATTTAAGCTGGTAAAGAATTTTTTGTCCTGACATGGAGAATATCTCAAAGACTTTATTTGTAGAAAGGAATCCAATTTCCAATGGTTTGGATTTCTTCGTTTTATGGTCCAAAATGTTTGAGTGTAGGGCCAAACATAAAGAATGGTGTCGTAATATTTCAGGGTCAATTCGGGATAATGAGAATTGATTTCTGGCACGATATAGTCACGCATATCTTCAAAGGACACAATACCATCCTCCGTTACATGGGAAGTGATTAAAGGATGGTTCTGTTTGTAAAAGAATCCAGCCTCGGTACGTTCAAATTGGACATTGAGAACACCGGGCGCATCGGTAAAAAATGCAAGTGGAAGTCCATGAAATTCCAGATGAGTTCCAACTCGACAAGGTAAAACATAATTTTCCACAAAGGTGGGAAATGCTACCTTGGGAACAATGATAAAGTACCTTCCGTGTGATTTGTAAATCTCAATCATGATGCAATTGAAACTCTCAAGACGGCAAAGTATTTATCTTCCTCTCTAAAAAAATTTTTTTTACTTGTAGAGGACAGGTTAGACTGTCCTTTTACTTTTTCCTTTACAAAAATTACCACACACACACACACAAAAATTACACACAATTTTTTTTGTTTCTTACTCTTTATTTACAATTGACATTTTTACTGCTATAGGTGCAATCTACATAGTGGTTTGTCATCTGGTTTTCATATGGTGTTTTGACAAAAGTTTTGTACAGCAACATAGAATAATTAATTCTATTGACAACTTTCGAGAGACAACAAATATTTTTACTTTTGGTTCAGTCAGTTTAACCAGACTCTGGATGGTTTCAACACTGGGTGTTTATTGTTTCATCGTATTCCTTGGAATATTGCAAGTTGTTTCATTAGATTCCTTGGGGAAACTGCAACAGGTTCCATGGGAAGGCATGTTCTTTTCAACAGAGTCATTGTGCTCCGGAGAAAATGTTTCATCAGATTCCATGGTGAGACATTTTATCTGGTAAGCAATCCTCCATAGGAATGATGATTTCAATCACGGGTTGGGATACATTGTGAGGATTGGATTCAATCGAGTCAAAAATGCATTCATTGGGGTAATCTGTTGGTATGGGAGCCGTCTAATGAATGGGCCTTTGACATTTGATTTCTTTCCGACGAACCTTTTTCACGTCCAGTTTAAAACGATGAATCCACTCGGGAATAAACACAGTTTTAGTGTCACGAGTGTCCATCAGGGTTAATTTAGGGCCATTTTTAAACTTGTCCGTAATCTTTCGCATGCCCGTTTGATGAGCATAGCTTATGGTGAGGGCCTTGAAAAACAAATCTCTCAACGCGAAATTTTCAGCATGCAAAATGGAAAAGACTCCTCCGATATCCACAACACGGGTATTTTGAAGAGTCTTGGGATAAGGTTTATGAGAAGGTAGCACATGTTTACAAGGAAAGACGTGGGAATGCTTGGAAACACTTTTAATCTGCAACAATTGAAGGAGATCGCAAAGGCGAAGGTACAGGTTACCATCCACCCCAATCAAGACTTGGTCTGGAGGGACTGAAGCAGTGAGAGCGAACTGGAACCACATATTGATGCAAAGATGTAGAGCTTAAAGTCTTTTATACTAACCAAAATTTTTTTTTATTTCTATAGATAGAGACTCACAACTCCAAGGTTTAAAATTTTAAATTACAAAATTTATTTAGATTATTTTTACTTGTTACATAGATGACAATACATATTACATAGAGACATTACAGTTTGGCAGCGTACAATACAATTATACAGCTTACATAAAGTCTTGGCAGGTTACACAATGCCCAGGCAGGTTGCATAAAATCCAGGTAGGTTGGCAGGTTGCATAAAATCCAGGTAGGTTGGCAGTTTACATAAAGTCTTGGCAGGTTGGCAGCTTACATATTCTTGGCAGGTTATAATGCAGGTTGGCAGCCATTACACATTGGCGGGGTCTTCCTCCCTCCAGCGGTAACATTTAATGATGTCGTGGACCACTGTTTCGGCCTAGTGCTCTCTCTTCTCCCACATATTGCATGACCTCGGGAATGATCCCGTCCAAGTACATGTAGGTGGCCATATCTGTGGCTCCAATCACCAAATCCCAACCGAGGTTCTCTCGTTCCAAATTATCTTTTACCAGGTGGACCTTGATAAACTGTTCCAGTTCATCACATGGGGCACTCGCACAATGTCGCTGTGGTCCCAATTTTCATCCTCTTCCAGGAGGGAATGGGAATGCTGCAGATTTTTCACAATGTGATGGTAGGAAAAGGATTGCAGGCTTTCCAGGCTCGCACGAATTTCCACCTGTCTATTGTCAAAGGGACTTGCGAAAAAATGCGATAAGGCACCCATTGCCTCTGGTAACGCATCCATTCATTGGAAACGAGATAATCACAATGGGGTCTGGCAGTCATCTTGATTTTAACACGGCTGGGAGGAGAGCTTTAATCGAGCTGCTGTGAATGAATGAACCTGTGGGACATGAGCCTCGCTTATATAGCTAGAGGACCGGAAATTTGATAATTTTATTTATTTTTCATGGTTGTAACTCATTTTATTTTACAGTTTTCCCAATCGATTCCGAGGTTGTAAAAAATTTCCAAAATAACCGGCATCCTTCTAACATCTAGGGATGGATTCAAGTAAATCTTGTATCAATTGATCCTTCGTGCCTGGTATAAACTCCAACATTGATTCGGAAAAACTATTAGAATCCGAGTCACTTTCCGTGTCGGACATTAAATCTTCCAAGTCGATTGCCCCCTCAGGGGGCTCACCTTCTTTAGGTGAGTACGGGTTTCACGCTCCCGAGGTGCCCTAGTGATCTTTTCCTTCTCCCTAGGAGTTTACTGTCTTTGGTAAACACGGGCTTCACGAACCCGTCGAACCCTAGTGATCCTTCTCTATTTTCGGCCCTCTTTCTTGCCATTCCAATTTTCCTTTTCTTCTTTTCACGTCCAGACCACAGATCTACATTCAACAATGTACTTTGTTCCATCTTTGTTTTTTTCTGGTAAAAAATTTGATGTTTTTTACTACCGTATTATGGTTTCCATTTTATATTATGTTCTTTTCATTTGATTTTCTTATATTTCTTTCAATATTTTGATTCTGTTGCTTCTTTTATGTTCGATTATTGATTTTTTTGTGTTCAACTTCTTATCTTTATTTTTCTGCCACGAAGCCCTGTGGCAGACCAGGACTGAGTGGAATGAAGTTGTGTCTGATGGTTTTTCACTTTTGGTATGATGACACAACGGACTGCTCCCTGGGAAAACTGGCACTTGGAGCGGGGTTTTGAACTTCTGAGGATCTTTGGACTAGTGAGGTGGGGTCTTGGAGGAAGCGGCCATGTAGAGGGTACAGGAGAAAAGCTGAGTTTTGCGTCTCAGGCCGCCAGATAGTACAGGAGCCCGGGACAGCCTAACCAGCATGTCCTGGCTGCTCTATCAGCTGGTGCATAATCCCGCCTGTCTTGTAGTTCCAGGTGGTGCCTGGATGGGGTCCTGCATTGCAGAGCGGGGGGGCTCTCCCGAGGCCACTACTGGTTGCTGACTCTAGGGCAAGCCCTGCCAAACTGGTCCTCTGAAAATCAAAAGGAATTATCCTCCTCCTTTCCAAAAAAAAATTCAAAATAAGTCAAAATAAGAAAAAAACTCAAAACGCATCTATTAAATCCCCCATCCCACCCTACCCATCTCATGATGCTAAACATATGGATGATACAGTCCTCCTATTACCTAAATTTACCGTTGATGAAATTGCTCAACACACACGGTTTTTAATTTTATCCCTACCAAACAATGAAATGTCCCGAAAATCTCCGTTCATTATTCACAAAGCTTTACTAGGAATAGGTGGAGAACCTAAATCCATTAAAAAATTACGATCAGGTGACCTACTTATAGAAACAATATCTGCTGTACAAAGCAAATCTTTTTTACTGGCCAAAACCTTTATAGATTCTCCACTGATCGTAACTCCTCACAGAACTTTGAATTCTTGTCGAGGAGTCATCTCTGAATCCGATCTTTTATACGCATCTGAAACAGAAATTTTGGAAGGTCTTTCTGACCAGGGTGTCACTCAGGTCAGAAGAATTAAGATAAAAAAAAGAAACGTCACTTTTTCCTACTAAACATTTAATTTTAACTTTCAATAGCCCTAAATTACCATCAAATATTAAAGCTGGTTACCTAAATTGTAAATTACGTCCATATATACCGAATCCTCTGCGCTGCTTTAAGTGCCAAAGGTTCGGTCATTCCCAAAATTCCTGCCGCGGACAACTGACATGTTCTAGGTGTGCAGCTGTAGGGCATTCTTCTACAGATTGTACCCTAGAACCAAAATGCATTAACTGTTCTCAACCGCATACTGCTGATTCCAAACTTTGCCCGAAGTGGAAAACCGAAAAGCAAATTCAAGAAATTAAAACTAATAGAAATATAACATATGTAGAAGCCCGAAAATTAATCGTCCCACAAACGTCTCACACTTATGCTCAAGCTGCTAAATCCTCTAATAAAACCAGTTCTACTCAAACAGATGAAAATATAACGAAAATTAAATGTCCACCTTTGGAATTACTTCAACCCCTTTCATCCACGACAAGAACAAATTTATCCATATCTACTCCTGATGTTTCTACATCATCATCTTCCACCCAAGCCCAACTCTTGCCGTCCACCTCTTCAATATCCACTAGTAACTCAGAGTCTCAACCACCTATTCCTACATGTACTGATGCACCTTCCGACGATATGGTCACCCCTATTGAATCATCTTCCTCCATCATACCAACTTCCTCATCACAGTCCGTTATTCAACCACCCTCTGATTCTCATACAGTACAGGATGCCAAGAAACTTGCAAAAGCACGATCGAGGAAAAGAAAAAAAGAATTATTGAAAAAAATGAAAGAAGCAATAATAGACATTAAAATGAATCCTCATAGACCTAAAAAACCGGCCTCTGATGAGTCTACAACGGATGAGGAAGAAATGATTGTCTACGACGTGGAAGATGAAATTGAATCAAATCCCGATTACGTGAAACAAAATGGTAAGACCTATTACCAGGGACAATTACTGTTAACTCCAACGAAACACAGAAAATAACTTTTTTTTTCAATACCTGTCCAACTTGGTGGGGAATTCTCCCCACCAATCTGTATTTTAACATCTTTGATATTAACTTTTATATCCATAAATTTTAAGATTTTAAATTTTTTTTACCAGACATATTATAAACTTTTAACGTTTTAACAAAATGTTTGGCGCAGTTTAGCCAAAATTGGCTCTTGCGCCAATAGCCCCAAAATTCACTCACTCACTCCAAGTCGATTGCACCAATCTCGGGGCCATATATATCTCGCAAGACCTGTAATGCAAATGCACCACATCCAATGCTAATTTTATCTTTTTTGAATAATTTACTCCGACAATAGGGACATGTATTTTTGCCACTTTCCACCCATTGTTTTAAGCAAATTGAATGAAACGTGTGTTTGCATTGAGTCAGTGTGTACCGCTCAGAATCGCCATTGTTCAAACATATGCAGCATTCAGTGTAATCGTTGCTTCCCTGTTTGCATGTGCTCAGGGAATCGTGTTCAGATTGCATCATCCTTGAGAAAGGGTAGCAAGCACAGCAATCTCGGGACGCCAACTTGTTTCAACACGCGTGATCACCCTCAAGACATTGAGCAGGGCAATCTATTGGGTGTCACAAGTGATTGAAGCACAGACATCAATTTGCATTCACTCAAAACTTGCAGAAGCTTGCGCTGAGGTTTATGCTAATTAACTAAAAAATTTTTTTTACTTGTAGAGGACAGTTTCAACTGTTCATTTACCTTTTCTTTTCAAATATTTTCACACACAAAAAACATTCCACACAAAAAATTTTTACTCTCTTTATTTACAATTTTTCAAAATACAGGTCAACATGGTCTGTCCCTTTCATCTGGTATCTTTATTACAGAGTACATCAATGGCATGATTCATCATCTGGTATCTTTATTACATCGTTGACGATTCATGCCATCTGGTATCTTTATTACAGAGTACATCGATGACGATTCATGCCATCTGGTATTCTATCATTCTGGTTGGCCTCGACTGCACGTCAAAGTGCGCGAATTGGTCGAGGCTGGATTGGTTTATTTAGGGAAAGAAGATTACGTGCAATGTTATTGGTGTGCTGAAACGTTTGGCAATTGGAATAATGGATTGGATCCCGTGTTGGAACACAAGTTGCGCTACAAACAATGTAGATATTTAACAGATGCTTTGTATAAGAGAAAAATACATTTCAGACTGAAATATTTTGGAACATCTGTTTTGAAACCATTTTGTGAAGGTGTAAAGTGTAAAACTTACTTAGAACGAGCCGCGTGCTGGGCCAATCTTCCTTGTGGACATTTGGTATCGTGCGACCAGTGTGTGGTTCCAGAAAGGTGTGCTCTGTGTCGTGGACCCGTAGAATCGAGAGTCAAAATTTATATATGATGCCCAGGAGTGTTGGGAGGGCTCACATGAATTATTGTATCAAGGAGACGGACCCAGGAAAGGATTTTGTTGATAACGTAGAAAAGACAAGTAACCAAATATTTGTTTAGCACAGAAAGATTTTGTTGGGAAGCCAAGTGAAGCATTTTTACCCAGGAAGGATTTTGTTGATAACCAAGAAGAGACAAGGTGTAAAGACAAGTAACCAAATATGTGTTTATCCAAGAAAAATTTTGCTGGGAGCCAAGTGAAGCATTTTTACCCAGGAAAGATTTTGTTGATTACGTAGAAAAGACAAGTAACCAAATATGTGTTTATCCAAGAAAGATTTTGTTGGGAGCCAGCAAGCAAATATTTGAGTACCAAGATCTTGTTGGGGAGGTAAGTAAATAAATATAAATTTATCCAGTTGAATGGTATGTGTGTAAACAGTAGATTGTATTAAGAAATAGAGAAAATTGTGTTGAGAAGAGTTTGCTGTGACATGTCAATAGTAAACAAAATATTTTTTGTTATTGAAAATTTTTGTAAATGAAAAGTAAAACGACAGTTAAAACTGTACTCTAGATGTAAAAAAAATTTTTTAATGCTATATGGTTTTATAAGCTCGCTGCTGCTGAGAGCTGTCAGCTTCATTTCTTCAACAGAATATTTCATCAAATTGCCGAGATGATTCCCATTCTCAAGAGATTCAGTGATTCATTTTATATGGTCCTAGTTGATGACTTCCAGCTTTTTTGACTGAATACGTTTTCAATTGTCCTGAATTCACTACTATAGAATTTCAGGGTATTACTCAGACCGACGGTGAAGTGGAGGTCGAGTTTTTGAAATTCCCGGAAGGATTCGCCTATATTAATGATGTTGAAAGTGAATTTTATGAAAATGCATTCGCTTTAGTGTCTAAATATTATCCGGAGGATGAAGAATATCTAACACCTGATGTTTTGCTTGATATGCTGATTACTACATTTATTGATCCCATTGTGAACATGTACACAGACGAAAATTGTATTCACATTAGGACCTCTCCACCCGACGACAAGGGTTATCCCGAAGAATTTTCCACCGTGGGCTATCTGGAAATGAAACATACACAAAACTCAAGATTCGAGGGTAAAAGAGTCTATGAAAGTTTGATGGACTTGCCACACTTGTGTGATGAATATTGTAATCACACCTCTCCACCCGACAACGTGGACATGTCTTCAGATAATTTGCGGGAAGAGGATTTTTCCGAGGTGTCTTCAGACATTGCTTCAAATAACATGAATGCTTCTTTTGATACTTCAGGTACTAAGCCGTTGGAGAATTCTTCAAATCTGTTATTAGCCTCAAATAATATGCAATTGGATAAGATGTATGATATACCTTCCGATAACATGGTCTCAAATAATATGCAATTGGATAAGATGTATGATATACCTTCCGATAACATGGTCTCAAATAATATGCAATTGGATAAGATGGATGATATAACTTCCGATAACATGGCCTCAAATAATGTACAGATGGATGAACTTACAGGGATCAAAAAATTATGTAAAAACCAAATGTTGAAGGAG
>BMAU01011548.1:0-143055 GCA_019973935.1 Trichonephila clavipes
TTTTTCAGTACAAGTTGCATTTCTTTCATTTAACTTTTATTGTTTGCCATGCAGCAATGCAAATTGTAAATCGCTGATGTTTACTACGATTTTTTAATATTGCTAAGATGTTTTTCTTTTGCTGTTTCTGTAGATAGTGAATTACTGTTATACCACCCCATTTTATGAGCAATTCAAATGCATCAGATTACGTAGGCATAACTCGGTCAGTTTTTATAGCAATAAAATGAAAATTTTTGTATTTACTTTGTTTTTGTGAACTGCATCTTTTCCTAAATACAAGTGACAGGACCTGGGAAACGTTTAAAAATTTAATTTTTGTAATTTTTTATTAAATAGGTTGTTTTGGTTCGAAAAGCACGTAAAAACATTATTTACCTTTTTAAAAACATTTTTCAAATTGAATGTGCTTATCTAAATAGAAAGGTTCGGGTGTTAGCTATTGGGTCACATTAAGGCTGGACACCCTGTATATAGAGAGAGGTTTTCAGTTTCCCTTAAAAGTTTTAAACATAGTTTAGGAGCTAATTTAACAATATCGTACACATTTCTTCGTTATAAGTTTTAAATAATGATGAAAAAGATGCTTTTCGGATTTGAGAAAATTCTGAAATATCAGGATACATTAAAGACGAATTAGCATCTTTCTGATTCAACCAATTATATCGTATAGATTTGATAAGACGTACTGAATCAAAAATAACATGTAATTTTTTTGCATTATTAGCTGGATTTTGAATAACACTCTTTATGGTAGCATGCCACAATTTAGAAAAACAATTCTATTTATTCTGTTCTTATCACTTACAATGCAAACAACTGAAAAATCTACCTTTTCCATTAATAACATATTTTCTAAAGTCATAGAATGCAAGTTTTCAGCATTAATGTTCTTTACAGGATTGAATGATACTATTTCTTTATTTTTACTCAATAAAGAAGAATATAAAAAACATTGAATCGTAGTAGCTGCTTCTCCTTTCTCTGTAAATCCAACCATTTTATTACGTTTATATTGTAATCACTGATTTGATGAAAATTTCATCAATTTGTAATATTACCTGTTTCTAGTGGTCTTTTAGTTCACAATTAATAAAAAGAAATGTTAATCAACTTTCACAAACATGTTTAGGACATTATTTTTAGATTAGAAATCAGATATGGGATTTTGTCGCATTAGCAGATTTTCTTTTAAATATTCAAAACTGGTAATTTCGTCTCTCTAAATGAAATCAGTAACCAGTTGTTCGTCAAATTGTTTAATTTTTTCCTTTCATTGAATTGTCACCGAGCGTTCTTTAATTTTTCTATTCAAATAAGATGAACAACCAGATAAAATGCAAGGATATGCATTCTCTAATAATTTTGGATACACTCTAGATATTTCTATAACACTACCAGTCTTGTATATAATTTTATCATTTCTCACAATGAAAGATTCAGGGAAGTGTTTAATGCACATCACACTATTGTTAGTATTCTTAAAATTCTCTCTCTCTCTCTCTCTCTCTAGGAGTTTTCTTTTTTCAAATTTGTAACAACTTTTCATCTTTTGGGAAACGAAACACAGAAATGCATGGCTGTCCCGGTTTATTAGAAAAACAATTTGGTACACAATAATAACGAGGAATTATTTTAAAATGTAGAAGATAACTAAGATTTGACAAAATAAAAAATATATAAATTAAAACACTATTTTCTCTTATAAAATAAAATATCTTAATCTACAAATAATTAAGGATGTTGGCATATATGCATCAATTAATTATATTATGTCCTCAAGACTCAAAAGAAAAACATCCACCAGAATAAAGTTAACAATAATATAAATATCGTACCTTTTTCTTTATGGTTAATAAAGAAATCCTATGTAATCTTTTTTCAGAAAATCCAGTTAATTTATCCTGAGTAACAAATAAACGTGGGATAAGCTACCAACTATATAAGCGCACAAGATGGAAGTGTGAGTATAATCGTTTCTCCCGCCAAATCCTTATTCCCTCCTTTGGTCATGTGACTGTTTTTTACGAGCGTTCTGTCAAGGCTTGTTCATCAAGACGGCTTTGCCCGAACACGATTTCCGAATGGAGTCGAGAATGAACGTAACGTGCCCGAACCTGACGTTTCATTTAAGTTCGCTCTTAAGCAAAACACACCTATAAAGAAGTTATTACTTAAATTGTCTGGATAACTTTCAGAGAAAATAATTTCAAATTTATAAAATCATTCTTGAAAGAAAATGAATTAAGATGGGAGAGAGGAGATATATATATATATATAAGCAAATACTGTTTAAGTGAAAAATAAATACTTTCAAAGATATTTTATTAATTAATTGATCATAAATAGCTAAAATCTGTCGAAAAATACATTTATCTCTTTTGCGGATGAGTAATTGATAAATAATAAGGGAAAGCAGATAATATAGTTTATTATTGCTCATATTGAAAACATCAGTTAAATAGAAAAGGGAAAAGAGAATATGCTACAAAAACAGATTATATTTAAATATTATCCACAAAAACACACACTACGAAGAAAACCGTTGCTTCATAAAAAACATTGTGTAAACTTTTTCAAACAAAAACGCAAGAGAATACTAATTTAAATTTTATGAGATATACCTATGTTTTACTTTTCATTAAATATTAAATCAAGGGTTTCTGTGATGACACTTTGGATTGAACTGCTTATTATTTTTGAAACAAGCCCACTTTTTACCATTACACATTTTTTTTTACATTAGCACTTTTTACATCTTTGTCCAGTACGGCCACTTTGAGCTGTTGTAACAGATGAAAACGTTGTGTCAATATTTGGAACTTCTTCAACAGAAATTAATTCTCGCTGACATATACTGAACTGATATCTAGAATACAACTGTTTTATTCGGCCATCTCTAGCTCTTAATCGGAAAAATCCTCTCTAAAGCAACTAGAAACTGTTCAAGGAACTTTTTCGAAAGCGGCATTTCATACTTTAACGTAGTGCTTTTCAAACTTCCATGATTGGCGACCCAATTTTCAGTCATAATTCTTATCGCGTCCCCCTTAGACAATAATAATGCCCTTTGGTGCTAAGGCTACAATACAATCTTAATTATAAACCATACAAATTAGCAAGATAAGTATTAAATTTTGTATTGGTTACTTTAAGTAACATTTATTTTAAGCAAATTACTTTTAAGTAATAGAATAATTAAAATGTTATTTCCCTTTTCTCTAAATTTTAAATTGGAACATATTCCAACATAATATTTTATTAAAAATCTATTTCCTGCATCATCTATTTTTAAAGTATAAATGTCATTAGAAAAAGTCTAGTCTATGTTACTCTCGATCATATCCATCACATTTGTCGTTAATATTTAAAGCGAGATGACTTAAAAATGTTTTAACTCGGGAGAGCAGGCGCGCACTCAGTACTAACGTTAATATTCGCGTGAGGTGACTGAGTCAATCCAAAGTTTATTTTTTTATAATTATTTTATTTTATTTATTCACAATTCCATTGAATACTATAACTAAGAGAAAATATACTTACCAACTTTCAAGGACTTTTAATTTTTTCTTTGATAATTTGAGAAAAATCTATTAAAACTGAACTAAAATGTTTCAAAGGTACTAACCTTAATAAAGGGCACAAATCACAGGCACTTTTTGCTAACATTACGCGAATGATATTTGCAAGCAGAACCGTCATATTTTATTTAAATTATTGTAGTTTTGCTGTACTTTGACTTTGAGCTCCACGCGACCTCTCCCGGTATAAAAGTGTATTTAGCATAAAAATATGAATGTTAGTTCTAAAAGAACAATTGTGTAAAATGTGTATTTCATAATGCTTTATATGTTTCAGAAGACCCATAAAAATAAATCTTAGCCAAATAATCCTTCAAAGTGCTCTCTCTCTCCTCTCTATGTGCTTTGCCAAATATCATTAACTCTTTCACATAGAAAAAATCATGCATTATTTACAACTTCCCTAAACGAAAAACAAAAACACAAAAGAAGGGACAGAACTAATTATACGAATAAGTTCTAAGGTCAAACGATGATCAGCAACTCTGCTTTTTGGGTGAAAAGTCAATAAATCTTCCTTTTCTTTCTTCAGCTATAATGTACAGCATTTCCATAATAATAACAGTGATGAACTTTTTATCTTCCTACAATTTTTCTCTGGGTCTGAGGTTTTTTTTCGGAAAAAGTAGATTTTAGTTTTAAAAAGAAAACGTAATAAAAAATAAATTTCTCACTGGAATCAAACAAAATGTTTTTTTTTTTATTTAGTTGATTTAGTTGTTAGATCAGATAGTTAATGAACGTATCAAAGTGGAAAATTTTATTTTTGATGAATTTAAATCGCCAGCTGATATGTATAAATTATATCAGTATTCATGCGTATTTTTTTTTTGTCACAAATTATTTTGTTTACTTTTTTCCAGTATGTTAATTTTTTAAACCTTTTATTTTCGACATGCTCACGCCCCCAGAGGGCGCACCCCACAGTTTGAGAAACACTGCTTTAACGACCAAGGAATTGTTATTCAAAATAATACCTAGTTATATCGTAGAATTCAATATTTTTTTTTATACTTTAACTGACTTGTCTAGTTATTTCACGAAATATCTAGTTATTCAATGAAGTAACGGATTTCACACTTTAACTGTAATATATATATATATATATATATATATATATATATAATATATATATATATATATATATATATATATATATATATATATATATATATATATATATATATATATATATATATATATATATTCTCATATTGGCTTTGATAGCGTAAAATCTTTAAGCCTTTATTAGATCTAGAAGGGAAAGAGCTATATCACGTAATATTGAAATAGCCCCTCACATAGTCAACATTCTCATTTTTGTCATCATCATCAAATGTAGCAAAAAGAATTGCAAATCCGTTAAAGGACATTTCGAAAGAAGTGAAGCGGATAACTAATTTTGTAAATAAGAATACAGTTATGACTCATATTTTCTTAAAATTTATTAAAGGAACTATTTAGCAAATATATAAATTTGTTGCTACATGTGCAAGTGCGATGGTTATTGTGTGATAAAATGTTAAATTGATTTTTGAACTATAATAGAGATGATTAGAATTTTTGACATGATCCTTAATATAATAAGATTCAATTCAAAAGATAAAAATTTTACTGATGAAATATGAATACAACTGTACACGAAGAACATTCTGAGATAATTATATAATTTGTTTTTGAAAAAAAAAATGGCGCATCAGGTGGAAAAAACGATCATAAAAAACACATCTTTTGCTGATTAAGTGACGGAAAAAGCTTCAGTGTAGAAGAAATAGTGTATGCGCAGAATGAGAGAGTAGCAACAAGTGTCATACTGCTGGAAGTGTACGTTTGTGGTTTGAAGCGCACCAGGATGAGTTTAACGTTTTCTCCTGGACAGTAAACTCACCTGACTTAAACCTAATCGAGAATCTGTGGGACTATCTCGACCGGGTTGCTCGCGCCATGGATCCTCAATTGTGTTATCTAGCGTTGCTGGTCACGCCATTGGAGTCGGCATGGCTCAACATTCCACTGAACACCTTCATGTACCTTATTCATACTCCTCCTGTAAAACTCGCAGCATTTCGCTCGGCGAAAGGTGGTTATTCTGGCTGTTGACAGGTGTTACATTAATGTGTCTGGACTGTGTATTTGAATGTTCATACAAATCAATGAGAAAAATATTTTGAATTTTTTTTGAAACAATAGTAAATGTCTATTTGCGAATAATTTTGCTTATACAACTAACATAGTTAATGTCATGAAACTCTCCACCCCCTCCCCAAAAGAGGCTTTATTTGGCGGGGGTTTTCAGAAGAGGCCTAAATGCCAATGCGTTTTTTTTTACATCTTTCATTGCATGTGCGCGTGCCTAACGTTTTGTAAAAAAAACCATCTCTTTCTCACTGAGTGACAATAACTTTATACTAGTCACAGTCAATCGTCACAGCAAAAAAAAAGTTTTGTTCAATTTTTCTAGATATGGAAAAAAGTTTTCCGAATTACGATGCTGTTTTTCACCCTTTTGACAAAATTATCATTTTCTTCAAAAGAATATAATTATTCTCAATAATACTCTTACACAAATAAAAATACATTTAAGTAATGATTTTTCTAAAGATGTTTAAAAATGATAAAAATTTACTGCAATCTATGTTTGAAATCCTACACAATGTAATTTTTTTCATTTAATTCTTAAAAAGTATTTTTTTAGAAAATAAGAAAATTTAAATATAAATAGTTTAAGAAAAATATGTGCAGCTCTAGAAAATTAAAGAATTTCCAAAATTGTCTGAAATTTGACTCACTTTATGAATTTTCCAACATGAAACCTTCTATGAACCTTCTATGTTATAGTATTGTCTTCCAGGGGGGAGATACTGTTGTAGATTTTTTTATCTCTCTGGTGGAAATTGCATAATAATTTAAAAATTCTGATAGTTTACCTTCTATTCTATTTATTTCACGTATTTCTCATCAATAAATACATTAATTCAACTGAAACTAATTTGGTTTTTTTTTTTCATGAGTTTTTTCAAAAATTGTGCTAGATTATAGGGAACAATAATGATTTAAATAATAGCACCACTGATTGCTATGCAAAACTAGCAACTTTTCCTTGACAGTGCATGAATTATCCTGTCTCTCGTTCTTACGTTAATTGCGTTTTAAGAGGAAAAAAATTTAGAAACTGTGTGGAATATTTAAAGGGCGGGGGTCTCTTCCTCTATACTAGTTTGTGGCTTAACAGTTACATGTATATACCTAATTAAAATACAAATCCAATCGCAAGAGATTTTGCTCAATATTTACCCAATCATGACTCGTTTGTGTTGAACTCTGTTCGAACGTAGATTCTCAAACTGAAGAATCCTTTTTGATCCCGTTTGAAAGGCGGAGATATCTATATTTTTCATTTCCCATTTCAAATTACTATCATGCAGTTCTGTTGTGGAAATGTTTTTTTACTATCTCAGAAGTTATAATAATGCGCTCCCTACTGCAAAAGAATAAGTTCCCAAATATAAGTAATTTTAAGTGGGGAATGTGGTGATTGTGAATTAAGAAAGGAAAGTTATTCTGCACGACAATTGCATTTAAAACCGAACTATATATTTCCAGAGTGCACATGTTACAGCAAAGATTATTGGAACAAGGAAATGTGGTACCAGTGCTGCCTGCCAGAATGAACATCCACCTGTGTAGATCAACGCATTCACCAATGAATGGTGGAAACACAAGTTGCTTTTTTCACAATATGCAGGATACACTTGTTATGTATGCTCTTATATCGACAAGAACTATTATCCACATCGATTGGTAGCAAAAGGCCTGTACTACTGGTTTCCATTAAGCAGATTGCATTTGGAGGATATACAACTTTGTTTGCCGTGATGCAGAAATAAGGAATGCAATGCTTTCCTGGCCGTCCTATTTTCCTGATTTCTCACGAGTCAATCACGTGTTCGAGCCCGGTTTGAATCTTTGAATGTCGTCTGTATGCTTTGTCACGGCCACGCTAAAAAGACGAACTGCTTCAAATGGTTGACCGAAAAAGGAGAGTCATCAAAACACTGTTTTGATCCTGATTCGTTTCATTTGGAATAGTCAATTTTTTTTATCGCAAGACCATTTTTCTTCTTTTTTTTGAAGTACAAATTTTTCAAATACGCTAAGCATTTAATGTAACAAATACATACTACGACATAAAATTGAATGGACAATTAAACGGAAATATAGACTATTGTACCGTT
Organism: Trichonephila clavipes; assembly: GCA_019973935.1. Lineage (NCBI taxonomy): Eukaryota > Metazoa > Arthropoda > Arachnida > Araneae > Nephilidae > Trichonephila > Trichonephila clavipes. Next base: position 7,817 of record BMAU01011548.1, read on the forward strand.
TCCTGCCCTTTTTTACTTCGACTACTTCATTTTCCGGCGATTCGACGTCGTTTTCGTGCTCAAAGATCCAGGTCCTTCATTAAGTAGCACCCTCTCTTGATCATTAACAACGTTTTCATTAATTCCTTACAACACCATCAACACTCCCATTGATGCTGTCCGAGATGTCACTAGACGTCTTGGTCCATGCGATGCCATATTCCTACATTGACCAAGGGTAACTATACGTTGGTGATCCTGCAAGTAGACGTTGCTCTTACTCAGTTTTACGAGCATCATTTGAGAAGAAACAATTAGTGTTCATTCCGGTCTTCTGTATTTACCAAACTTGTTTGCTTTTTAGGCACTTTCTGGTGTTGCACTTATAGTGACATGCAGGGAAAAATACGCTAAATTGTACACATTGAAGTTTTAAATGTTACAGACTTTTTTTCTGTTGTTTCCGAATTTAAAATAGTATTTCCCTACGGAATAGGTGCTTAGAAATTATTTTTTTAAAAAATTTACTATTTGTGGATAAAAAGTTGTATTTTTCTTTACTTAGAATATGTTTTATCCTAACTTGGTGTGAAATACAAATATGACATATGATTATTTTGGTTCGATTTGTTTTTCAATTCAGTTTCAAATATATGCTAATGATGCATTTCTTTCCACAGGGTTGATATCCATATTTTCATCCATAGTAATTCTATTAATTCTATTCAAGCACTTTGAATGCAAAAAAACTGGAGAAATGAATGGAAAGTAAGTTTTTAAAAGTTTAGACACTCATTTTTTTAAGTACGTTTGAAAATATATTAAATTTTAAGACAGATTCTTCGAAAATAACTTGATATCCCTCTAAATCTCTCTCTCTCATCGGTGAGTTTTTTTTATAATATTCCATCATCCAAACATTGTCATCTTTCAAAAATATTTATCAGCCATCCGAAACACAAACAAGAAAGGCGGCACACAGTGCCCGCTTTATTTATTTGTATAAAATAAAGAAAGATTGAATGTGATTGAGTAATTAAGGGAAGAATCATTGTTTTTTTATGTTTACCAATTTTCATTAAAAGAAATTCCATAGTTTAAGAAAAAACATAAAAGTATGTTTTTTTTTTTTTTTTTTACTTTGGTACACTTATGTGGAATCTGGATTCAAATCTGCGATTCATCTTGAATATTTCTTGTTACGAAATTTGTGTCCTTACAATGTGCTTACAAAATATATTAACGTCACCTGCAAATAACACAGGGTATCCCAGGATTATAGTGGGAGTAACTTTATAAGGAGGTAATGGACATCACAAGAATTCAGATTTGCATAGCAACCAATGGATGGAAACATCGTCGTTTGGCGTTGTTCACAAGAGCATTGAATGAAACAGGCCTGCATTAACGCAGTGGTTTGAGCTGTCATCGACCGCAGATGAGTTACGAACGAGCAGTCAGATATGCACCTGATTAATGGATTGGCAGAAGAAAATGCACGAGAAGCATACGGGTTGTATCGCAAAGGTACATACAGAGAAATGCATCAGGCCACCGGATTTTTACTAATTTGTAACGCAATTTGTGTGAATGTTGATCATTACGAGGTAGTAGGGATAGTGAGGGCGGTTCATGAGTGACTTGAATTCCCAGCGTGGAACAAAATGTGTTGGATACCGTTCGAAGAAATTCAAGTACCAACCATCGCTACTGCATAGAAGGATTTCACCGTAATGCCCATCGAGTTTGAAACGTAAAGATTTGCATCCGTACCATCCTCAAAAAGAGCACCGTCAATGCTCCCCATAGATCACCCTGCACGTATGCATTTATATCACGGTGATATTTCATTCCAAGTCTCCAAGAAGCGCATTTCCCGTCTTCTATTTTATTTATAGATGAGGTGAACTTCACGTGAAATGGTGTGTTTAAATTTCACGATGCGAATATATGGGCTGACGGGAATCTTCATGGCAAGAAGCTACATGCTGCCCTTCATCACTTTTCAATACCTATTTGGGCTGGTTAGGTCAGTGACCTCTTAGTCCGCTTCACTTGTTGCCAGCACCTCTCATATATGCAGATTATCTCACCTTTTTGGAAGAGCTGCTATCATGTGTGTGATTACTTGACTCTGATCCCCAACGTGTCAAATGACATTTGTGATTTCTACATGGTGGGCACCTCCCCATTATGACAGATATATTGGTCAACATTTGAATCAGGTGTTTGGTCACCATTGAATTAAGAGTATTAGACGTGTACTTTGGCCACCATGTTCTTCTGAATTAAGCGGCATGGGTTTCTTTCAATTCTGGAAACATTAGCTAACAGTTCACATCATTGTGTGAGCATCACACCAATCCCACAATAGACTTCCTTATGGCATTATATCTGGACATCGGACATTTATTGGGTTCCTTACCGACACTGAAATAATTGACCCGCTCACTACACAAATTGCTTTGCTTATGACTTGGCAATTTGAGCAGTCTACATTTGTGCCTTATTCCAGCAGGACATTTCCCATTCTCGTGTCTCATAACAAGCTCTCAATAGCATGATATCATTGACATATTAAGAGGAAACCTCAATCTATCTTACTCAATCATTAGGCGCATGTGTCTCCGTTGATATGGCAGCAAGAGGGTTCAATATGATCCAAAATGTGGTTTCCAAATTAGTGTGTGAACAAGTTTTTTTTCAGAACACCAGAAAAAACCCATAGAAAACCAATTTCGGGTGCCCAAGAAACGTCACTAGCCAGTATGACTACTTATTTCCTTAATTGCAAGGTTGACACACGAGTTATTCACCAAGCAATTAGACTCTTTGCTGCTTCTTATACCTCGGTTTCGCGATGCACTTTTCACCGGAGACTTAACGAGGCAAGAATTTATGCCAAGAGATCAATAATGTATGGTAACTCACTCCAGGTCACATGAGAGTCGCTTGGCGGCATGATGCAAACCATATCCTCTTTAGATATTGTAGGTTCTCAACACTGATGAGTTGAGATTCAGCGTCAACATTGAATCCTGATTTCTACATATGCTACCTGCATGGCCCGGCGTTGCACGGGCTATCTCCACTTTTATAAATTTTCCCTTTCTTTCACAAAATAAGAACTTCTAGTACTCATTTTCAAAAGGACTTCCACCCCCTCTCTACCGCTTAGCCCAGCGTTGCTAGGGCTTTATCTTTTCCTCATGACACCAGCATTTCTATATGTGTGTTTGTACGCGCACAATGTGAGTGATTTCTAAAATTATGTCACAAAATTTCCCTCTTTGGAAATTTGTTCCATTCCACTTATTTTTGATTTAAGACAGGTTTCTTTCCCCTCTCTATAGCTCGAACACGGTTTTTTTTAGTGTAAAATTATTATTCAATCTTCCCCTCCTTCTCACAGATAAGATATAGCTTCAAATTTCGATGTAGGACTTATAAAAAAAAATTGCTTTAGAATTAAAAAATTATTAATGTGAATCAATAAAGAGAAAACGATTCTGATGCTAAGAGTAAAACAAAAAACTTTCATCATTTTTTAATAATAGTTAATTTCTAAGAATCTAAAATAATAAAATAGATTTCTGATATTCATGAATCAATCAATCGTTATATTTAGTTAAACTAAGAACCCTTTTAAACACCAGGGGTGTGTTCACAAAACGCCCCTCGTCCCTTCTTATTGTCAGGTCACAAAAGTCTCTCTTGACCTCCCTCATCCTATTTGCGCATCACACGCCAAAACACACCCGAGCCGTCTGGCCCAAAGCGCCATAGTTCTTTGTCCAACATCTGGACACACTTGTCCATCACGCCACCTGTTTCTAGTATCCCCTTCACTCAACACCAGAAAAGACGACATGATAGGTTAAGATAGGCTTCGCCTATTGTCAATGGGGTGCCGGCCCTACTTTACCATTATGATTTTCAGACAGAGTGTCGTCATGGATCCGAGGACAAACAATAAACAATGATCCTTAGCCGCGTGCACTGGTCATTCCACAGCTGGTGGATCGTAAAAATTCAGGGACAATCGATGGGTGTCGTACTTGTCCTTGAACAGCTGGTGAAACCATAAAACCTATCGTGAATCGAAAGATGGGAATTCACAACCATCGACGATGTCACAACTCCTTCCCCTTGAAAAGGTCCATTTCACTGAACTGCTCTGGCCTCAGTTTGGTTCAGTTCGTAACATTTCACACCGAAAGGTAGTCTTATCAATGAGACCGATCAGGACAGCAATCCAAGAAACATATACAATCAAAATTAAAATAAACAAATAAATCCAAAATTCTTTAAAACTTACACTTTACAAAAAAAAAAAAAAACTTAAATTCCGAATCTTGGACCATTTTTTCCATTTCATACAGTTACATCACACTTCAAAATTTAGAGCTTTAAAGAAATTAACTCAAATTATAATATTTGTATAATTCTAATAAATCAATCGCTCATTCAATTGTGTTAAACATCTGTGAGCGTACACAGTCCTAAGAGACTTAAATTATTTACCATAACACATAATTTCCTTCCACCTTACACACACACCAACACAACATACTTATACAAATATTAATTCACACCTAGCACCAATCCTAAGAATTACTCATTCCCATCTACTTATTCCAACGGTGTTTCCAATGATATTAAATAAACAAAATAAACATTTATAAATTCCAAGCTTTGCAAAAATATTAAAAACCAAATTTTTAAATTAAGAAGTTTAAACTAAGACTTTTTAAATTTAATTAAATTATGGCTATCAGCAAGCATTATCACAACCATCATAACAGGTTATTCACAATTCATGGTATTGTCTTCCATTACGTTAGTTTATTGAGGAAACACTTTAATTGGGAATATAATTAACAAACGGCCGTAGCTCATGCAATGAATTTTTCTAAATCTACATTATGTCTACACGGAACATACTTGCCCATGTCTCTAATTTACCTGTGGTCGGTCCGACTTCCGACCCAATCCTACTCAACCATTTTAACACAAAGTCTATTTTCTTTACACGGTTTTTCCAAATTTGTATCAGAATGTCTGTGTCGACCATTCGTGATACATCAATCTGCTCTAACAACCTCAAAATCAGAGTCGTTAAATTACATCCATAATAAGCACAAAGAATCTTAAACCTCGATTTTTTAATAATGTACATGCCAACTGGCATAACGCATGTGGTGTGCTTCGGATAATTCATCGTTAGAGAACGACAAAAATACCACTTCCACAAATCCAGTACAGTCACCCACGATGCCGCGTTTATCTTTTCTACCAAACTTTCCCTTTTTTTAAAAAAATAAATCTCGGCTCGCGTCACCTGGTTCAAATTCCTATACTTTATACATTTGATACGCGGGTACGGGTATCGGTTCACTCTTCCTAACCAAACAACGGGCTGAGTACGGTTTGACTGCCCCATGTCGTTTACACCTAAATCTAAAAGATAATCTGTATCCTCTCGTAGTAAATTAATTAACATCTTGAATGAACAACAAGTTTTGATTCGAAATGGCTTTCCCGTAACCAAATTAACATCATTCTGCCTTAAAACAATCGTCCCAGGATCTGGTAGAAACTTTTTTTTCTTTCTTTTTAGCGTTAATCATTCTTAAGTAGCTACTCCGATCAGGCGGTAATTTAAAATACAATTGACTTTCCCTTAAAATACCCTGAAAGTCAATATCCATAAACAGCTTTACCGAATAGAGAATTTCGGAATCTATTCCTTCTGAGCTATTCTCCATAACCAAATTTGCCAATTCCGGCTTTCTACGGTACAATTTTATTAAATTAAGACGATAAATGGTACTGCGATCTCTTTTTCCGGGTAAATCTATCTCGAAATTAAATTCTGAACTGATGTTAGACCTATTGTCCGTCTCTAACTTATCCTTATAAATCTCCCTTGGTTCTGAGAGAGGCAATCGCATTGCTAACCCATCTTCCAAGCCTTTCCGCACATCTGCTTTACACATGTTTTCATTTCCCCATTTAACTGCCCTGCTATCTTAGCTATTGTATGATTTCGAAAACTTTCACGATTCATTGTTAACTGCTTTTCACAACCCATTAACGTCCCAATGGTATATTTCTCCTCACAAATATTCTCACGAATCAATCCTTCAGGGTTCGCCACTCCCTTATCTCCTCTCAATTCAAAAGAGCCACACCAATGTTATCCGGATTTATTACCTGCTGTGCACCCTTCGCCACAGTTCTGACCCTTCCTTCACATACCCCTACTTTCATTTTCACTTCACAATCACTACTCCTATACACATTGATTTCTTTCCCTTTCTCAACCTTAAAAATATTATTCTTTTCTGTTCCTCTCCCACTTACTTCAGACAGGGGGGAAACGTTCGTCCATCTCACAGGGGGGGCCACAATTCTCCTTTTCAAAATCACAAGACGTGGCATTATTCACGCTTTTATTAACTACCGGGTTAATTAACGGCCTAAACTTATTAACCAGTTCACAAACTTCTGCGGTACGTTTTCCTGACAAAATACAAACATTTGCGAGATCGTTAATTCTATTCCCTGCCTTCAATTTATTTTCATTTAACTTATTACTGAGTTGAGCTCTCAGTCTTTGCAACACTACTTCCCTAATTAATTTACGTTCTTCATATTCTCTTGTCTCCCGCTCGCTTTCCCTGGTTTCCCGTTTTTCCGCCAAGATACCCTCCAACAAACATTTAACTGACTCTTCGTCATGGTATTTACTTTGACAGATTATCTTCTTAAATTCTATCTTGGGTAAAGTAATATCAATTTCTACCCTTAATTCCTTCGCAACCTCTAACAATAGGTCTTTTTTTTTCTCTTAACAGAAACGCCATGATGCACTAATGCACACAAACCCAAATCTAAACTTAATCGTTACAAAAATTTCACAAAGACTCAAGGTAGCCTAACAATACACTAGACCTAGACTTAACTATATTTTACCCATATGCGCACATCTAAACAACACAATAAGCTACATATCAGTTTTCTCCAATTCAACAAGTATAACTACTGTATACTAAGTTTCACAAATCTATAACCACAACAATACCCTTCACAATACTGTGCCAACAAAACAAGTATAACTACTGTATACTAAATTTTACAAACCTAACACCACAACACTAATATTGAACATTTATACACTTCATACAAAACTTAAAATCTTTCTAGTCTCTTATTGTTTACCAACTTCAGCTAGTCTTTATATTCCTTATTTAAAAAATTTTACATACAAAATCAATACTCAGTTGCTGCCCCGAAAATAATCTCAATGAAAAGACTCACCTTCAAATTTGTAGAGGACACACAGGAACACATCTCATAACAGGCAATTCCAAAAATCAGGCGGGCACACTTCATCACTAGCAGGAACGGGAGACACTTGTATCCAGCACTTCTCACAGCTGGGGATACCACCAAAACATCTCATAGCAAGCAATTCCAAAATACAGGCGGGCACACTTCATCACTAGCAGGAACGGGAGACATTTGAATCCAGCACTTCTCACACCAGGAAAACATCTCATAGCAAGCAATTCGAAAATACAGGCGAGAACACTTCATCACTAGCAGGAACGGGAGACATTTGTATCCAGCACTTCTCACACCAGGAAAACATCTCATAGCAAGCAATTCGAAAATACAGGCGAGCACACTTCATTACTAGCGGGAACGGGAGACACTTGCATCCAGCACTTCTCACAGCTGGGAACTCCCGGAATTAGGCGTCATTAAACTCGCTTCATCACAATCGCACACGACTGGCATTTCTTTTCCTCTTCACTTAAAACTAAGGATTCGGGCATCTATTTACTTAAATGCCGGATCAACACCGCTGCCACCAATTTCATATATATATTAGCTGTAACATCGTGTGTAGCTATCCATCAATAAAAAAGGTTTACAGCCTAATATACAAATATACGCAAAGTTTATTTGCTAACAATTTGTTAATGAAGTAATATAAATTCAGTCCATATGCCAAGCCGGTATAGTCAGTCTATTCTATTCTCAACGCCACCGGCGTTCATCGTCTTTTTCACTTCAATCTCCGGACTCAGCCCTTTTCTCTATACATGGCGGGAGAACTCCCCGACTCCTTTTCTTCTCTTTTTCCGTCTCCTACTCTCCCTCTCTCCTTTTCCGTCCTTCCTCTCTCTCTCTCCTTTTCCGTCTCCTTTTTCTCTTTTCTTTTTCCGTCTCCGTCCTTCTCTCCTGAAAAAGAACCCTTTTAAACACCAGGGGTGTGTTCACAACACGCCCTTCGTCCCTTCTTATTGGCAGGTCACAAAAGTCTCTCTTGACCTCCCTCATCCTATTTGCGCATCACACGCCAAAACACACCCGAGCCGTCTGGCCCAAGGCGCCATAGTTCCTTGTCCAACATCTGGACACACTTGTCCATCACGCCACCTGTTTCTAGTATCCCCTTCACTCAACACCAGAAAAGACGACATGATAGGTTAAGATAGGCTTCGCCTATTGTCAATGGGGCGCCGGGCCTACTTTATCATTATGATTTTCAGACAGAGTGTCTTCATGGATCCGAGGACAAACAATAAACAATGACCCTTAGCCGCGTGCACTGGTCATTCCACAGCTGGTGGATCGTAAAAATTCAGGGACAATCGATGGGTGTCGTACTTGTCCTTGAACAGCTGGTGAAACCATAAAACCTATCGTGAATCGAAAGATGGGAATTCACAACCATCGACAATGTCACAATATATATAAATGTATATATATATATATATATATATATATATATATATATATATATATATATATATATAAATGTATATATATATAAATATATATAAATGTATATATATATAAATGTATATATATATATATATATATATATATATATATATATATATAATTTTATTATATTAATCTTTAAATAAATTTTTTATATGCAAAGCTTCGTTGTTTTGTAAAAACCGAAATTCTTTCCAATATTCTCTGCAGATGTTGCTTTTTAATGCGTTTTAAGGTTTTTAATCAGTATCTTTTTAACTAATTGGAATATCGGAATATAAATTGTCAAAACGGATTTCTCGGATCATTCCAGAAATTTTGATACCTTCTGCTAGTTTCTGCATCTTGTGGTTCTTCAGAACATTGGGTGTCATCCGGACATACATAGATACGTTTGTTTACCTTCGGATTTTAATAGTCTAGATGGAGAACGCTAGAGACCCTATACCATCCCATCAATATCCTGAAATGGTCTGGAACGTATAGCATACTGTATTTGTATAGTTTCATTTGTTTTAGGAAAACATCTTGATTGAACAAGTATATAAGGAGAAGATCTTAGAACCCAGTGTGAATTTTTTCCATATGGGCAGTTGTTTGTTAATTTCTTTTTATAGACAATTAAACTTTAGGCTGTTCAACAAATATCACGGGACCGAAAATATTCAGAGTAAGGAGTCTTCAGCCAGATCTCCAGACATAAATTCTTCAAGTGTTTTTGGAATGCCCTTCGAAAAGGATTTGAGGCTTATCAGCCTCTTCCCAAAATGTTCTCGACATTACGAAATACCTCAGGGAAGATGTGAGATTTATTATCCCAATACTTAAAAGAGAGCCTCGTAAACAGTTTAGATCATTAAGAGAGCTACATTGCTGTCAGGGACAATCATTGACCATACTATACTGTTCAATATAATTTGGACAAATATTCTTTTCATGTCTCAGTTTGAATGCGATTATCAATGATGTCTCTAACCCCCCTGAAATCGCTTATATCAACCTAGAGGCAATGTCATGGATCAACCTTAACTTGATTGGTTTTAGTACATTAGTAGCTCAGTTGTGACCCTTTCAGAGTGGTAGCTAGTTAAAATTTCAAGCTCCTTGTAACACGTATTACTTTTACTTGTTCTGAGGAGAATATTATTCTAAGGAAGCGTTGTGTGTGAAAAATAACCGCTCTTAATGAACATACTTCTATGGCTGTAAAAGATATAGCTACCGTAGGTGGTGTGGGAAACTAAAGAGTTTCAAGAATTTTAAGAACATTTCAAGATTCCGGAGCATCATCTCCAAAAAGAAAAGGAAAACGTGGGCTCAAACGGAAAACCACTCCATAAACTGATAAATTTATAATAAGAAATAGCAAAATAAGTCCAAGAAAGATAAGCAAAGACGTTCAAAGGGTTTATTGGATTATGTTGTTGAAGTGTTCCCTCAACTATACGGAAAAATATTCTGGAAGTTAGCAGTAAGGCAACGAGACCGAGGAAAAAGCAATTTCTAGATCAGTAAAAGGTGAAAAAAATTTTTAGCTTAGGCCAAAAAATACTGATCCTAAACTTAATGTCTAGATGAAGATAGTTTTAGTGATAAAATACATTTATATGTGCAGGGATGTAAGTTAGGTGTAGTTAGACGAAATGAAAATGAAACTTTCCTACCAGATCCTATCCAGCAGCCTGTAAAACACCCTTCTAAACAAATGTTTTGGTATTTTTTTTACAACAAATGACAATAGAAGCTTAGTTTCTCTTGAAGCCATGATGGATTCTGTCAAATACGTAGAAATATTACGCAGTATAATTGTTCCATCCATGGAAACATTTGACGGAACATTTCAACATGATTTGTCTTCTTGTCACAATTCGAAACTGGTCCAGACTTTTAGGCAGGAAAATAAAATAAAAGTGTTTAATGCGTCTTCTAATTCACCAGACCTAAATCCTATTGAGAATCCTATATTTTCAAGAATCACTAGCTAAGATAAGTCGCATGGCAACGGAACAAATGATAAAATGTGGTGATAAAGCGTGGTTCCACATGATGAAGAAAAGAACATGTGTGCGGCACTAGTAAAGTCAATATCAAGACAAGTAGAAGAGGTCATTTCTGCTACAGGAGGACATATTTCGTACTAATGTAGAGGTTTTTTCTGTTTATTTAAGGTATGTAGATTAAAATATAAAGTGTTTTTATTTAGAAAAAATCATTTTATCTTACCCGTTTGTCCCAATTAATTTGAACAATATAGTATTAAACACTCCACAATTATCATCTCGCTGCATTATTTTTAGAGCATCAGGCTTTTATAATCATAAACCACGATAATGTGAGTGAGTACCATTTATTTTTATATAGTTCCTTTTTATAAGTATTTTCATATTAAATTTCCTGAATTGGTTCAGAATATTTCGAAAAGTCCACTATATATGCGTTTCTTCCTTAACTTTGGAACACCTACGTATCAATGTGTGATATATCATACTATCTAATGAAGTAGATGTATAACTAGTGAATTAAAAGGGAAAAATATTTTATGCAAAATATCTCTTTTTCAGGCCCAGTTCCAAAAATAGAATTGATCCTGAATTCACGTCGAAATGTAAGCATGTTTTGTAAATTAATTGCTTTATATATAATATTTCTTGTGAGGGTCACACGCATACATTTTTCGTTTGAAAAATTAATCACCAACGGGATCGGAGTATTAATTTTGTAAAAGTAACTTCTTTTACAGCTATGGCTGTCATTAGCAAAGATTTTTTTCCTTAGGAAAAACGGTTTTTTCCCCTAAAAATATACTAAAAAAATAAAATATATTTGAAAACTTTTCTGTAAAACACATATTTTTAACTCCCAGTAACCGAATCCAAGCCAGAGGTAAATGTCCGCTGTTAACCTTGGCAGTTGTCTCTTGCATGTAAACTCATTTATTCATTTTAAGGCTTGAAAAAGTAAAAAAAAAAGGTAAAATTCAATTAGCCTTAAGAATTTCTTAGAAATGGAAACATTGAAAATAATCCTTTGTAATTCTTTGAAAAACCGAAAAATTTCCTAGATATTGAAACCAGAAAGGGTCATTTGAAGGAACACTCAACAAAAATGGATCCCATTTAGGTTCCTAGTACTGCTTTAGTGTGCGACATTAATAAACACTGCTCTCTCTCTCTCTCTCTCTCTCTCCTAAACTCACCCATACACCTACCGATGTTTAAATGCAATCTCTAGATTCGAGAGTTCTTAAAAGTGATCAGCAAAGATTAAATCGATTTTTAACATGTTTTTATAAGCTTCACCTGAATGATTGAAATCGATTTTTATATACCTACTTTAAAATGCCAGAAAAATTCGAAGTTCTGCACATTTGTCAGGGGCAGATGATAATACAATAATTTAATAATTTTGTTCCATCGTCCTTATCAGGTTCATCAGGATTAACGATTATCCACTTTCAGATTTGGCGACAAATTCCAGATCTCATTTCCAGATTTCGCGACTATAAGATTAATTTACAACCCTAAAGTGAAAACGCAAATGGGTATTCCAGATTCCTTAGGATTTTAATAGTGTAGATCTTAATAATATGTATGGTTTATAATTAAAATCGTATTGTAGCTGTAACATCAAAGTACATTATTATTGCATTCAATACATTGTCATTGTGTGAAGAGGCACGATGAAAATTAAGATTGAAAATTGGGTCGAAAACATTGAAAGTTTGAGAAGCACTGTGTTAGGTGTTGAAAAGAAGTTGCAAAGAGCTCGAAATAGATAGCCCACATCTCCCGTCCCCCTCCCTTTTTCATACAAATATTATACTGAAGCAGCTCACTGCTCCCTAAAGCTTATCAGTTAAGCTATTTAGAGAGTGAGTTTCTATTTTGTACTTTTTGTATTATAATTTTAAATTGTTATAAATAAATGTTTAGAAAGGGTGTTTCGCGGACAAAAAGATGAAGAATATAGAAAGTAAATCAATTTTGCAGTTTTTCTGCATTATGTTTTTTTTCTTTGCTTAAACTTTATTTTATTGTTTTGTAGGAATCTTGAACATTTAAATTGAAGTCAACTTCAAAATTACATTTCATACATTTATACATATTTTCGTTTTTATTGTTGCGGCCATTTGAGTATTAAAATACATAAATTATGATGAAAAACATAGCATACTGAGTAAATTGTTATAAATAAAACGTTGTAATGTTCTTGTATTAAATTACTCGGAAATAATAGCTTTCAGGAAAAGTTTTATTATTGGACGAATTATGTAATATTTTGTCTTATTGCAATAGCTATATATCATGAAAAATTCAAATGTTTATTTTTGAAAGTATTTTTCTGGGATTTCATCTGCTGTTAAAATAATGAAGGTTAACACACTTATTTAAACTGGCATTATCTCAAGTACATTTTTTAAAAGTAATTTCATTTTGTTCACAAGATTTATCTCCTTTTTTAAAGTATTGTCATTCTGATCATCGACACATAAATTTGAAATAATACCTGATGAATAATTCAGAAATATTCTTACGATGGTACTAAATAACTGCCAAAGTTTTTTGTTAATTAAAAGTATTGAATTAAGAAATAAAATTAAAATCTATGATGTTTTTTATGTTTCTTCTATCGTATTCGTAGATCATTTTGAGAACTGCATTTTGCATTCAATGAAATCAATGCTCTGTTTTTCTTCCCATAGGTGACAACTTAAAAGAAGCTATAAGAATAAATTTCTACATCACATTGTTTCTATGCCTGTTTTACGTTGTTTTTTTTCTACATCACGAAAGGGAGAATCTGAGAGCACCTCATTACGCGTAAGTACTGGGTTTTTTAATAAATTAGAATCAGTGAATAATATCATTGAGTGACGAGAGAGTTCTATTGTGATAAATACAAATGTTTTGTAATAATCCATGTTTGAACAACATAGTAAGTACCACATATAATACTGAGTTTAAACCTCGTAACTTCAGAAAGGGAAAAGAAATGAACAAAACATTTTAAAATCTATAATTTAAGTAGTGTTTGCAAAATCATTACATTCCCATATAAGACTTACTTATTCAACACAATTATTTATGCATATCATTTTTACGAAAAGTAAACAATTAATATATAATTTGAAACAAAGCAGGTTGTATAGGATAACCGAATGACTTTTTTTCAATAGTCATTTACTGAAATAAACTTATTTCTAACTTTATCACTTTGATTAGATGGCCTACTGCTCAAAATTTTAGTAACTAAATAAAATTAGATGATCGCGGGTGCCGGTGCCGAAGGCGCCTTTCCCAGAATGATGAGAGAAAAAGTTAAACCATGTTATGAAAACAAAAAAAAAATAAAAAATACTCCCATGAAAACAGGGGTGGGTTGACGTACCCCCAAGCATGCGCGTTCTAATGAAGCAGAACGCCGGTGGGGCTAAGGGAGGAAACGCAGGAAGGAAAACGGGACGTCCGAAGACAATCAACCAAGACGGTGACAGTTCACCTCAAGAACCCAGTTTAAAAAAGGAAGATGCTGTGCAATAAAGCTGCTTGTGCTGTATAGAGTGTGAAAAGAGAGATCTTGTTGTGTTATGCTGGGCGAGGCCAGTTTCTTTAATTCGTTGAAGAGTATGCATATTTAATTTCATTACGTAAACAATGCTTGTACTTTAATAATTGGATTGTCATGAGATTCTATAGATTTAAATACGTTTCTAGAAAGTTTAGTGATGTAATTAGAAATCAATTCCATGTGAAGGTCGTTGTGAATCACGTCATTTCGAACATACCACGGTGCATTCGTCATGACGCGGATTATTTTGTTTTGAATTACTAGTATTTTTTTCATGTGGGTGGTGGATGCTGCTCCCCAAATGGGATTGATTGATTGATTGAATATTAACGTCGCACTGTTCAGCTACACGAGAGCTTTTGTCGACGGACCACGAAATTTTGAACCATCATCAAGTGACGTGGACGACACCTGAGCTGGCACCCCCTCACCTAACTACCACATTACACCAACGGGAGGACGTTTCAGCTCTTGACAGATTTAACGTGCATCGTTGCCCTACACGGCGGGTCTTTAGTGGTACTGGGCTCTAACTCGTGACAAAGCATACCACAATCCGATACCTATACCACTTGGCTACCGCGGCTACCCCCTTCCCAAACAGGAGACGCGTAAGTGATAACTGGGCGCAAAATCAGCTTGTAAAGAATTATTTTTTTTCTAGGGATAGAGGAAACCTTATCCCAACAAGGAAGATAGCTAAATGAATTGTACCCCAGAATTTGTCTGCGATAAAAGTTTAGTGGCCGTGGTAGGCTAAGTCAGTATTTTATGACAGATGTTGTCAAGAAGCGAATGTGACAATACCACTGAAGACTCGCTGTGTAAAAGAGCTGATGCACGTTAAATTTGTCGTAGTTCATGGTGACGTTGACGAAGTATGGCAATTTAGAAGAGATGGTCGCACAAATATTATCCTCGTCATTTGACTGCGTTTCAGAATTAAAGGATTTGTCGCCCCCTCCCCCCCATTGTTTTAGAGATATAAGAGAAATATATTTATTATAAGATTCCCCCCCACCCCATTGTGAAACTCGGATAACTTGAGTGCCCATATAATCATCCGACTAGATAATTTTTTCCCATTCGTGAGTTTTGTTAACGCCACGTGTTCTGTGATTACCTTCACCAGTAGTGATCCAAAATAAGTTTTATACTTATTCAATGCCCATATCACTGCCAAAAATTCGCCTTCTGTACCTATGCAGTTTCTTTCGGCCTTGTTCAGGGTTCTACACGTGAATGCAATAGGTCTGTGATTTTGATTCAACGCAGCGCCAATTCCGATCCCACTAGCATCCATAAATAAGTTAAATTTTTCCTGAAAATTCGGTAATTGTAAAACTGGCGCCTCTGTTATATCTCGCTTAACTTTATTAAAGGAATCATGTGTCTCCGTCAACCAATTAAATTTTGTCGCCTTTTTCTTTAATCTATATAATGGTTCACAGATATCTGCATTGTTGTGAATGAAAGTCTGATTCCAACCAGCCATCCCTAAAAATTTCGACACTTTCTTATTGTTTTTAGGCGGCTTCATTTCCGTGATCGTCTTGACCTTGTTATCATCGGTTTTAATTCCATCCTTACTAATTATGGGTCATAAATACTTAAATTTGTCGAGTGCGAAATGTTATTTGTCCTTATTTAGTGTGAATAACAAGGTCAAGACGTAAGGTCAACAATGTAAGTACCTGATTTAAATGATCTATGTGTCCATTAAATGATGGAGACGTAATGATAACATCGTCCATTTAGCAACTAACAAAACGCCCAAGAACAGGTTTTAGGATTATGTCAATTGCCTTTTGAAGATTTGGCGCCACCCCTGAAAGGTTAAATGGCATGCGGAGAAATGCAAAAGTGCGTTTTCGTAATATAAACGTGGTTTTCTTGATCTTCCTAGGATTTATGGCCAATTGAAAGTAACCTGATTTTAAATCGAGTGTTGATATCATAGCTGTGTGTGGAATATTTGTGATTAGGTCATCTATCAAGAGTGATGGGTATATCGGGTAATTAGTGATTGCGTTGAGTTTGCGATAGTCAATTGCGAATCGATACGCCTATGTAGAATCTGGAGGAAGGCCATTATTTTTGCGCATTAATACTACCGGCAACGCGTATGGTGATTGAATAGGCTGAATTTTACCCTCATGTAACATTTTCTCAATGTGATAGTCAATTATTCCCTGCTTGACTCTATCATAGCGATAGGGTCTTGACACTACTAGCCCCTTGTCCCCAGTTTCGATTTCATGATACAATACATGAGTTAACCCAGGCTGGTCTGAAAATAGACCCTTAAAACTATTAAATAAATCGTGTAATTTTTGCTTTTGCCCTTCCCCTAGCTTTGTATCGGATATATCAACCTCGACAGGCTTTTTCTCTATTGGCAATGGTTTAATTTTTTCATCTGGTATGACCAAAGATTTCTTATCGAAATCTTAAGTTAATATGGAATCTTTCATAAAGCCGATGCCCAAAATGCATTGTTACTGCATATTGTCAAGAATTTGAAATTCCCAGGTTTTCTGGAAATCTCCGATCCAAATCTGCAATCCGACCCGACGTAAGTGACAACACGGGGCTCCCTGGGCCGTCACTACTCTATCTTTCGTCTTTTGACGAGGTCCATACGAAAAATATTTGCGATAGAGCTCTTCGGATATGAAAGATTTCTCCACTCCCGTGTCCCACAGGGCTGTGATGAATGTTTCGTTCAAAAGAATGGGAACATAAGGAAGATCTACGGGTGTCATTCTTAATGATGAAATCCTAATAAAATGTTGTTCCGCATCAGGAGGATTTGCTATACGTTGCGATCGGTCAACCACAGGCTCGCATCGACCGCTTAAAAGTTTAAATACCTGTCTAGACTATTCTGAGACCTGAAAGCACCATTCCTCGAAACACCTTGTCGACCACCTTGATTATTGAATCTGTGATCAGATTGACCACTTCGGCGTCGACTATCGTACCTCCGATTATCAACAACACCTTGACCTCCAAATCTGTTGGATTCCCTCTGCGGTCTGCTATTGTCAGTGTATCGGTTAACTCTGGTATCCCACCAATTTTCTTGCTTATTCTTGTTTGGGAATTGATTACTCACGCTATGGGTTGCGTTTCGGAATTTCTGACTCGAACCCCTGGTCATTCTATTTAGGAACCTATCCTCGTATTTACCAATTATTTGTAGAAGGCTAGACGTAGTCGGCGGGTGTCGTACCCCCACACAATCTAAAAGTTGGGGTTCTAACCGACTGATAACATGATCCAGCAGTTTTTCCTCCACCATGTCTAGTTTTAATTGTTTGTGTATCTTTAACAATTCATGCACAAAATCCGGAGGTCTTAGGTTGTGATTTTGGTACGACGTATAGAAACGGGTTTGGAGCTCCGATCTATTTCTAACCACGTGGAATTTTTCCGTCAAAGCTTGTTTTAAGTGCGCGTAATCTGTCTCGCTTTTTCCTCTACAACCCTATAATCTAAAACATCAAACCAATCTAGTGTTCGTCCCGTTAGATGACCCTTCAGATATGCACATTGTTGATATCCATTTGTGTGGATATCTCGTAATATGGGAAATTATCAATGTTGTCTAAAAAATCTGTCATGTTTTCAACCCCCGAAAAATATTGCTTGGAGATTAATCGAAAATTAGACCCAACTCTAAACTTGGGGTTATTACGACATTGAGCGCCACTGTGAGACCCATCCCTAGGTTCCCCCTGGACACTAAGATTTAATTGAGGCAAAGAATTACCAGACGCTATTTTCAAAATAACAAATTATATTTATTTACTTAGTTCAAATACCAACCTTCTAATTACAAATATTCAACTATATGTCTACGTCAAATGGATTTACCGTTACTATTAAATTAAATTATGAAATATGAAATTAATTAAGTACTCAGCTCAATATCGAACGGGTTTATCGAAATAGGAGGTCAGAGAAATACACGCAACTTGAATTATTAACATTCATTAAAGTTTATAACTAACTTTATTATCTATTAATGCTTGCGGTTATGTAGACTCAGTTACAATATATCACCTGGCTGTACTGTCATTCTCTCCAGTTAGATTAATCTTTCTAAGTCTACTTCACTGAATAATAACAGCAATACTCTAATCTCGCACTCCACTTGAATCTTCCTAACCTCGTCACTACTACTGGCTCAATCGCCTTCTTAAAGCTAACTTACAACGCTCTCCTTAAATACCTTATTTGATTTGCATACCCCATTTTCTTCTTTTAGAGCTGATTGGAAATATACGCGAATTTAAAATCCTCAAAGACGCCTAAGAGTATTAGTGGAAAAGAGCCGTAAAAATTCGTCACAACTGTTTCTAATTTTCAGAAGGTTGGGTGAGTGGTCCGTAATCTCGTTAGGTGACCAAACATGAGTGGCCAACTATCCTTTCCTTACAGTTGCCAGTGTAGGACATGGTGGGTTCATATAGGAAGTATATATATATATATATATATATATATATATATATATATATATATATATATATATATATATATATATATATATATAGATAGATAGATAGATAGATAGATAGATAGATAGATAGATAAAAAAAACTCTCCAAACACACAGCAAAAACAAAAAAAGTGAAAAGAATAAGAGAATTAAGAGAAAATTCCTAGCGAACCAAAACTGACACGATAAAAACTGAAGGAGGGGTAGAAGTACTCTAAAAATAGTTGAGGGCGCAACATTTTGAATTGCCTAGGGCACCAGGGAGGTTAAAAACGGCCCTCATGCCAAGTGAATATTTTAGGCCGTTCGTTATGTCTCTCGTCGTTTCTCTGGATTATCTCCACTCGTAGGGACGGCGCTAGCAGTTTCGCCGCCCTAGGTAAAGAGGTAAAATGCCGCTCTTTTATAACAAAAAGTTAAAAGAGATAAACTAACCCCTTCCCATACTAAATGGTAAAATAAAACATGAGCAAAAAATTGCTATCAATATTGTTGAAGTTTTGATTAGCAAAAAATATACTATTTTATTAATTTATTTTTTTGGCACTGAATTAAAATTAGGGTTGTACAAAAAAAAGTCATTTCTAATGTATAATTATAAAATTCAAATTATAAAAAGTAATTAAAACAAATTTAGAACCACTAAATATTAAAACTACATTTAAACCGAGAGTTAAAACTTAAAAGTGTTTCTTTAATTTTAAAATTCTGAGAATTTTTTTAATATTTTTAAACAATAATTTATTCAGCCAGTTCATGTTCAATGACTATTGTTGTCAAGCTGTTTAGCCAACCCTTGTTAGTTGTGCATCGTAAAAAAATTAATTTTAATTTGGAGAAACTCCTTTCTCTATTTTCCACACTTATTGGGAGAGTAAGCAATATTCTTAAAACTATCCCGAGATTTGGAGCAAAATCCAGGTTTTATATGAATTTTAAAATCTTGATTGGACTTTCTTTTTTATTTAGCAAAGCCCAAAACCGTTACTATCTCGTCTGCCAGGTTCAGGGCGTTTATATATCTGATGAATTCCCATCAGTTAACATTGTTTTTAGGTCTTTACAATGCTTTAGCTCGTCGTTTTGAGGAGAATCTTTTAAATTACAAATATTGTATAAAAATTGGAAATAGTTGTTGTGGGTACTGATCAAATCAATTTTGGATTCAAGTGCATTGATAACTTTATCTCTCTCTCTTTCTCTCTCTCTCTCTCTCTCTCTCTAATGTGAAAAAAATCAAACTCTGTCTTATATTTCAAAGTAGGATCTTCTATCGAATCTTCTCGTGCCTCATAGTCAAAATTACCATTCCTTCTTCAAATTCTATGACATGGCTGGGTGAGTTCAAAATTAGACGGTATGTCAATTTCGTCAAGAAATTCTCGAGCATCGCAAAGCATTTCATTTAAGGCTGTGTCCAATCTAAGATTCTTGAAAAACTATTTACGATTTTTCAAGTTCTCCTTAGCAGATGGTAAATTATAGTCTTCTATCTGCAAGAACTTACTTATATGATTGATACAATTTAAGATTACAATGCAGCATAAGAACTTAAATTGTTTTACACAACTTAATAGTCCAGAAGCCTCAACTTTTATTGAGTTGTCAATCTCCGAATTATTACAAACAGCAAGTAAATCATCGAATATTCCTCCTACTTGACACCTTAGGGGTTTTAATGCATCTATTTGGTTTTCCCAATAATTTTTTTCAATCACTTATCTACTTTATAAATTGTGTTCATCATATTTTTGTTTCTGTAATGCATATTTTGCTGCCACTATTATTAAACAGTTTTACCCTAGGAACAAAAAAAAATTTGTGTGTGTGCTTATTTACGCTCTTAAGAAGTTATATGTCTTTGGCGTAACAAGATTCAAATATTTCTAAAAATCTTGAGCAGGGCATGCTGGGCCAACGACGAATGGCGGTCACGAGAAGAGTTGAGGTGTACTAACCATAAGTGAGTTGGACCAGCCAAACCCGAGATAATCACGATTTAAATAAATTTAAACACCCCTGCACAGGGACAATAGGATCAATAACATAGAGAGTTTTCGGCAGACGGCATCTGGAGCTAAAGTGAACAAAATGTGACACCTCAGACCTCATATTGAATGTATCGGTGGGAAAAAACGGTCCTGAGAAAATTAAGACATCCGCTTGAAGAGCTCCTAAGTTATGGTCATTTTAAAATAATTAAAATATTTAAAACAAAAATAAGATAGAATCATGGCACCCAGCAACTCGGCTCTCGGCCTGGGTGTGGGGAAACACGATAGGAATCGATTCGAACCGGACCGGAGTCTGTAGTTGCAAATGAGGCAGCGCAAGCTCGGGAGAGGAAAGCGAAACTAACTGGAAGAACAACTGTGACGTAAATGGTCACGTACATCCCAACGATATACAGAGAAGCAGGTGATCTCAGTTTCTTCCTTCTATCACTGTAATATCGTGACGTCATCAAAAGATCAAACCCCATAGAAATAACATGGGGATTCTTATTTTAGTGATACCGCTAACCTAGACCTACTATCTGCACACGAATTATTACAGATGAAAGAGCTCGACGAGGAGTACCTATGGTGCGAGTTTTATTAAGTAAGCTCAAAACTCCTCGAAACTATGCGGGATTTAAAAAAAGTTAAAACTTTTAAATAATTTGAAAATGTTAAATATAGGCGAAGAAATGGGACTATGGTCCTTTAAAATACACTCTGTCGCAAAAAAATATATGCACCCAGAAGAAATTGAGCTACATTCACGAAATTTGGTATGCATGTAGTGTATATGAAAATAAACAAATGATTAAAAATTCAGAACAAAATATAATTTTACTAAGCGGTTACAGCTTGCAAAAGGTTAAAAATCAGTAAGTAGTAAAGCCACCTCTGGCAGCTATACAAGCCGAAATTCGGCGTGGCATCGATTCAATTAGATCACTTATGACCCCCTGTGGAAGATCCTGCCATAGTCTTTGCATCTGCGCAGTTAATTCTCCTGTATCTCGGGACGGCTGCAGTTGCCTTCCCAGCGCGTTGCAGACATGCTCTATTGGCGAAAGATCTGGTGACCTGGCAGGCCATGGTAGGACGTCATATCCTTGAAGACATTGTTGGGAGAGTCGCGCAGTATGTGGACGAGCATTATCCTGTTGATAAATGGCACCTGGGCGACTTGATAGCATGGGTAGCACAATCGGCGTTAAAATATCGTCCACGTATCTGCGAGCTGTCAAAGTGCCTTGAAGGACCACTAAAGATGATCGTGTGTCCCAAGAAATTGCTCCCCACACTGTCACACCTTGTGAAATTGCTGTATGCCGCTCGACAATAAATGCCGGATCGGACCGCTGGCCGGTGCGCATCCAGACACGTGTGCGGTGGTCATCAGCACTGAGACTGAATCGGGATTCATCACTGAAGATGACACGTCTCCAGTCTGTCACACTCCAAGTTGCCCGAGGTCGGCAAAATCCAGTCGACACTGCCTATAATGTGGGGTCAGTGGTAAGCGTCTTAGCGGACGTCGGCTCCTCAAGCCAACTTCGGTCAGTCGTCTCCTTATGGTTTCTCTTGATGGCACTGCATGTCTGGAAGGAGGTAAGTGGCGTTGAATCGATGCTAGCGACGTTGTTGGTGCCGAAGTGGCCACTCTTCTGATTGCACGATTCTCGCGATCATTTGTGTTCCTGGGACGTCCTGACCCTCCGCGACGGTACACTCTACCTTCTGTGATCCACTGTTGCCAACACCGAGCAACTACCATATCGCTCCGACCGAGGTGGCGGCCGATACGTCTATTCGACCAACCTGCTTCTCTGAGGCCTATTATACGGCCCCTATCAAAGTCCGTCAGCTGCTCGTACTGCCGCCGGTTACGTCTTAGAGGCATCCTAAGTCTCAATATCGTCTATCAAAGTCATCAGATTCGTTTGGATAGCCGTATGGCACTCGTACTCATGCTTTTAAACTCTCCCAGTTGCGCAACTAATATGCGCATAGCACACTTAGCCTTGTCTCATTGGCTTCGAAATTTTAATCATTTGCATATCTCTTACCAGACTACATTCTTGCCGAGTTTCGTGATTGTAGCTTGATTTCTTCTGGGTGCATATATTTTTTTGCGACAGAGTGTATATATATAGGAAGCTAATATGGAGAACATTGAAATCCAGCAGGGCGACATAAGATTCGAGTTATTGCTGGGGAAACCCTGTAGGGGAGAGCACCGAAAGGGGAATATTCCACGTAAAGCTAGCGCTAATACGAAAATATGGTGGACCTCCAAAAATCAAGTTCCAAGCTCAATTCCTTAGGGGGATGAAATTTTTTCCAGTTCCCATAGGATTAACACGGGAGCATGATATTTTAGTGCTTAAACCCTCCCCATGCTTACACAATGGGAATGAAGTAGATGACTGGATGGGTCTCGACGAGTGGAACCGTTGGTTATAATCTGAAGTCCGAGGCTCCAACAGGAGCCCAGATATTGTAAATTTAAACAAATTTAAAAAGTTTAAAAATTTTTTAAACAATTAAAAATTATGGAAGAAATAGCCATATGAGCATGCACATATAATAGCTGGAAAAGCAGATAGAGAGGGATCAAATGAGCCATGTCCGAATGGACTGTCTGGCTCGGGTGCCGAGATATTGATTAAAAAGCTTCAGATGCGGGGGGAATGCACCGGGAGGGATGCACTCCAACAGATATGGTTTATAATAACAAAAGCCCCCGATCCCTCAAATATCAGGGCCGCGGTTTCCGAGTGGTATAGGTATCGGATCGTGGCTTGCCTTGTCACGAGTTCGAGCCCAGTACCACTAAAGACCCGCCGTGTAGGGCAGCGATTCACGTTAAATCTGTCGAGAGCTGAAACATCCTCCCGTTGGTGTGGTGTGGGAGTAAGGAGAGGGGGGTGCCAGCTCAGGTGTCGTCCACGTCACTTGACCGTGGCTCCAAATTACGTGGTCCATTGCCAAAAGCCCTCGTGTAGCTGAACAGTACGACGTTAATATTCAATCAATCAACCCCCATATATCAGTCCCCTAGCGGAGTTTTTCTCAAACTGTGGGGCGCGCCCCCTGGGGGGGATGCGATAAACTTACGAGGAGGGCGCGAGCATATCAGAAATAAAAGATTTAAAAAATAATTAATTTACTGGAAATAATTAAAACAAAATACCTTCAGACATAATTAAAAATGCACGTTTACTCGGATACAATTTATAGGCGATATTAAGTCACCAAAAATAAAAACTTCTTCAATACCTAATTAGAGCTATCTTTTATCCTATAACCAGATAAAAAGAACGTTTATTAGATTTGCTCTAATCCCATGATGAGAGATTTTTTATTAAGCTTTCTTTTTAAACCTAGCGTGCTACTCTTTCAGAGAAAAAACAAATCCTAGACCCAGAATCGAAAAAATTTAGGAGCATAAAAATTTCATCACTGTGATTATTTTTGAAATTCTGCACATTATAGCTGTAATCTGTTTTTGCTGATAATCTGCTTGACCTTCTAAGTTATTGGTACAATTAGTTATGACCCTCTCTTATGTATTTGTTTTTCATTTATGGAAGTTGTAAGCAATGTATTTCTCTGCTGCGCTTTTTTCCCTGCAAAAAAGTTTTATGATACTTAGAAAACCACGGAGAGCACACACTTGAAGGATTACTTGGCTAAGACATATTTTTATGAGTACTCTCATACATATAAACATAACGAAAAATGTTTTACACAATTTTTTAGCAGTAACAAACATATTATATTAATGAATACACTTCTTACCCGAAAGTGGTTGCGCGGGACACAAAGAACACGAAATCGTTAATTCTAGCAAACTGTTTATTTGTTACCAAAGAAAAAATGAAAAGTCCTTGAAAGTAGGTAAGTTTACTTTCTCTTAATTAAATTATTCACTGGAATCAGGATTTATATCGTGTACAATAAAATAATTAATAAAAAAAGTTATTGGGGTGACTCAATAACCCCGCTCGACCCAATCAAGTGCACGCCTGCTCCCGGTAAAAACAAGTCTTTTTTTGCTTTAAATTTTAAAAATAGTACAATTATTCTTCATCGGAATTTTATATTTCTGTTAATTATTTAACATCAATTATAAATGCTAATTTTGTGAGGCTAAAAATAAAAATTCGCTTAAAGCTAATTATAATTTGATCAAACATTTAAAAAAAATCATTTTACGTTTTTGTAAACATTGTCATGCACTCTTGGCTTTACTTTCCTTACAATTCAACTATTATATGAATAATGTTTTATTTTCTTATGAATGAACTCGATTAAAAAGCGGGAACTTCAGTTGGTATACTTTTAATGTATCAGTGCTGCACAGAATATTTTATAACTAATTAATTAATACTAAAATAAGAACAAGTTTAATAAGTATTAACGACTTCCATGGGCTTGTCTTGCGAAGCAAAGTTTTTATAATGATTGCTTATGATTAGAAATTGCCCCTCTGAGTTCTTTTTTCTATATTTAGCTGAGAGATATTTATATTTTGTCTTCTAAGCAGCCACCGCATTTTGCAATATGTTCAATTTAAAAATTAGAGAAAGGAAAATAACATAATTATTTTATTTATTTATTTATTTATTGCTTAAAAGTAGTATACAAAATTTAATACTTATGTTACTAATTTGTATGGTTTATAATTAAGATCGCCTATTGTAACTTTAGCGTCAAAGTGCATTGTTATTGCATTCAGTACATTATTAATGTATAAGGGGGGCGCGATAAATATTGTGATCGAAAAGGGGGTCGCCAGTATTAAAAGTTTGAGAAGCACTGCCCTAGCACCAAAAAAGTGGAACGTTAAATTATTAGACAAAGGTGTGCGCGCGCATCGCAAACATTTACCCTCATCTTTTTTCTCAAACGCGCGATAAAAAGTATAACTTCAAAAAAATATAATACCTGTATTCTTTCACATTAATTATTGTTCTATAACACAATAAAACCTAATTAAATTTTTTTTCTGTTGCTTTTTATAAGATATTTCTGTCAAAATTTGACATTCTTATTTTGTGGTCTTTTTTAAAGATTTTAAAATTTGCTATTGTGTGTGCATGATTGGAACCTATTATTATTATGAGAATTTTTTTTTTCTTTAATAAACATACCAACGCTTTTAAACCTTTTCACAATCACGAAAAACACATTTTTAAGAATTTTTGAAAAATATAATAGTAAAATGAGACAGTAAATAAAAACTATTGCAAACTGAAAACACCGACTTTTTAATTTTTAGTGTTCTACGGAACACTGATTAAGACCCTCTCGTTTATGTCTTGGATGAACGGTTATGTTCTGAAACTTTTTTGGTAAGATATTAAAATAGGAATTCCAAGTATTTTATATTTTTATGCGTTGCAATTAAACGACTGAGATTTAAAACATTTATGAATTAATATCACAAATAAAACATATTTTAATAAGATTGAAACTTAATTTTAGAAAATCAGCCTTGAAAATTCAGGCTTAAAAATTCTGGCTAAGTTATTCAGGCTTAAAGTCATTGCTGTTTGTTTATTAGGTCTGCTATTTCTATAATATTTTGTGATATCACTATATATTCAAATTAATTATCTATTTAATAATCGTTTTTCGAAATTTAAAATTCACGCCTAAAATCTTAAGTTTTATTTATCTAAAGGATGTTTTTGCATTAATTTAAATCTTTGTTTGTATTTTGTTTGTTTAAAATCTTAAAAGTCTGTAAAAAATGTTTTCTTAAATCTTCCATATTAAACTGCAAATAATTTATTAACTCACTTTTTAAATTTTTCGAAATAAGCATTTTGATGAATTTTATTAGTAGCATACAGAATGTTTTACAATATTTTAAAGAGATTATACATTTTTTTATGTATTTTTCTAACTAATTGTACACATAATATATATAGTTAAGTATAGACAGAATTATACACATAATTAATAAAACATGTTATATATAATTAATTATGCATGTTATATATGTAGGATTTTCCCTTTGAAACATTTTGTTAAAAGGTTGAGTCATATCCTTTTCAGAGGACCATAAATCTCAATTTTATTTATTACTGCATTCCGAAGCAGCGCCATCTAGTGAGCTTTCGTAGCTCCGGCTTGAATAATTTTTCGGCAGAGGACTACTAACCACTGCTTGTTCAACACGTCACGTCTTTGCATTAACCAGTCCTACGTCCAATAATGAGAAAAGGGTTATTTGTCCACTAAAGGTATAACTCAACTTTTAATTAACTTAATTCTGCATGTCTTTTCTTTGTAAATATCTAATTGTAAATATTTCCCTTTAACTTTTAAATAAATTATTTTTTTACTTAAATGAAGTATCTGTGTTTAAATGACTTTGATTCAATTAATTCATCACTCACTCTTAAATACTAACCCCTAGACAACCTGCTGAATCTAAAATCCCGCCTTCTGAAGAGTCTGATTTTTATTCGAAGATTTTTCGGACTCCCACACATATAATAATTTATTATACACATAATAAGAGTGCTTTAAATATTCCTTCAAATTGTCCACGTAAAACATAGATTACCAAACTTTTTTGTCTTATAGGCCCCTTTCCATGTTTTTCGGTATGGTGTAGGTCCCTGCTAAATTAATATTGAATTTTTTGCAAATGTATCAATTTAAATATCTTTTGAATGCTAGTACTACTACTTCTACTTTAAAAGAATTAAATTTACACTCATATCCATAAATTAAGCATGATTCAGAATCACACAGAAATTGAACATAAAAATTTCACCGGCAGAATTATAACACACATCTTGAAGAATAATATGCAAATTACAGGAAGCCACTAGATGGCGCCGGACGGTACGTCACAATGACGAGAGTGCAAGGGAGTGGGTTTATAAGAAATGGTAGCAAAGAAGTAGTATTGTTTACAAGCGCTTTAAAAGCCTTTCAGTGCAATAACCGTATAGTTATGGCACAAAGGAAGTATTTGGATGATTGTTAAGGTAGAAGAATTATTAGACTACTGGAATCTGGACGTACCTAGCTGGAAGTACCCGAGGAACTTGGAATTGCCCAG
Source organism: Trichonephila clavipes (assembly GCA_019973935.1). Classification (NCBI taxonomy): domain Eukaryota; kingdom Metazoa; phylum Arthropoda; class Arachnida; order Araneae; family Nephilidae; genus Trichonephila; species Trichonephila clavipes. The sequence goes on from BMAU01011548.1 coordinate 35,745, forward strand.
AGTGTCATCTCCAGGCTTTGGAAACGATTCCAAGATGATGGTAATGTGAATAGATGTAACACCACAGGTCGCCCCCGAGTTACACTACTGATTCAGGACCTATATTTGACTGTTACTGCCAAAAGAAACAGACAGAGCACAGCATCAGACCTGTATCGTCAACTCTTTTCAGCAACAGGTTGGGCAGATTCAAGGCAGACACTGTATATAGGGCACATTGGTCAATATGCTTGTAGGCCTGTCAGATGTGTTCCACTTACTGCAACTCACTGTCGTCTGCGATTAACCTGGAGTAGAGAGCATGCATTATGGACACCACAACAGTGGTCTTATGTGACGTTTTCCGACGAGTCCAGGTTTAGATTGCAGTCTGATTCTCGCCCGACTTTAATATGGAGAGCGCCAGATACCCGTTGCCACCAACAGAATACCATTAAACGACACCGTTACGGTGGTGCTGGATGGCTCATTTGGGAAGGAATTATTCTTGGTTCCAGAAGTGACCTGCATGTTCAGAGTGTAAGGAAGACAGGCCACATCTATCGGGATGTCATTCTGGAACTACATGTCCATTTGTTAGGGGCGCCATGGGTGCTGAATTTCTGTTTATGGATGACAACGCCCATCCTCACCGTGCAAACATTGTTGACGAATGCCTTTAATCGGAGGATATCACCCGTGTGGATAGGCGAGCATACTCACTGGACATGAATTCAATAGAGCATGTGTGAGATATTCTTGGCTGACGAATTGCAGCCCGTCAACCCCCTCCGACATGTCTACCGGAACTTCGGAGAGCATTGCGTGATGAGTGGTGTAATATTCCTCAAGATCGGTTGATAATTTGATACTCAGCATGCATAGACGTTGTAAGGCCTGTATTGCATCGTCCGGTCGGCATGCTCCGTATTAACCATCATACTAACCATGTTATACTGTTTTTTCTGGTTCTTTTTTTGTTCGTTTTTGAAATTTGCTCCAGGGAGAAAAATTCGCAATTTTTATTAATTTTGTCAAACATATAGCATCTTTTTTGCTCTTAACCTTTTGTTTAATAGACTTTACAAATAAGTCAAATATGTTTTGCTTCTGCCTCTTTCTTTGCCTGAACTTCATTATCCTTAATTTATGGACATGAATGTATAAATAATGAAGTATAGAGTTAAAAGTTTAAAAATCATATGTTAATTATTTAAATTAAAAGTTAATTAATACATAAAATAGCTGTTAAATAAAATAACCAAACAATGCACAATTTTTTTCAATGGGAGGGATGAATCTGGCGCTTTAATAAAAATTTTCAGCATTTAGTCAATCCCTTGTCAGATAATCTTGTCAGGTTTAACCTTAAACTCCTCTCTTAGTTGTATCCAGTTTCTTTTTTTTTTTTGTTTGTTTTGGAGATAGGCAACTGCGCGCTGAAACTACTTATTACTACGAAAAATAACTAAAAACTTCATCACGATATTCCATAATTTAGTACAAATAACACGCTTGCCTTCTTAAAGCAAAAATTGCGGGTATCAGTTTCTAAATTTTAAAATCTTCTTTGGTGCATATCATGATCAGTTAATTTTGTCATGTGACATTTTTTTTTCAATATGACCATATAAATCCATTATCTACTGTGGTATTACTATACTCAAAGCATTATCAAAATTGGTCTCAAAATCTGAATAAAAGGCAGTTAAATATTGAACGTAGTTTAAAACGGGTTGACAGATTGCCTGAATAATTTGAGAAAATTCTGGACCTCCATTATTATACTTCTTTGTTTAACTCTGGAAAGAAACGCTGAAATGGTTCCTGTTTTAAAAAAAATTATGCGGTCACCTTGTATGGGAAAATTATAACCTCCTTAAATTTAGTGAATAAATCTGCTAAATAAGTAAAATTTGGTTTCCCATTGAGTAAATTTTCTTTTAAAATTAAAGTCACGATCTAGTTTAATGAAAGTCAATATCGCCAATATACATCTCATTGGCATCCAAATTATTTTTTTGCTGACGGGGACCTCTTGCAGGTCGTCATAGACCACTTTGGGAATCACTGCAGTGAAAAGATCTTAATTAAAAATGTATCATTCCTCTTAAAATGGCAATAACATGAAAAAAATATTGTTCAAGTTTTTAAAAATTAATCTTACAAAATAATTGCTATCTTAACAGTCTTAGAATTCATCAGAAGAATTATATGCTTATTTCACATGTTACGTTCAATAAAAAAGTGTTTATATAAGTAAAATTAACTTATTTTTTTTGTTTGAAAGTTCTTTTAACTGTGTGAAGCAATATAAATTAAATATTCAGAAATTACAGACTAGTTTATTTATTACTAATCAAAATGATCACAATATATTATGATTACAAAACAAAATCATCATAATAAAAATAACTGCGTTGTATTTCAATTTTGAGCTATTGCTATTAGGATCCTTTATGTATGGTAAATAATTAATGAATGTACTTAAAAGCTCATTAATGTTTTGCATTTTAAATGACCTACTATCGTCCTTAATAAACAATTAAAGAAGTTATTTTTATACGAGAGGCAAATGATATTTTTTTCATTTGAATACTAATGACAATCGAAAATGATTTGAGAAGATTACGGTACATTCAAGCTACGAAAACACACATACTTAAAAATTTTGATGAACATAAAATATTCTACGAAACTGACAACGTTTATATTTACGTATGTAAAACGGAAAATAAATAAATAAAAAAGAAAAAGCACAAATGCAGCAAAATCATTTTTTCTTTTCACTTTATCTTACGTGATGATTAAAATTCCTAAGCGTTAAAATCTAAAAAGAATTTGAAAATGAAAATATTGTTATCTTTTTTATTGTCCGACTTTTGTCTTGTTTGCATAAGCACAAGAAGCTAAAAAATTAGTTCGAAAATTCAACTGACACAAGATTCTCTCAGTTTTCTTCGAAAAAGGGTCTTTTTTTAGGGTCATTCTGCCCCTTTCTTTTCATTCATAAAACTTAACCTTGCTTTTCATCACTTTTGTTGAGACTAATCTCTGCCTAAATCTCGTTCAATAGTACCCGAATTCACGCATACAAAGCAGTAAAAGTTATAGGAAATTAGTTGAAAGAGAATGAACCGGATGCCGAAATTTTTCTTTATTGCCCCTCCCCCTTCCCTCTTGGGACCAGCATTGGGAAATACGACTTTAAATACTAATGAATACACGTTATAAAATAACTGTAGGACTTCATATAAAACGTGAATATTTTGCATACACATTTTTAATATTTTTTTCAAATTTTTAATTTGACTCATTTATTTTCTTCATAAACTAGTTAATTTTACAGCCAGTTTGCCGCCTCCTAAGTTCCCTTCTATGGGGACAAGTACTCCGTAAATTGTATGCCACTTGCTCAGTCACGTCTCAGAACGCCGCAAGTGCTGCCATCACACATGAAAGCCTTACATATATGTATTTAACACTTCAGTATGAACTGTAATAAGCTATATGCCATTGTTTGGGAGACTATACAAATTAAAAGGGGTGAAATTCGTTTTTTAGTTTTATATTGGAGTAGCAACCCTACCACAACGCGCAAAAAAGGAGCTCAAATTTCAAGATGGTGGAATGTGAAATCATTAGAAAATAGCATTTTAAAGTTTTAAAACTGTAATATCGCGGCAAAAATTAGGTATTTAAAAATTTTAAAGCGTCTCAAAGCACGTAAAAATGGGAGCATACACCATTGTATATAAAACAGATTTCTTTCCAAAACCAGACAACTTAGCGGAAAAACATTTCAGAATACTCAGCAAGCTTTTACATACATTCATTGACATTTACCACAACATCATTGATGGCCATCGTGAGTATCTGTAAAAATTTATCTGAAGAGAGATAAATTTTCCTTGAAAAAAACGTATCTACACTGGAAGAACGAAGCCAAAATAGCCAGCTGCTATCTAATGAACTAACGGAAAGGCAGACAAGTGGTATCTGGTTGCTAAGGTGAAGGGTAGTATTTATGTCACAGGGAAGCGATGAAATAAGGGCTTTCGTCAAATCCCTAAAGGCGATGATCAATTCATGTAAAATGCTACAATAACATCTCTTTGATGTCTTTTCCCTGTTGTAAGTGAATTAGTTAAACCCCCAAACTGTTTTATTAAAATGATGAAAAGAAAAAAATATGCCACTCTGTTGGTGCTAGGGGACTGATATTTGGGGGATCGTAATAACTTTTGTTATTGTTAGGATTTGCTAGGACGCATCCCCCGGTGCATTCCCCCTACACAACTTTTTGGCCAATAACTCGACACCCGAGCCACACAGTCCATTCGGACCTGGCTCCTTCGATCCCTCTCTAACTGCTCTTCTAGTTGTTTTAATGTCATGCTCATAGGGCTATTTCTTACATAGTTTTGAATTGTTTAAGATTTTTTAAACTTTTAAAATTTATTTAAATCCACAATATCTTGGCTCCTGGTTGAGTCTCGGACTTGACGAGTGGAATAGTTGGTTCAAATCTCAAGACCCATCGAGTCATATACTTGACCCCAATTAGGTAGGCATGGGGAGGGCATAAGCACTAAAATATCATGTTCTCATGTTAATCCTATGGGATCTGAAAAAATTTCACCCCTTTGAGAAACTGAGCTTGGGACTTGATTTTTGGAGGTACGCCATATTTTCGTGCATGCGTTAGCCTTACGTGGAATTGGCCCCCTCCGGTGCTCCCCACTACAGGGCTTCCCATTAATAACTGGAATCCTATGTTACCTTGGTCGACCGCACCGGCTGGATTCGATTGTTTTCCCTATGAGCTCTTCGAATATGTAATTTTAATCACAATAGCCCCCTTCCTTTCCTCCATTTCACATTTTTAAACAATTTTAAAATTTTAAAAAATTTTAAAGTCCCCGTAACACCGAGGCATTTTGAACTGAATGGTTCGGAAGTACAAGGACTCGACATCTCAGGTGTCTCCCCCCCTCTTGGACAGCATTTTGCCAATATTTTTTAAATAATGTCTCGTCAATGTCATTTCCATGATGAAAGAGATTTTTTTCAAATCCTGAACTGTTTCAGTGAAGTGATGAAATGAGCTAGTCAGGATTTGGATTGGCAAAATGCATTCCAGGAGTGGCATATTTTCTTTCATTTCATCATTTCACTAAAACATTTCGGGATTTAACTGATTCATTTACTTACAACAGGGAAATGACATCAGAGATGTTATTGTAACATCTTGCGTGAATTGATCATCCCCTTTAGGGATACGACGAAAGTCCTTATTTCATCGCTTCCCTGCGACATATTCATTGAAGAACTGTACTGTGCATGTATAAAAATAAAGTATTCAAAATAAAGAAATGAATTGCGCAGGCGCGAAAATATGCGCCGATTCAATTTCACCACTGATCTGGAAAACTATTCAAATGAAAGCAATGTACTGCACATCATGCGAAAACCATATATTTGGCACAGTTATCAATTTGACGAAGAAAATCTCGCCAAGCATGGGCTGATACTGCAATCCACACAAAAAGATTATGATTCATATTTAACACATTGCCGGTGCTGACGGAAAACTCACTTCAGAAATAGGATTATGAATTTTTTTTATTTAACACATCATAATGTGTAGTTATAAGCGGTTCCACAGATAAAAAGACTATACAAACAAAAAAAATATTTTTAGTTTCATAGTAATTTAACATGTCAGTATGTGAAAAAACATAAATTCTTTGGAAGTATAGAACATTTAAATAAATCAGTAATTTAACAATGAAAGAATTAATAACTAGAACTTAATCAATACCAGTTAAAAAAGCTAATATCAATAATCAAATACGAATTGAAAATTAATAACAATAATTTAATACTAATTAAAAATTTATAAAACAAGTAATATAAAAACAATTTTTTAAGTCAATTTCTACTTAGATCAACAAAGAAAAATTTTATATATTTTAGCTACTTTTTATTAAAAAGTTATAAATTATTATAAATATGTATATACATAGTACAGAATCACAACAGTAAGTGGTGATACATTGTTATTAATTATCATTAAGGTATTTTATTGTCATTGGAAACAATAGTGTAGTATATAAAATTTCAGTCCAACTGAATGCTTTAAAACGCGAGAAAAAAAAAACTTTTCAAGTTTTGACACAAGTCAAATTTTTTTTTAATTCTTTAAATAATTAGTTTTAATCAATTAATTTTTATTCATTATAATTAAATTATTGAAAATCATTTACATAAATTTTAGCTTAATTGAGAACTTTAAAATGTATTTCATTAACGATTGAAAATCCCAACAAGATAAATAAATAATTAAATAAATACATAGAGAGTGTGAGTTTATAGTAGGAATTGAAAAACATATTAAATATTAATGTTTATAATTAAATAATAATTAATAAATAACATGATGTAAATAACAAGAAATTCGGTTCTGGATTCTTGGAGATTCGTAATGGTGTCTGAATCGTCGAAAATCTTAGAGAAAATAACTGAATCAGTACACTTTTGTGCGTGTGAAATGAAAACTCTGATTGGAAAATATGCCATAAATCGAAAAGCCAGCTGAACCCTAACAGAAAACAAGGGGAATCAAAATAGATAGGATCTGGCACAAAATTGCCCGAAAAAAGAAGCAAAAAACAAAGCCCGTCAAGAAGTCTTTATATTTAATAAATATTTGTGTGTGTGTTTGATTTTGCACTGCTGATTAATTAAAATCGGATAATAAAAGATGTATCGTAAAATCCGGAGTGTAACGTGCGCTTTTTACACAATAAATAAGATCGTTTGCGCGTTATACGCCGGATATAAAAAGGAGAGATTTTTAAAAAAAAGTATTAGCATAGGGAAAAAATTAGAATTTTGCCAGAGACATAGCTACCGCTGTATCAATCGCATCAGTGATACTGAGCCCTCAAGCTACAGGGGTCACAATATGGGTAACTACAGTCCTATATATACTAACAGAACTCCCATATCTAAAAAAGGGACTGAATGAATTTTAATACAGGGCCCCCTCAGTACTAATTACGCCAGTATATACACTGCTCAAAATAATTAAAGGATATTGCAGTTTTAGGAGGATCTTGTGGCTGGGAAACTTTTTAGCTGATTCATACATGATCGACAGACGTAGTAGGTTATATGAGAATAAATTACGCATTACAAAAGGAAAAAAAAACACAATTTGTGCATATGAGAAAAAAAGAATAAGAAAAGGTGTTCTCTTCAAAGGAAATCATTTTCATTAGGGGGGTATGGTTTCCACGGACGGCCAGCAACATTGAGCACCTTTGAGGCATGGAGTCACAGAGGCTATTAATCACGAGTTGGGGTATTCTGTCCCACCCTTCCAGAAGAGCTCTTTTCAGTTCTTGGACAGTTTGTTGGGGTGGTTGGCGGCCACCAACTCGTCTTCCTAGAGCGTCCCAAACGTGCTCTATTGGATTCATGTCTGGAGAACATGCTGGCCATTCCATTCGTACAATTCCTTCCTCGAAAAGGGAATCCTCCACGAGGTTAGCACGATGTGGCCTGCTGTTATGGTCCATTAAAATGAAGTCATCTCCGATTGCTGCATTGTAAGGGACTACAATAGGTCTGAGGATCTCATCCCTATATCGGCGAGCAGTCAGAGGTCCACCTCGAATGATGTAGAGATCTGTGCGACCGTCAATGGAGATGCCACAATACACCAACACGCCCCCCCCACCAAATCTGACACTTTCGTGCACGAACGCAGGATTATTCCTACTGCCATGGTCCTTCCAGATGAAAATACGCCTATTATCCGGATAAACAGAAAAATGGGACTCGTCAGAAAAAAGAACATTGCTCCATTCATTTCTCCTTCAGTTCACATGCTCTGTTGCCCATTCCCTGCGGTCGTGAAGATGCCTTGATGTTTGTCTAACACATACCATCGATCGGCGAGCATACAGCATACAGACCTACACCATGGAGCCGGTTTCGGACAGTCTGAGTTGAAACCGTGGTGCCAGTAGCCGAGCGAAGGTGTTGTTGGAGAAGAGTAGCGTTCATATTTCGGTGTCTCAGAGCCATTAACACTAAATAATGATCTTCATTGGGCGTTGTTGCCCGTCTACGAACTTGTCCTGGTCTTCGGCCTGCACTTCCAGTCTCCAAAAAACGGTTCCAGATCCTGGAAATCACACTTTGTGACACTCCAATGGCTTGCGCTACTTCGGCTTGAGTTTGGCCCCCTTCTAACCCATCAACAACTCTCCAAGCTTCTGAATCGGTTAAATGACTTCGCTGAGACATCGTACTCACCGAAACAAAGCAGTCACTGAAAGACGATCATCCTTGTCTTCATTTCAGTTGAAAGTCAAATTTCATCCGCTGCCGCTGAAGCGACTTTTTTGACGTCGAACTCAAAATTAGCATGCTCCACAGTTTAAAATCAGAAAAAGTTGCATTTGTGATTCTCTTCTTCCATTTTTGGCAAAAAAAAATTTCGCTTATATCTTTATTTTATATAAAACTTACAATATTCTTTAATTGTTTTGAGCAGTGCATATTAGAATAGTGCCAGCCAGCATATATTAGAATACTGTTTATTTAAAAGAAATGACATTTCTTATAAACTTTAAGGTTTGTTATTCTAAAAGTATACCATTTTTTTTTCTAAAGCTTGCAATAATACTTCGAATAAATTACTTCAAAACATACAAGAACATTGTGCACAACTAATTTAATGTTTCTTCGTAAAAATGTAAGTGCGCGTTTTAAGGCGCAAAGACCAAAAAAATGAAGCTCTATCTTAAATGTATAGGTGCACATTATTCGCCGTATTTTACGGCAATTGAAAACTGATTTTAAATAAATGCGTTTACTTAGCTAACATAATTAGTCTTTACTTTTCACATAGATGGCGGTGTGAGTGATTGATTATTAACGTCGCACTGTTTAGCTACACGAGGACCATGGTATGTAATTTTGAACCATGGTCAAGTGACTTGGACGGCACCTGAGCTGGCACCCCCCTCTCCTAACTACCACACCACACCAACGGGAGGACGTTTCAATTCGCGACAGATTTAACGTGCATCGCTGCCCTACACAGCGGGTCTTTAGCGGTACTGGGCTCGATCTCGTGACAAGGCAAGCCACTGTCCAATACCTATACCACTCGGCTACCGCGGCCAATAGATGGCGGCACGAATTAGCTACGCAATTGCATCTATTTTTCAATGCCATAAAATCCGGCGTATAATGCGCGCCGCCATCTATGTGACAAAGTAAAAAACTAATTTCGTACTATGGTGAATTACTTGAGATGAATTTAAAAGATAAAAAAGAAAAAAATTATCAGGAGGAAAAGCTGTCTTTTTTTGAACTTCCCTAATACTCTAAAATTCCCTAATTCCTAATTTTTTTTATCTGAGACAACTCTATTTCAATAAAATTAGAAAAAAATGATTTGTTATTTCCTATCAAATTTTTTAAATTTTACAGTAAGTCTTGGCGGGCCGCTGTTACAACTCCACCTTTCCACACTGTGGCACGCGTGCCGTGGGTTGGTTACCCCTGAGAAAGACTGTATTACTGCACTCACATCTTTTGTCTAACGGCACATAGGAGTATAAGATACTTGGAGTAATTGTTATTAACAGAGGTGGCGTAAGGCGTGGACGGGGTGGGCCACCAGTGCATAGGGCCTCGCACCTCAAAGCCGGAATAAATTAAACGAAAAATAAGGAAAATCCAAATTGAACGCACACCCCAGGGTTTTTTTTTATAATTCATATATTCAGAAATTCTCAACTGTGTTTGTCACCATAAGATATCGAAAAATTGATATATCGACTTTTTTTATAAAGGTATTCTATTATCGGTGGATGAATGTATATTAATAAATAATTCGTGAAAATAGTGTTTTCCACTTCCTTTTATTACAAAATTCTAAACTTCATCATGTTTGCTCATTTGTTCATATTTAGTCTGGCAACATTAGCTGGAGTCCCACAGTAGGCAGTTTCCTCGATCTGACGCACATAGACCCCAAAAATAAATTGCGCTTAAAACAACAACCCCACGATTTATAGTCCTCTTAGGCTCACTAGCCCTGTTGTCAGTTTTCGTCAGTATGCGAATGGGAAATCTCCAAAAAGTCGATGGTTTAGATCGGGTTTGTTAAGTCTATGAGGAACACCTGCGAGCCCCATTTTCTAGTTGGAAGTCCTATCGTTTCTTTTGAACAAGAATTTCCAGCGTTTGGTGTTTTTACTTGAAAATACATGCATAAATTTATTTGACTTTCAAATTAGGTCCAAATATGATTCAAAATTGTGAAAATACACTCAGGAACATTGAAAATAGCTACCGAAAAGGAAGCTAAGTACAATCGCAAAACTTTGCAAATAAGTGCAGCGTAATGTGATGTGCAAATGATTCAAGTTATGTGCCAATACGCATGCTCATACACGCCGAGGTGGCGCTACAATCAGGAAGAGGGTGCTATATAAGCCAGCGCAAATTCAAAGATTCATAAACGTGACGATTACCGCCAATTGTAGGAAGACTTTGTTAAGCGAAACATACCAGGTAAACGTGCTAGAAGACATTACTCACAGTTAAGCGAGTTTGAGAGAGGCCTGATCATCGGGAGGAAAACTGCAAGCTGGTCGACGCACCGTGTTGCTGGCCAGGTGGATCGATTGGAGTGTGCCGTTAGAAATTGTTGGGAGCAGTGGACACGAGAAGGTACCCACGTGCGGAAAACCGGGTCTGGAGCGACCAGGAAGACCACGAGGATCGAAGGATCGTGCGGCAAGCACTTGTGGACTCCACAGTGACTCGTTCACCGATACGAGCAGACGTAGGTGTAGCAATTGTTCCACAAACAATTTCCAGACACCTTGCAGAAGCAGATCTTAAATCCAAGCGCCCTTTCCGTGAACTCCTTTAACACCGGAACATCCGCAACTGCGTCTACAGTGGTGCCAAGCCAGATCAATGTGGGATGTCACAGATTGGCAAAAAGGTTGTGTTTAGTGATGAATCCCGATTTGTTTTGGGGACAGATAATAACCGTGTACCGGTGTGGAGGCGCCCTGGTGAGCGGTGCAATTCCCCCCACACTGTTCTATGTCACACTGCCTGTACAGCTGGTGTAATGGTCTGGGGGTGCCATGACTTATGATAGCCGGTTCACTTTAATTGTGATGCGGGGAACCTTAACGGGCCAACGTTACGTTGATGATGTTCTTCGACCCCATGTAGGATGTTTCCTAAATGGTCTCCCAGGGGCAATTATTCAGCAAGATAATGCTCGTCCGCATTAAGCAAGAGTTGCTCAAGACTTCCTACGTCATTTTCAGACTCTTCCACGGCCAGCCTGCTCCCCCGATTTGACCCATGTAGAGCACGTGTGGGATCATGTAAAACGGCAGATGCCATCGTGTCACTCTGTACATGATTTAGAGTTGGCTGTTCAAGATTTGTGGGCCCATCTGCCTCAGGACAACATAATGTGTCTAACCAACTCAATGCCGGACCTTGTGGCGGCATGTATTGCAGCTGGAGGTGGTTAAACGCGCTATTGAAGTTGCCCATCATTTGTGTCGTTGCACACCCTGTATTCGTTTGTCTTGTTTTTGAGATCAAGTGAATCTGTCATCTGTTTCATTATGTGTATTGAATTTCATTTCAATTCGATGCTTTCTTCTTGGGTCGCTATTTTCAATGTTCCTGAGTGTATAACATTTAGCACATAGTATGTTACTTCCACAAACTTATGTTTGTTTTTTGTGTTTAATGGACTAGAACTTTTAAGATTCACACGGATTAATCACTGTAACACTTAATTTACATAAAGCAGACAGGAACACTTAATTTAATGCCACATTTCGCTGCTATCTCCAGCAATCTCCAAAGTTATGATTTTTTTCAGGATTGGTCGCTGGTATTGGTATGACTGTTGTTCAGTCTTCTTATTTATCTCTGTAAGAGCGAGAGCCTCCAGATGAATTTTTGTAACTGTGTAGTCAGTATTAACAAAGAATTTTTCACACAGAATGTGTGACGAATCTATACGGAACTTTATCACTAACCTTCTGAACCGACCTTTTTAGGGAAATTTAATTCCCTACCTATTTCCAATCAACTCCAAAAAGCGGACAGGATTCCTTGTTATGTAGATTAGATTCAGTATTTAAGTCAAACGAAATAGTAAAGTTAGAGCAGTAGGAGATAGATATTGAAACATAGAGTTATAGTGATTTTGAATTGAAATATTGTTGTTGAAGATAAATTAACCTCATGAAGAATTGAGATTCCGAGTGGTAACTATTATTTTGAATTTAAAGTCTCACTCAAGTTTTAAGAGTCAGATTAAAGTTAAATGTTCAATAAGAACATTATTAAATATAATTCTGGGATCTCTTATCGTGGTAATTTCTGCGTGATCGTTATTTAATAAATTAATTAATTGGATCATTAATTAATTGAGCTAATTTAAAGGATATTATCTTTAAAACCTCATAATATTAGTAGTCGAATTTGTTAATAAGTCTTTGATTCTATTTGGGAAAGATATCCAAATAAAGAAAGTTATTTATAAAAATGGCTACTGGTTCTTTTGTGACTCAAAATTATTTTTGTTCTCAAAGTGAGGTCCCGAGGGACCTTCACAATGGCGCCCAACGTATAAATCCCGAGAATAGAGTCGGATCCAGTTTTAGAATCATTCCGGAACAATATTTTTCGGGAATTGAGAACATAGATGATTTTTGGAGAATATTGATCATAATCTCGCGTATTATGAGATACCTGCACAACTGGCATGTGCTTACTTGAAGGGTCATCTCAAAGGACGGGCACTCAACTGGTTCGAAGTTCTAGGTTATAGAGTCATTGAAGATAAGACAACAGACTACGCGCACTTAAAACAGGCATTGTCGGAACAATTTCCCGTGGTCCGAAACAGGTCAGAACTAGAAACGCGATTTTATTCCTCATCACAAAGACGAGATCAAAAGCCTTCGGACTTTATTTATGAATTGTTGAAAATTCATAAAGTCCTTAAACTAGAAATGCCGGAGGAAAAATTAATAGATCACGTCGTTAGTCGATTAGAACCTCAAATTTTGGATTATGTCGAAGTTAGACATCCACGAAATACTGCCAATCTCCTACAAATCGTTGATAAATACGAAGAACGTTTTATGCATAGACAAATCAGAGGTTCGAGTGAGGGATTTAGAAGTTCAGGCCCTCATGAAAACAATCGTTTTAATACCCGGCATAGACAGGAAAATTGGAGGAAAACAGAAATAATGAGAGATACGCCAATAATAGCCGACCACAAAGGGAATTTAATCGATTCGAAAACCAAGGTTTCGCATATCGCAGATTCGAGGGTAGACACCAAGGTGGACAATCGGATCAACCATTCCACAGTCAAGGCGGTCGACAAAGTGGGTCGAGAAATAGTTCATTTCTAGGTCAAAATGAACGAAGTAGAAATTTAAACTTTTAAGCGATCGATGTGAATATGGGGGTAATCGATCGCGGTGTACGGAAAATCCTCCAGTTTGGGATCATCGGCCTATCAGAGTATCCTCTATAAGAATGACCCCAGTCGAATTACCGTATGTTCCTATTCTATTAAATGAAACCTTTATTACAGCACTATGGGACACGGGAGCGGAGAAATCTTTTATTTCGGAGGAGGTATACCGCAATTATTTTTCATACCGACCTCGTCAAAAGACGAAAGACAGAGTCGTGACAGCACAAGGAGCCCCGTGCAGTCATTTGGGTAGAGTCGAATTACAAATTAGAATCAGGGAATTTCAGAAACCCTGGGAATTCCATATACTTGATAACATGCAGTATCAGTGCATTTTAGGGATTGATTTTATGAAGGCGTCGCGATTAACATTAGATTTTGATCAGAAATCCTTGATCATTCCCGATCATCTGATCAAACAAATGCCTAAAGAGGAGAAACTCGTTGATATTGATCTCACAGAATCGAAACTTGATGACGAATAACAGAGGCAATTAAAAAAGCCCTTATTTAATAATTTTAAAGGGTTATTTTCCGATCAACCGGGATTAACGCATGTTGTATATCATGAGATAGATACTGGAGATAAGGGACCGGTAGTGTCGAGACCATACAAGTACGACCGGGTCAAACAAGGCATTATTGATTATCACATAGATAAGATGTTAAGGGATGGTACAATTTGTCCTATTAATTCGCCCTATGCATCTCCAGTCGTATTAACTCGAAAGAACAATGACCTTCCTCCAGATTCTCCGAGGCGTATCGTTTCGCGATCGATTATCGGAAACTAAATGGAATTACCAAATATCCTCGATATCCATTACCGGTTATTGATGACTTACTCACCAATATCCCTCACACCAACGTTATGTCCACTCTAGATCTCAGAAGTGGCTATTTTCAGTTGGCGATTAGTCCAAAGGACATAGAAAAAACAGCGTTTATCACTCGCAATGGCACTTTTGCATTCCTACGCATGCCTTTTTTGGTCTTTCTGGGGCGGCGCCTAATTTCCAAAGGGCTATCGATATAATCCTCCAACCTGTTATTGGGCGTTTCGTGTCCGTTTACATGGACGATGTTATTATAACATCTCCATCGTTCAAAGACCATCTTGATCATTTAACTCGGGTTTTTACCTTATTACGAGACGCAGGGCTAACGTTAAATAAAAGAAAAATGTCACTTCGCTCGTGACAAACTCAAATATTTAGGCCTGATTATTAGTAAAGAAGGAATCGAAACTGACAATAAGAAAATTCGGGCAATTACGGAAATGAAACCTCCCAAAATAATAGAGAAGTGTCAAAATTTTTAGGGATGACGGGTTGGTACCAAAAATTTATTCCGCGATACGCAGATATATGCGAACCATTGTACCAATTAAAAAAAAAAAGGGGGGGGGATTTTAACTGGTCGGGAGAAGCACAGGATTCTTTTGATCAGATCAAACGCACACTAACGGAGGCACCGATTTTTGCAATTACCAAATTTTTCTGAACAGTTCAATTTATTCACTGATGCTAGTGGGGTCGGAATTGGTGCTGTGCTTCAGCAAAATCAAAAACCTATTGCTTTCGCGTCTCGAACCTTAATAAAGCGGAACGTAATAATACGGTTACCGAAAGAGAATGTTTGGCGGTAATTTGGGCTCTAAATAAGTTTAAAACTTTTTTGGGCCTCTGCCTGTGAAAGTGATTACAGATCACGCAGCGTTAACGAAGTTAACCAATGGTAAGAATTTATCAAGTAGGATGATCCGATGGGCATTGAAATTGTCAGAGTTTAACATAGAATGGGAGCACAGACCTGGTGTTCAAAACGTGGTCGCAGACCTTTTATCAAGAAATCCAGTAGACAGTGTCGAGGGGTCACAAATTTCGTGCGCAGCTCTTAGAGCCCTCGCAATAAATTCCCGTGAACAATTCATTAAGGAACAGAGGGAAGATCCTGAATTAGGACATATTTATCGATACTTAGAAAACCCTGATGACGCTTCTGTTAATGCGACGGTATGCGAGAATTGGTCCCAGGACTTCAAGTTAATAAATGGTCTCCTCTTTTTACGCGAAGTATTTTTCTAATCTGGGAGAACTAAAGAGTTTATATTCCTGGTTTTCTTCGAAAGGATATAATGAAAGAATTTCATGATCTGCCACTGGCAGGACATCTCGGAAAAGGAAGACATATCTTAAACTTCGTGACACGTGCTATTTTCCATTTATGAGAAAATATATATTTGAATATGTTTCAACCTGTGACCGGTGTCAAAAGTTTAATTATAAAAACGCTACCAGCTGGTCGTTTAATGCCTATAGTTTCGAAATATCCAAATGAAATTGTAACGCTGGACTTATTAGGCCCCTACCCCCGCATCCCGACCCGAGAGATATAAATTCATATTAGTTATAACTGACCACTTCACTAAGTGGTGTGAGCTGATTCCTCTTCGTAAAGCTTCAGCCCAGACAATAGCTAATGCCTTTTTTGATACCTATATAGCGCGTTACGGAGCTCCAATTTCTTTGATAAGTGATAACGGCCCCCAATTTATTTCTGACGTGTTTGAACATCTCAGTCACAGGTTGGACATCAAACATATGAAAACGGTAACGTACCGACCACAGTCTAATCTCACGGAGAGAGTGAATAGAAATTTAGTTCAAATGATAGCTTCTTTTGTAGAAGAAAATCATGAAAACTGGGACCAATTTCTACACGAGTTCGCTTTCGCATTGCGCACCGCGGTAAATGAGACGACAAATAAAACTCCGGCTGAGTTGTTTTTGGGAAGGAAAATCATAACTCCGTTTAGCAAGCTCATAAATGTTACGGAGGATGCGAAATATGTTGGTAGTAACATCGAAAGATTATTCGATGAGGCAAGACGAAATATGCAAAAAAAGCATAAGTCTTGGGAAAAACATTACAATCTCAGAAGGAGGGATGTTCATATCAAAGTGAACGATTTGGTTTTACTTCAAACACATTTCTTAAGTGCTGCGGGTAGGAAACAGGTGGGAAAATTTATGCCTAAGTTTGAAGGTCCCTATAAAGTTTTAGAAATAAAAGGAAATAATTTAGTTATTTGGAAAAACGGAAGAAATATAACTGTTAATATTGATCAAGTTCGAGTGTACCGACCTCGTCAGTCAGACACGATTAGTTCGGATAGTCCGGTAGAAACTCTGTATGACGAACAAGAAGTTAATCATGGGTCGAATAGATCACATCAAGGACAGTTTAAAGAGCATAGGAAAACCTCTAGTCAGGAAAGTGAGGGGTGTAGATCACGGCAGGGTAACACCACACGGGAGATCCCCAGAAATAAACGTAAAATTAATAGTACTGCGTCGAAGGACCAAGCTTTAAAACGGTCCAAGATATGTAAGAAGAGATCACGACAAGGATCTGATCATCAGGACAGGAAAAGACGCGCTCCTGAGCAAGGGCAAGGAGTCAAGAGGTCGATCCCTTCCTCGTTCTCGTCCAAAATTATAAGTTTTAAAAACATATACCTCTTCACCAGGGTAGAGTCCATTGCAGGTCCATCAAAGGGATTTGCCTGATCGCAGGACTGCTACGACTACAGGTGGATCCCGAATGGAAGTTAGTGGACGTGATAACCAGACCCGTCAGACCAGAGCGACAACGAGAAGACGCAACGAACAAGCGGAGAAACCAGTCCGGTCGAATCAAACCAATACAAGGAGACCTTGCCCATACTATCTACGGAGCCGTATACAAGAAAAAGACAGAATTCCTGAGGAACTCAGCAACATCGAAATTAACGGCATACCTAGCAGCACATTCCGCAGAAGAAGCCTCAGTATGGAAGCGTTGAATGGAGATCCAGTGCATAGGATTTAACAGACAAAATCCAGGTTGTATTGTTTCTTTATCTTCACAATGCGAACAAATGAAGAATTTTTGCAATTAAAGCAAGTCACGGGCGGACTCTAAAATTAAGAAGACTGACAAAAGTGGACACTGCATTGTGTGTGTTTTTTTTTCTATACCAGAAAAAAACGACTTTTGTGTTACTTTTTGTATTTTGGAGAAAACATCTGTAAATTTTGCATTTGTTTACTTCGATGTATGACTTCGCTAAGATGCGACAATTCATTTGGTTATTTGTGTTATTTGTTTATTACAAAATGATTATTATTATATGCTATGTGTGTTTCTATGTATGCTTTGTTTCACATCTGGTGCCTTGGAGCGCGGCGAAGTTAGATAGGATTAACCATTAACACTAACTAGCGCATCAAGTTTTTCGAATGGGAAGGCAAAGGAACCAGATATTTATTGTATATGACATTCATGTAACAAATGTATAACTTCATGTCTGTTTTTACCTACTTCTCAAATGGATATCAATCTTTCAGGGTAGCTGACCCTGAAGTCTTCGATGTTCCAGTGCCACAGAAGATTGTATTGTATTTCTTTTTTGTATAATGTATAAGTCATACTCTATGGGGCTGGTTTTTTGCCACCACTAGGGTGTTTTTTCCCACGCCTCCTTCGCCGAATGGATAGAGTGCAGGGTTTAATTTAAACTTGTAAAATATTATGAGGTTTGACAATTAATTCTAAATCTTAATTTTGTCATTTTTCATTACGGAAGATGTTTCAGTAATATACAGTTAGAAATTATTATCGTCGGTACCGTAGGACAAAGATAGGATTTACGTAATTTATTTTCAGGACATATGAGTCTTTCGAATAAATCCCGTTTTCTTTTTGGAGGGGGTGTGACGAATCTATACGGAACTTTATCACTAACCTTCTGAACCGACCTTTTTAGGGAAATTTAATTCCCTACCTATTTCCAATCAACTCCAAAAAGCGGACAGGATTCCTTGTTATGTAGATTAGATTCAGTATTTAAGTCAAACGAAATAGTAAAGTTAGAGCAGTAGGAGATAGATATTGAAGCATAGAGTTATAGTGATTTTGAATTGAAATATTGTTGTTGAAGATAAATTAACCTCATGAAGAATTGAGATTCCGAGTGGTAACTATTATTTTGAATTTAAAGTCTCACTCAAGTTTTAAGAGTCAGATTAAAGTTAAATGTTCAATAAGAACATTATTAAATATAATTCTGGGATCTCTTATCGTGGTAATTTCTGCGTGATCGTTTTATTTAATAAATTAATTAATTGGATCATTAATTAATTGAGCTAATTTAAAGGATATTATCTTTAAAACCTCATAATATTAGTAGTCGAATTTGTTAATAAGTCTTTGATTCTATTTGGGAAAGATATCCAAATAAAGAAAGTTATTTATAAAGATGGCTACTGGTTCTTTTGTGACTCAAAATTATTCTTGTTCTCAAAGTGAGGTCCCGAGGGACCTTCACAAATGGACCACTGCGTTACCGTCGCATCAAAGGGAAACATTTTTAAAGCTGGAAAAAGAAAAAAATCAAAATCAAATGTCCCTTCTCCAACCCAGCACAATAATGCTAGATGACAATGTTTACAACAACAATTCATTTAGATCATTGGCAATTAGAGATGGAAAATAAAATTGTAGCTTGCTGGCGCTTTCCTATTCTCAAAATTTCTCCAAACTTACATTCAAAGCGTAGCTCCATGAATGACAGGAAATTAATGAAATCATGATTAGAAAGTTTCATTTGGCCATGACCACCAAGGCTCGTGGACACGAAATTCACGCACAGATGTTTAAAGAATTCTGTCTGGCCCCAGCTAAGCTTTATGTAGCGCTTTATCTTTGGTACTACATGCTTCAGAGCCTCCAAAAATTGCTAATACAAGAAAATTTTCTAAGAATTCATGAAACTTCATAGACGTTTTTTAAATTGATATCTAAATGTGATCATACGTTACTGGAATACCTAATCGCATTAATAACAAACAACTTGTACACAATTATGTAAGCCACGATATTTAAAGTGAACTGATCACAATTATGTTAAACATGGTTACAAGTGAAGTGATTGGTAGGATAAAAGAGGCAAAATATTATTCTTTTTTACTTGACTGCACTAAAAACTGTAGTAGAATTGAATAAATGTTGGTGAGCTTAAGATATTGGAACATCAACTGAAAGTATAGAAGAAAAATATATCCGTTTTTTTGCTCTCACTGAGACGACTGGAGAATATTAGGGGAGAGCTAGAAAAAATAGCTTAGATATTCAGAACTGTCGTGGACAAGGATAAGACAATGGTGCAAATAGGGTAGGCATAAATAGTGGAGTTAAAACTCAAATATTAAATATAAATCTTAGGGTATTTTTCACACATTGCGGTCGTCATAACTGGAATCTATTATAGGTAGACGCAGCTAATTCATCAGTAGCAACAAAAACATTTTTTGGTTTTATTCAGAAGATTTTTTTGCTACTTTCCCAAGTTCCAGCAAACTCTGGAAATAATCAAAGATAAATCAATGCTTAATATTTTAAACCTTTATCAGTCATAAGGCAGGAAAGCAGAATCCATTCGATTAAAGGCCGTATTATTACAATTTGATGATGTTGTCGAATGCATAGAAAACTTAAAAAAACCAAACGGAATAATCTGACACACTCAGTGATTGCAATTTTGCTTTAAATGAAATGTTCAGCTTGGAATTTATTGTATCATTACATGTATGGTATGAGTTATTAACACGTGCAATACCATAAGCAAATTATGGCAATCTGTACAAGCCCATTTATACATTATTCTTGAACATTTAAGTACATTTTGTAGCTGGATCAAAGAGTATCGACAAACTGGATTCGGAATATTCTTGTTTGACGCTCGTAAGTTTATTGAGTCAGTTATGTGATTTGCCAAAAGATTTTAAAAATAAAAGGGTTGCCAAAAAGAAAAGAATGTTTGATTATGAAGGCGGTGATCAAACTAAAGAATTTGTCAAAATCCAGTATGAAACACAGTCTTGTTTAATATGATGATTAATTCTGTGATAAGCAATATGGATTCAAGATTTATATCTTTAAATCAGAATTTTGAAAATTTTGGTTTTCTCTAAAATTTTAACAAGATAAAAAATGTTTCAAAAGAGCAAATACTGCAAAACTCAAGATTTACACACAGTCCTGCAAGTAGGTGAAAGTAGTGGCTTCTAACCTTACGCATTAAATGAAGAACTACAAAATTTGATCCCAAATTTACCCAGCACCACCACGGACGTGAAACATCTGCTCCAATAGGTCAGAGAATGATTTGAAAAAAAAATTCCCAAAAAATTAATATCGTCATTCGAATTTTGTTAATAATACCAGTAAGTATCACTTCAGCTGAGAACTTTTCAAAATCAAAACTGATAAAAATTTATGTAAGAAATACAATGGATCAGTAAAGACTTTCAGCTTTAGCAGTTTTACCTATTGAAGCAGGTATAGCATCTAAAGTAAATTATGAGTGAGTGAATATTAACGTCGCACTGTTCAGCTACACGAGGGTTTTTGACAACGGACCACGTGATTTTGAACCATGGTCAAGTGACGTAGACGACACCTGAGCTGACACTCCCCTCTCCTAACTATCACACCACACCTACATGAGAACGTTTGAGCTCTCCACAGATTTGACATTTATCACACTCCAATACGGCGGGTCTTCAGTGGTACTGGGCTCGAACTCATGGCATGCCTGCCATGATCCCATACCTTGATAACTGGGCTACCACAGCCAAAGATAAATTACGGACCAATCATTAAAGAATTCAGCAAAACTAAAAATAGAAAATTTCTGTTTCTTCAGCTTTTTTCATTATTGGTTAATGTGCCAAAGAAATATGAGTAAAAAGATTGGCTTTTTTCAAAATGAATAAAAATTGGTTTTTAATTTTATAAACTTTTTTCTTACGTCATGAAAGGGTCTCGCGAAATGTATCTTGCCCACATTAAGTTCAGATCTCACGCCGCCACTGGTTATTAGTACTATATTTTTTTTAATGATTAGGGGAGTTAATCGATTTGGCACATACACACACAAGTGAAAGAAAATTATTAATTCAAACTCAGACTTCGAATTATTCTTTTACTAAGGAAAAACTTCATTATATAAATATGTATCTTTAAAGGTTTTAGCAAAAAGAAATAATAACTATTCTGTTACTTTTACATACAGTGCCGGGTTTCTCATTAGTTGGAGTAGGCAATTGTCTATGGGCTCCATACTTTTTAGGGGCCCCCAAAATTGAGAAAACTAGATATTTAGCTAATTTTTTTATTGCAAGAGTTATTTTATTACAGATTCTAATAAATTATTGTGTTAATTTATATCGTGTGTTTCTAAATGAATATCGGGGAGTTTTAATGCTTTATAATATTTATTACATATAACTTAAAAGTACAATTCATGCATCGAATGAAAGAGTTACTGAAACAGTTTCACCCCTAAAACTTACAAATGTTCAATGTGAGCCCCATTCGTCACATGTCACAAAGCAAGTCGATACGCGAGTTCATCCTAAGCTTTGTTCTGTGTTTCTGAGGAAATTCTTGCAACAGCTGCGGCAATAATGTGTCTTAAGTCTGGAAGGTCAGCTGGTAGTGGAGGTATGTACTTACAATCCTTAATGAACCTTCACAGATAAAAATCACAAGGCTCCAGGAAGGGTGAACGAGGAGGCAATGTGAAACAAAGCCTTATCGCGATGTCCTCTGCGGAAAATCCATTGGTCGAGTGCAATGATGTTTAACCGATCGCTTACTGAGACATGCCAGTGAGGCGGTGCACCATCTTGCTGCCAAATGAAGTTATTTGGTTCACTTTCTTTCTCAATTGAGAAAATATCTATATTCAGTTCAGTACAGTGAAACACTGTAATAGTGGAGACTTGTCTAAAGCCTTATGCTCCGATAAAATTTTGATTAGTTTTTAATCCAAGTTGCAACGCACAGTTCGTGATTGCATTGTCTTACAGTAGTTTGAATTATTGCCTTGTGCTTCAACTGAGATTAATGAAAGTAGATTTACATTATTGAGAGTAATCTACTTATTGTATTGAGAAACTATTAGCTGGAGTATTGAGAAACTATTAGCTGGAATTTTAGAATATATTGGTTGATGTCAAAAATTTTCAACTTTTTGAACATGCTCTATTGTTTTACATTTCGCTATTGAGGAATAAGACCATTCTCCGTGGTTGGAGGTAAAAAATTTCAAAATTTTTCACGCTGCGATTTGTATTTGATACAATTTAATATAAAATGTTCATTAGTTTCTGGTAGTTTACAATCTGCATACAAAGGAGAATCTGTTTGTTTAAAAGGGAAATATATATCATTTAATGGTATTTTTTTAGCTCGCAACTTATTGATTAAAACTTCTGTATTTCTATTTTTTGCTGCCTGTCTATTCCATTTTTAAGATGAGAAATATAAAAAGAATTTTTATGTCTTTTGCTCTTTTTCCATATTTCTTCACTTTTAATTTTGTGTTGTTTTTTGAAATGTGTATGTAGGTCTTCCCAAGTTATCCAAGAAATAATATTCCACGGCTCTGGAGAGGCTTTAGCTAATTTATCAACTTCTTCATTAATCCCTATTCTCTTGTGAGCTGGTACCCAATTGAATGTAATTGATTGAACTATTTGGAGGCACTGATGTAAAGTTGAACTTAAATTTAATATTACCGTATTGGATTTTCTATTAATATTTTGGATACTTTTTAGTATTGATAAGCTGTCCGTCAGGATGATATAGTTTTCTGTTTCAGAAACCCAATTTTTTAACGCAGTCTATATGGCTATAGCTTCAGCTGTGAAAATTGAAATCATATCTTTTAGTATGAAATTTTATCGAACTTTTTTCTTAGGGATCAAAATTCCTATTGATGTTTGATTAGTATTTTTTGAACTATCTGTAGCTATTATGATATTTTTATTAAATTTGGGCTGAATGTAATCATTAAACATATTTTGTACTATGTCATCTGGGAGATCCTTGTTTTGAAATGATAGTTCATGAGTACAGTTTATTTTGCGATTTTCGTAGATTGGTTGAGGAAAGATCCATTGAAGAATATCTACTTTAGAGATACATAAATCCTGGATCAGGTTGATCGTCTTTTGAAAAATACTAATCTCTTTTTCTCTATATTTATAAAAAATGTTAATTACATTCCAAAATAATCTTCCATTCGGTGACCAGTTTTGTAATGCAATTTGTTTACTTATAATTTTTTGGCAAAGGAAACTATGGCGATTATTAATACTTTCATTCATAGACTTTGCTCTTAATGAGTCTAACGGGGTGCTTCTTGGGAGACCTAGGGCTAAACGTAAGTTAGCTAAATCGGTTCTAGTTTTTGTCTGTTGCTATTGCTAGAAAAGTAAAAAAGTTGACTTCCATAGTCAAAGATAGAACGGATTGTGGCATTAATAATATTTAAAAGATGATCAGATCTTGTTCCTATTTTCGGAGAAGATAAGGCTTTAATTGCATTTAAATATTTGAATCCTTTCTGACGTAGGTAATTAATATGATTTTTCCAAGTGATATTGGGGTCGAAGATGATACCCAGGATTTTTTTTTCAGACGCTTCACTTCGGGAATAGGATTGTTGCATATTTTAAGTAATGTAGGTATTGTGCTTCTTTTTCTGGAAAAGTTGATTAGACTTTTTTTTTTTCTGGAGAGGTGGACAATTTCTATTTTTTTACACCAGGCTGAAATTTTATTTAATGATTCTAGCTTTTCGCCTATTTTTTTATTCCAATTTGTACCATTATTATATAAAAATATGTCGTCTGCATAAACCAGAAGATGGCTGTCGTCTTGAATTTCAAAAATATCTGTCATATAAATCATAAAAAGGAAAGGACTTAAGGACTTCCCTGGGGTACGCCACAATTGTTTTTCACGATTTTTTTAAAAAAACGTTCCTCCATTTGATTTGAATTGTTCTCTGATGTAAGAAGTTTTGAATTCATCGTAGCAATCTACCAGAGTATCCAACTTTGTTTAATTTAGAAGTAAGGCCATTTGGCCACACTGAGTCATATGCTGCTTTAATATCCAACGCTACCAAAATAAAATATTCTTTGCGTTCTCTAACCAGTATAATGTCATGTTGTAAATGAAGTAATGCACTCGTATTAATGCTGATTCTGTGAGGGTAAAAACCATGAGGATTAACATGAAAATTTTTGTTTTGAAAACTGAAATCTAACATTCTATGTAGAATCATTCATTCTAATAATTTGGCAATTACTGAAGTAAGAGATATAGGACGGTATGACGAAACTTCTTTGGGATTTTGTGAGGTTTTATGAAAGGTAGGATATATGCGTAAGTCCAATCTTTTGGAATTAGACTTGAAGACCAACTGTCATTAAAGGATTACCAGAAGGAGATTTATTGCTTTGATGGATAGATGGTTTATTGATTGGAGAGAAATTTTATGCTGTTCTTTTGATGAGATATTGCTATTTCTAATTCTTTTAAAGAAAAAGGTATATTAATATCCTGGCTGTTGTCCGGAATAGAAATATTTGGAATACAATCGTTGTTTTGTTTTGCGTAATATTGTTCGGTTGTTAATATGGTTCCGTTATTTTCAATAATATTAAATGAATAGGAGTTAGGATTTGTTCTATTTTTGATTATTCGGATAATTTTAAAAAGAACTTTAGGAGAAGATATTTTTTCGCATGTCTTGTGCCAAAAATTTTCTATACATGCTTTGATTGCTCACTTACGTTTTGCGCTTACTTCTTTATATTTTATCCAGTCTTCTTCTTTAAAGTTTTTCCTTGCTTTATTAAGAAGTTTTCTTTTTTTTTTGCTCTTAAATGCCCGCATGCTGCAGTCCACCATGGAGCTCTTGAACTGGTCTGTTTTTTTTTCTGATTCTTGAGATAAGATTTGAGCTTTTTTAATTTATTTTCTAATATCTATATTTATGTTTTCATTTAAATTTAAATTTTGTTGAATAATATTGATAAATTTGTTCCAATTTGTTTTTTGTTTAAAATTATAAGTTGCTGAGATGTTTGTTCTTTTGTAATTAATAATTATAGGGAAGTGGTCACTTACAAAATTATCGGTATTTGTGGAGCAGGAAAAATCATAATTTAAATCTATAGATGCTAAAGAAAGATCTATAGATGTAAAAATTCCTGATGAATGGAGATAAGTTGGACTTTTATCTCGTTTAATAATATTAAGTCATTTTCAATGATCCAGTCAAAAATCTTTTTTCCAGAAGCATTGGAATTTTTTGATCCCCATATCTCATGAGATGCGTTGAAATCTCCCAATATCAAACTGTGATTATCAATATATGATGCTATTTTAGATAAATTGATGTCTATAAAGTTACCCGTTGGGATGTATATATTAAAAATTGTGATAGGAACTAAATCTATCTGAACTCTGACTATTAAAATTTCTAAGTCTTCACTAATTTCTGAGAATATTTTTTTTATTGCGCTAATATCTTTATTTAAAACTATCATTAACCCTCCTCCTGTTTTGATTCCCCTATTAATTCTGAATATATTCTTATTGGGAATTGTGAAAATATCATTTGGATGTAACCAAGCTTGTTGAATTATTAAAATATCTGCTTTTTGAAAAATTGGCGCGAAAAGAATATCTGTGACTTCTTGACTTTAATTCCACGTGCATTCCATTGGATTATATTCATGATTTAAAACGAAAAAAAAAGGTGCGATACTACGAATTAGTTTAAATATTCAAAAAAGAAAGTAGAGTAATATTGAGTTTTAGCGAGAATAAAAGAAAATTTGATTATTTAATAAAGTTTCTTTATTTTTTTCTACTACGCTTTCTAATGTATTTCCTCTCTGTTCTGATATTTTCATGAATCTTTTTGCTTTTTCATTCCGCTTTCTATTTATTAGACAATCATCATCTTTTGGAATTGTTATATTGGATGCAATTTTTTTAAGGTGGATTCCATGGTATTCATTAAGGAAGAAAAGCTCAAATTTATTTTTGCTACCACGGTATTCAGTTCTGTCGTGAAGCGTTGTACTATTTGTTCTAATTTCTTTTCAAAAATGTTATTGCTTTCTTCAAATTTCAACTCGAATTTCGCAAACTTTTTTTCAAGATTTTCTATCTTCTCTGTTTGATCATTATAGGTTTTGGTCGAGTGTGATGTTTTTTTCCCTTTGGAATTTCTCAACTGCTTCGTTTCTCGAGATTTGTTGCTGTACTTTAATTTTTAAGATTTCAACTTCCTCTTGATATCTTTTGCAATTTTTATCGTTAGCTTCGTGCTCCTCTCTACAAGAGCTACATTTTTTTTATTTCTTTGCAATCGTTTTCAGAGTGGTTTAGTGAGCAAATTCGGCATTTTATTGAGCTTCTACAAAATTTTTGAATGTGTCCAAATTTCGAACAGTTTGTGCATTCCCTAGGTTTTCATAGTAGATATTAGTTTTAATCATTTCAAATCCTATTGGAACTCTTTCGGGAATACTGCATCCAATTTGAGTAACTTTAAATATTTTGATAGGTTTAAATCCAGATTCTGTTTTTTTGGTAAAACGTTGGATATCAAAAATTTCATAATTGTAATTTTCTAATTCCGATTTTATGTCATCTATTGTATATTATGTGTCTTATCCTTGTAATATGTAACTACTGGTTAGGCCAATAAAGGACAATCTTGTACTTATTTTTACGACATTCATTTCTTTAATTTTTATTGCTTCTTTGGCGGTCTCGTAATTATTTGTTTTAATTATGATCTCGCCGTTTCTTGTTTTGCTTATACTCAGAATACTTTTTTTTTTAATTGTGAATGCTTTCATAATACTTTCTTTTAGTTTAAGCCGATTACAATTCTGAAAATTATTTTCTGATTTTAAGAAAATTGTAACGTTTGGACTCGTATTTAAATTTTGTCTTTCCGCATACTTGGTCAATAATTCTATACCTGTTAAATTAGACCAATATTTTTTGAATGAAAAATTATATTTTGTATTTTCTACCTCCATATTATTATCTGGGTGAGGGTAGTCACCCATTTTGTCTTCTCTATTCCAACACTCAAATGTGTATAAATACACTATCTTGCGTAAATACTTAAATTAAAAGCTCTTATCCGCGAAGATCGAATAAAAGTTATATGTGTGTGAACTAAATTTCAATACAAAATAAAAATTCAAAACGATCTCACCCGCTCGAATCCGCTTGAAAAGTCAAAAGTATTCAATATTTTTAGCACACTCTCACTCAACCAATATCTATATTTGTGGAGTAACAAGGTAGGCAGAACCAGTTACTGTAGATTCTCCGAAAACGAAAGGTCCATACACTTTCCGCTAAGCAAACACAAATGGCACAAAAAACATTCAATTTAGGTGATACTCGTTGCGATTCTAGCCCCTCATGAGGATTTTCTAAGCTCCTAAATGCGCGCATTATGAATATTCACATATCCACTGAGGTGTCCACTGGAATACTCGTTGCACATTAATAGCAGATTCTGTTTTTGCAAACTAGGGGAACATACCTGTAAAACACACTTTCGCTAGTCGTGTCATTTTTCTACTAGCACGCTGATCGGCTGCGAATTGAAAAAAATAACATGTTTTTCACGCACATGCGCACACATGCCAGCAAATAAAACTGTTTCAGTTGGTCTTTCATTCTATGTAGGATTTATAATAGTAAGTTAAATGTAATAAATAATACAAAGCGTTACAACTCCTATAGATAGTTACAACTCCGCCCTGTAGTTTGCTTTGAACTGGATATACCTTTCATCACGTTAGTTCATTTTGTTTCATTTAACTTCAGTTGTAAAATACATTGATGGAAATAAAAAGCCCATCTTCAATAAGGTGTTCTACCATATCAACGTAATTTAGTGGGCATGTTTATACATCTGATAGATAACTTTGATTCAAAATTCATGTTAGGCGCATAAGTGTTTTGCATGTTACGCTACATAGAGAAAGCAAATCAAGTACACTTTAAATACACGCTGTAAAGTTCGTGAGCGTTATTTAGCGTTGCGATTTGCCGTAGTGAGTTGATGCTAGTCCTCCATGACTTTGAGACGAAGGAAGAACCCTATATGAACAGCTCATTTAGTTTGAACGAGGTAGTATAATATAACTAAATAAAAGATGGTGGAATTTAGTGGGACTGGGCTGGATCTCATGACAAGCTAGCCCCAATTTGATACATTGATGACTACGCTACCGCAGCCACCCGCGAAATTGCCGAAAGACTTGGATAAGAACGATTTTTAGCAGCAGTGATTCCGGAAAGGCACTAACTCAAGAAAACTATGATCCAGCCACGCAGGGGCCATACTGACAAAGAAAACCACCATAATCATCACATAGATTTGGCCAGTGCTTCTCAAAGTTTCAATATTCACGACCCAATATTTTTTTTTTATTGAAAACAATTTTAAAATCCCCGTGCACCACAAAGTATCACACAGGGCTTACAGAAGTAAGTATTAAACACACATTCAAGGGAAATAAACAATTAAAAAAAAGAAGTTAAGAAGGATTACAAACAGTTGCAACAAATTTACAGAAATTATTGAAAGCACTTCTGGTGGAAAGAAATTGGTGAAAATTCGGTGGCCAATTAATGTTGAGTCTCTTGAACACCAGTCTTATGATCTTTCTCTCTCTGACATACTTGGAACACAGAAGGATCACATGTTCTACATTTTCCTCGCTACCAATATTACAGTCACAGA
Source organism: Trichonephila clavipes (assembly GCA_019973935.1). NCBI lineage: Eukaryota > Metazoa > Arthropoda > Arachnida > Araneae > Nephilidae > Trichonephila > Trichonephila clavipes. The sequence continues at coordinate 64,988 of BMAU01011548.1, forward strand.
AAGATGAAGGAGCTAAATTAAATTTGTTCAGGTAGTTTTTGAAATTACCGTGACCAGTGAGAAATTGGGTTAATTTGTAGTTAGTGTAAAAATGATGACATGATAGTCTCTTATTAATGGTGGAAAAAATTTCTTTGTTATGCTCCCCTTATTAGAAATGAGATATTCTCTTGGTTCCAAGACTTCATCATTCTTTCATTCGTGATCTTCTTGTAAAACGATTTAGGAATATTAACGTCAATGTCAATTTTGCGCTTGGTTGCAGCTTTTGCAAGCCAATCGGCTCAATCATAATTTTCATCGCTCCCCTTTATACAATAACAATGTATTTAATTCACTAATACTATACTCTGATGCTAAAGCTCCAATGCGACATTAACCTCTTAAGTGCCACTGGTGTATCTAAACGTCTCGCTCTGCCAAAGCATTAATTTTCCTGGACGTAGATTTACGTCTTTCTGAAGTACGATTTTTTTTTGTGCACTGTTATCCATAAAACTATTTTGAAGACTTTGGAATAAAATAAAAGGATCTTGACAGTGTTTGCGAAGGATTTACTTATTTAAGATTATTTGCTTTTTTTATTCCTTACTCCCCTCCCCCAATACATGGCATACGCGTGCCTGCATGGAGAACGGTAGACATTGGAAAGCGAATCGCGTAACTTTTAATTGGTAGTTAAGGGATTAAATATAAACAATACAAATTATCGAGATAAGTGTTAATTTTTGGTATATAACTTCATATATCACAAGCTCATGGGATCACTGGTAATTATTAAACTTGTTCTTAGCTTTGAACTGTTAATTTAAGTTTAAAATACATTGTGTATCACTGATACCTTTATAAGTGTAATATATCAGTGTAAATGTGTATTTTAGTTTTTTATTATGTTAGAATGTATTTATCAATTTACTGAAGGTAAAAAAACAAATTTAATTAAATAAAATTTTGTTTTCGAACTTTTCAATATGCTCGCGACCCCCTCGTTGAGTTGTCACGGTCCCCACAAGGGCGCGCGCCCCACAGTTTGAGAAACTTTGAATTAGGCACATCGCAGAAATTACAGTTCTTTTTCTATTTCAGAGTGACACAGTGCAGTGGTGTAGCGGGGATGCAGAGGGGACACGGCTCCACGTGGCTTACAAATAGGGGCCGCAATGTTTAAATTCAAAAAATATATGAAACTCCAAATCATGCCCGTGCGACGAAACTGACGGAAACGAGTGAAAGCTTTAATACACACACCGGTGCAGGAACTTTATTAGTAGCTATGCAATCACATAAATTTTTATGTTACTTAGGCTTCTGGACAACGGTAATGTGTGAAGTCAATGATGCTCAAAATCATTCTCAAATTGGTCTACTTAGATCGCTATTCTCAAATCTAGTGTGTCTATTAAGCGTTGCATTGCTTTTAAAGCATAATTGAGATTTACGCTCTGTGCCAGTAGTAAAGTTATCTGCAAAAAAAAAAAAAAAAAAGCATGAATTTGCAAGAGCCTCGCACCTCTCTCGCGGTCTTCTAGTTCAGTGTTCCGCAACCCCCAGTCCGTGGATTAAATAGTACCGATCCGCACAAGAAACATTAAATTATTTCTCTTTTAATTACAGTGGTATATTTTTCTTAGGTTCGGGACAGTTTTTATGAAAATCACTTAATATTCCTTGTTAAATCACTTTATATTCATTTTTAGTGTAGCTATATTTTATTCAGAAGTCACGATAAAATACAATTAAATTAAAATTATTAAATCAAAACAGTCTAAAATAAAAACAATCAACATCCTCCCCCTTAGCGGGTCGCGGTAAAATTGACAGACGTTGACCGGTCCGCGGCGATAAAAAGGTAGCGGAGCACTAATCTAGATTCAGTGATCCGCAACTTTTTTATCGCTGCAGACAGGTCAATGTTTCATAATTTTACCCTGGCCTGCTGAGGTTGGGACACGTTGATTGTTTATATTTTTTAGATTGTTTTGATTTAACAATTTTAATTTAGTTACATTTAAATATGCCTTCAGAATAAAATATAGTTATACCAAAAATGAATAAAAGTGATTAATGTGCAATATAAAGTGATTTATGTGGAAAATTGAGAAAATCTAAGACAGATGCACCACTTTAAATAAAATGGCAATAGTTTAGTGTTCTTTAGGCGGCCCGGCACCATTTGATCCACGGACCGGGGTTGCGTATCACTGATTTAGATGTGTGGGGTGAAGGGAAGAAACACTCGACATGATTCAACTAATCTATTTATTTCCAAGCTAAGAACAGACACAAATTCAACTAATAATATTAAGTGAATGTAAATTAATAGTAATTTTAATAATACACAATTAATAATTTTAATAATAAATAATTATAATTTTAATAATAAGTAATTATAATTTTAAAAATAAATTAATAATACTTTTAATAATATCTTCCCATTGGTGTGGTGTGGTAGTCAGGAGAGGTGGTGCCAGATCAGGTGTCATCCACGTCACTTGACCTTGGTTCAAAATTACGTGGTCCGTTGCCAAAAGCCCTCGTATAGCTGAACAGTGCGACCTTAATATTCACTCACTCACTTAGAATTTTATATTGTAGGGCCTGATTATATATTTGAATAATCCAATTATAAGAAGGAAATGCTTGTAAAATCGTCTTTGATACACATATTCAAAAATCCACAGACTGTGTCTGCCATCATCAGTTGTCAGGAATACAACTTTTTAAATTGGATTTTTTCCTCTGTGTATTTTTTGAACGTGCAATAACATCTTCATCTCGTTTTTCCTTTTTTAAAAACTATTAAGGCCGCGGTAGCCGAGTGGTATAGATATCGGATCTTGGCCTGCCTTGTTACTAGTTCGAGCCCAATACCACTGAAGACCCGCCGTGTAGGGCAGTGATGCACGTTAAATCTGTCGGGAGCTGAAACGTCCTCCCGTTAGTGTGATGTGGTAGTTAGGAGAGGGGGTGACAGCTCATGTGTCGTCCACGTCACTTGATCATGGTTCAAAATTACGTGGTCCATCGCCAAAAGCCCTCGTGTAGCTGAACTGTGCAACGTTAATTTTCAAACAATCAATCAATAAATATAGAAATATTGTTGATAATTCTTCACTTTTACACTCTTACCCTTAAGAACAACTCTTACAAAAATTCAAAACTGAGAAATATCAACTATGCCCGTAGATTCGTCAAACTAAGAGGAAATGCAAATGCAGTTACAAATATCTTCTCAAACAAATGAGTCCTGAGAAGGTATTTCTAACTACATTTGCTTTTCCTTGCTATTTGAAAAATTGCAATGTGACCCAAGCTACTCTTGCCGACATCTTTTGGCTTGTACTACACTCATGTCCATAAATTAAGGATAATGAATTTCAGGCAAAGAAAGAGACAAAAGCAAAACAAATTTGACTTATTTATAAAGTCTATTTATTAAACAAAAGGTAAAGAGCAAAAAAAGGTGCTAGATGTTTGACATAATTAATAAAAATTGCGATTTTTACTCCGTGGAGAAAATTTCAAATAAGAACCTATTTTACAAAAAGAACAGTATAAAAAACATGGTTAGTATGATAGTTAATACGGAGTATCTCTCCCGGACGATGCAATACAGGTCTTTCAACGCCTAGGCATGCTGAGTATCAATTTATCAATCTGATCCTGTTGAATATTACACCACTCATCACGCAATGCCCTCCGAAGTTCCGGTAGACCAGTGGTAGGGGGTTGATGGGTTGCAATTCGTCGTCCAAGCATATCCAACACATGCTCTATTGGATTCAATTTCGGTGACTATGCTGGCCAATCTATACGGGTGATATCCTCCAATTGAAGGCATTCGTCTGCAATGTTTGCATGGTGAGGACGGGCACTGTCATCCATTAACAGAAATTCAGCACCCATGGCACCCCAAAACAAACGTACATATGTTGTTCTACAATGACATCCCAATAGATGTGGCCCTTCATCTTTACACTCTGAACATGCAGGTCAGTTCTGGAACCAAGAATAATTCCTCCCCAAACGAGCCTTCCTGCACCACCGTAACGGTGTCGTTCAATGGTGTTCACTTGGTGGTAACGGGTACCTGGCGCTCTCCATATTTTGTCCGGCGAGAATCAGACTGCAAACTAAACCTGGACTCGTCGGAAAACATCACACAAGAGCACTGTTGTGTTGTCAACAATGCATGCTCTCTACTCCTGGTTAATCGCAGGCGACAGTGAGTTGCGGTAAGTGGAACACATCTGACTGGCCTATAAGCATATACACTGGTGTGCAAAAATTAAGGACGAGACGGTTTTTTCAATATAACTTTGTACAAAAGCTTTCCAAATCAACACATTTAATACCGTAAGATCCCCAATACGTAAGGACATGTGTAATATGTAAGCAACACTTACTAAAAGAGAAATCAGAGGGATAAAAAGAAGCTTGATTGAAAAAGTAGCATGGAGCGCATTGCGACTGAAGGCCGAAACACCCCTGTGATGGGTGCCCAGCAAGAAACATCCGGTCTTTAGTAGGGGATATGATCCCCCCTGACTGCTAGGCAGGTTTCACAGCGTCTGCCCATGCTGAGAATGAGGGTGTCAATGAGTTGTTGAGGCATTGCTGCCCATTCGTCTTGCAGTGCCAATCGAAGCTCCCGAATCGTTACTGGTGGTAAGGTACGAGCTGCCAAGCGTCTGCCTAGAAAATCCCATACATGCTCGATGGGATTGAGATCCGGATATCGTGCCGGCCAATCCGTACGTTCAATATCCTCACTCTCTAAGAGTTGTTTGGCAGCTACTGTGCGATGACATGGTGCATTGTCGTCCAGAAAAGGAAATGCAGACCCATAGCGCCTCTAAAAAGACGCACATATGGAAGAAGAATCTCGTTACAATAACGGGTCCCGTTGACTGAACCTGCGTCGAAGATGTGAAGGTCTGTACGACTACCAAGCATGATGCCTCCCCAAACGAGAACACCGCGACCTCCATACCTGTCTCTTTCAATGATGTTCGAGGGATCATTGCGGCTTCCCCGCTCTCTCCAGATGAGTATGCGATGAGAATCGCTACTCAAACTTAATCTGCTATCATCTATAAAGAGTACTCGTCCCCTTTCATTGTCTCTCCGATTCCGGTGCTCCCGGCACCACAGAGAACGCCTTCTCCTATGGGCAGGTGTTAAAGGTACACACCGTACAGGGCGTCGTGCAAACAGACCACCACCGTGCAGTCTTCTGGCCACGGTAAAACGCGATATCGGTCGTCCAGTCGCCTGTGTCGTGTGTCTAGCGATTTCTCCCGCTGTATGCCGCCTGTTTCTTCTGGCCTGTAAGACAATGTACCGGTCATCTGCGGGTGTGGTTCCTCGTGGACGACCACTACTGAACCTCCGGATAGCTGTTCCTATAGTTTGAAGTTGTCTCCAAAGTCGTGAAATGATGCTGTGAGCAATTCCGAACTCTGCAGCCACACTTGTCACACTGCGGCCTTCCCAATGATTCTACCTCGGGTAAAAGCATCCAGATGTCGTCTAACAGATTGATTATTCGCCATTTCTCGCTGAGGCAGCAACTCGGTGTGATTTTAACTGCTATACGGCATGCAATCTCTTTGCCAGAAATACTGATCTTACACCGACAACATGCTTTATACTACTCAGACACTCCCCATTATGTCTACCTGCATATCTGCGCATGTGCTATCGTATATCACCTTACTTAATCTCCTGATTGGTCTTTCGGTACGCTCTGCCTCTTCGTTTAGCTGATATGCTAATTTTTCGACTTCGTCATTAATTTTTGCACACCAGTGTAGTCCAATGTGCCCTATGCGTCTGTACACGGTCTGCCTTGAAACTGTCGTACCGGTAGCAGAAGAGAGCTGACGAGACAGGTCTGATGCTGTGCTCCGTCTGTTTCTTTCGGCAGTAACTGCGAAATACCGGTCCTCATTCGGCGTTGTAACTCGGGGGTGACCTGTGCTGTAACACCTACTCACATTACCATCATCTTGGAATCGTTGCCAAAGCCTAGAGATGACACTCTGGGCGGTTCCAAGTTCCTCTTCCAGCTGGGAACGTCCATATTCTAGTCGTCCAATAATTGTACCACGTAAAAAATCATCCAAATGCTTCCTTTGTGACACAACTATGCGGTTATTGCACTGAAAGTCTTTTAAAGCTCTTGTAAACAATGTTACTTTTTTGCCATCATTCCTTATATACTCCTCTCTTACATTCTCGTCATTGTAACGTACTATCCGCGCCATCTGGTGGTTTCCTGAAATTTGCATATTCTTCTTCAAGTCGTGTGTGATAATTAATTCTGCAGGTGAAATTTTTATTTTAGAGTTCAATTTCTATGTGATTCTGAATTAGCCTTAATTTATGGACATGAGTGTAGTTACCTTGATGCTCTAAGTCCTGCTACAGTTCTTCGTTGTTTAAAAAGGCACGGGCTCATGAACTTGATCTAGATGTTTCTGTTGATCAAGTGGGATAAGAAACAGCAGCAACAACAGAAATTTCTGCTTCAGCTAATCAGTGAGATCAGAATTCATCATTTCTATACTACGCAGTAGCGCGCACAAGGCGGGGGGAGTCCTAGCTGTCCAGACCCTCCCCCACAAAGACCTCGATTTTTTTCCCAATTGATTATAATTTTAAGTATGCAAGTAAAATTTAATTGAATATTTGTTTTTTATGATTAATTTTATTAATTAATACTAATTATTTTTTCAATAATTAGTTTTTTACTATTTTTGGTTCCCAAAATCGACAAAATCAAAAGGAGCATGATAGAAGAATGGTGGACTTTCGATCCTGGACCCCCCTCCTGGAAAATCTGTGAGCGCTACTGATACGACGCGTGACAGTTCTACATGAAGGCTGTCCTTTTTTATTTGAGAAAATAATTTCATTTTTTTTCCTTGAATTAATCAAATAATGAATCAATGCCATATAAATAGAAACACTTTTTTTCGTATAATTTCTCCAGCTACTAAGACATGAATCATCGAAAAGATGCAACTGTTGCAGCCTTAGATGCAGTATTGAATTTAATAAAATGGGATTGTTGCCGGATTAATAACAATTTAATTTTTTTAACTTTCGCTCACACAATTAGCTTTTCAAAGAGAAATCTGTAGCAAAACTTTCATAATTGCTTTTGAAAAGCCTTTCAGTGGTTCATTTTCTTGGAAGTGCAGCACTTGCATGACATATACAGCACACACATTTTACAATCATTGTTGTAAAGCAAAATTCATCTTTCCTCTATATATTGGAATTGTATATTTGTTCCTTTATTTACACTTGTTTTCGACATTTTGCTGTCTTTTAAAATATGACAGATGACTATTTTTACTACAAGAGCACATTTAATCCAAAATTATTAAGTTAAATGCTTGAACAACTATGAACGATTGGTAGACTGCGGAGCGTGTCTGGTATTTAACAGTGAACATACTTGAACAGACGATGCTCCAACGAGCAGAGAGATGTCACCACGAAAACCCAATCCAGCGAAAGCACAGGATGTGGTGCGATGTATGAGTAGACAATCCCATGCTGTCGTGAGAAGAACTGACCATGGACGTTTATTCTTCCCTTCAGTAGGTGTGTGGGGAAAACCCATTCCTACGGCTGGCATCAAGATGGTAGATTTCCCCCAATAACGGCGCTGAAAGTATTAAGAAATTCCGGCACTTGAATTTTCAAAAAAAATTATCGATTTTCACTTTTTCATATTTTTTAAAAGTTCAAACATTTCTGTTTAAAATGATAAATAATGTGAGGAAATATGATAATTAAAAGTATTTTTATTTATTTTTTTAAATGAAGCTACTCCTTGACGCACATCAAGTGAGCTCTGCAAGGGAAACCTGTGTTTCTCTTTATATAGTTTTCTGATGATCGTGAATCCATATGTTCAAGTGGAAAAATTAGAGTGCATTGGGTGTATCCTCAAGTGTACGGGTACACGTCTTTTGGATCTTAAAAGCGAAACAGAGAAAAATAAGTTAAGTGATAGAAAAAGCCTTAGTGGTCGTAACCAACGTTTTGATATCAAACATTTAAAGATATTATAGTATGGCTATTAGAAAGAATATCTAAGATCTACACAGCATGGATACTGCTGTTTGGGCTGTTTATTGTTTATTTTCATCTTTTGTCTTCAAACGAGAGCCCTCATCATGGACTGTATCCTGCGATTATAAATGTCTGATGCAAGAAAGAAGCCGAATGTAACAAAGGAACTATGATCATAAACACATATACACATGCTATATGCGATAATGAATTAAAGGAAGCCAATTCTTAGATATCTAGGGGATCCTATGTTATCAAGAAAAGGTTTACAGGGAAAGACCCAGATCCCAAATGTGAGTCAGTTAACAACACAATATGGTCAGTGATTTCAAGATCAGCATTAGTAGAGTTAAACACTCTAACATAAGATGTGTAAATATGGCTATTGCACAGTTCAATGTGAGTCACGAAGCAAAATTAATGATTTTAAGACATTGTGATATTAAACAGAGTTATAACTGTGTGTCATGCTTCAAAAAAACTAGATAAACGTAGGATTCGTGAAGACCGACGAAAAAAAAAAGGCAAAATTGTTAAAAATAATTTTAAAAACGAAATTAGAAGAGTCTTTTGTATGAACCAAGAGTAAAAAAAGTGCTTCATATGCTTCTGGAAAGTACTAAAGAAGTAAATGATCAAAAAATTAAAAAAAAATTACTTTATAAAGCCTATTTTCTCAAAATGTAATATTCTTCACTTTATGTACCTTTTTGACAAAAATTACTTTTCATATAACTCTTAAATTTTCAGTGAGCACACTTTTAAGATGTTTACACGTTTAAATGGAGGTAATTAGATATATCTAGCAAAATCTTTAAGATATGACATTTTGAAACTAATTTTTAGGGAAAAAAATAAATTTTTTTTTAAAAATTCATAATTAATTTAATTTCGAACAAAAAGACAAAACCATTCGTTAAAGTGTTATTGGTGTTTCATTAAAGTGCACACATAACCAACAGTAAAAAAATTTATCTGTAGGAAGTAAGTGGTTTCAGAAAAAAGGTACATAAACTTTACTAAATTTAACATGAGCTCCTTAAACGGACCCCTTAAGGGTAAGTGTGCGCATCCAATAATGGTACATATCTCGTCTACTCTTTCATCTAATAATTTGCTAAGGTAACACAGTGGCATCTTTTGTGAATAACAGATTTTGCAGCGTATTCAATGTGGTTTTCGTATGCGCGTATTGGTAAAATTTGTCACCCTACAATGTCTTGGTGGTTCAATGGGCGATCGCGATCGAATAAATGCATTATTCTGCTTTAAGACAGTGGTTCTCAAACTTTCACTACTGGCAACCCAATTTTCAATCGTAATTTCTATCGCGCCTCCCCCAAAAATAATAATGTATTGAATGCAATAATAATGCAATTTGGCGCTAAAGCTACAATACGATCATAATTATTAACCGTACAAATTAACAAGATAAGTATTAAATTTTGTATAAGTTACTCTTTTAAGTAAAGTTTTTTACTTCTTAGTTCCATTCATTATAAAAGCGTGTTTTTTGTATGTTTTTTAAGACTATAATTTATTTTATAGTTATTTTAACTATATATGATAAAAATCACAATTTCAGTGAATAATTTAATTAAGAGAAAATATACTTACCTACTTTCAAGGAATTTCAATGATTCTTTAAAAATTTCAGAAAAAATCCAATAAAACTAAAAAAATGTTCCAAGTGTGCTTGTCCTTAATAAAGGACATAAATCACATACACTTTTCGCTAACAACATAGGAACGTTCTTTTCCACCTAAACTGTCATATTTTTTTCACGATTTTGTAGTTTTTCTGTCGTTTGTTGATCTACAAATAGCATTTTGAACTTTTCTTCCTTGTGTCTTTTTGACAAGGCGAAGTGCTACATTATGGCTTCATAGTTTTCTTCATACAGATCTTTAGGCAGCATTTGAAAATTTCAAATCAACTCAAACGCCTCACGTCTAACGCTTTTCTTATATTTACTTTCGCTATCTTGATTAATATGCATTAATTCAGTAGGTTCTTCAATTGCTTGATCAGTTTCAACTTTCCTGAATAGGGTTCACAGATGCCCAATTTTTGAATATTCTGCTTATTTTCATTTACAAACCATAATAAGTCGTACAACACAGCAATCAAAACCATAAAATTGCTCACAGGGAAAGTGTAGCATGTTCTAAAAATAATTGTGTAAAACGTTTTTCATTATGCATATGTTTCAGAATACTCATAAAAATAAACCTTGGCTAAATAATTCTTCAAGGTGCTCAATATGCTTATCCATATATCATAAAACTCTTCCACATGGAAAAAGGCAAAACAGAAATATATTGTATTTACCGCTACACTAAAAAAAAGGACGGAAATATAACCATACCAGTAAGTTCAAAGGTCAGCTAAAGTAATATTTAGAGCGAAAAGAAACATAATAAAATATCTCTCATCGTGGGATTACACCAAAACAAACAAAATATTTTTTTTGATTTGATTATAGGATCAAGGATGGCTAAGCGTTTGAAGTGGAATCTTTAATTTTTGATGATCTCCAGATATCAAAAATAAATTATATCAGTGTAAATGTTTATTTATTATTCTGGCAGAAAGCATTTTGTTTTACTTCATTTCCACAAATAATTTTTTAAACCTTTTATTTTCAATATGTTTCCCCCCCCAGGGGGCCGCGCCTTACAGTTTGAGAAACACTGGCCTTAAGAGATATCGATCATTACAGCCATCTACAAAAAAAAAGATGGATTTCTTTTTCTCCAACCTAATATTGCTCAAAGTGTAACGTCTTGTGTTTAGCGGGGAAAAAAAACATATTGTCCTTTGATGAATTGTTCTCATTTTTTAACACATATGTGTGTTTACTTACTTTGTAAGGCATAGTGCAGCTAGTTCTGTATCCGTGTCTTGGTCTTTTTTGTTCGAATGACCATAATGACCAGTTTAGTTTTAAAATTTGTTAATTATATAATATCAACATTTTTTTTTTGTAGGACGAAGAAATTATTTCAAAGAAATAACATGATAGAGTACATTTTTTTTTGTTAAAAAGATATTTTCTAATGATGAGGCTTTATTTTGATTAATTTTTATTTTAATATTTTGCCCCTTACATATATTCCAATATTTTAAGTGTCTTAATATAAATTTGAAGATTAGTTTCCGTGCGTGTATCCCTTACACATTTTTAAAAGTGGGTAACACTTTACGTTTTCAGAACTTTTGAAATTATTTAATTCACAATACTGTGTTTTGAAAAAAATGGTACACTAATCCCTTCATCATTCTTACAGCATTTATTCAAGCAGGACATTAAATTGGTGGTACTGAACCTATGATAGATTTTCGACTGATACTCTACTTTTTTTATTTCTTAGGAATACCAATCTCATTGTTAGGTTTTCTAATTCGCCTGAAAATGAAACAAATGAAGCATTTGATATGCTATGAGAAAGCAAATATATCATTTACATATTTAGAAAGTAAGTGAAGATTTCATATTATGATTTGGAATATAGATAAAAAGATACACTCATGGTCAAACAAATCAGCGCACCAAGAAATAATTGCGGGATCGTAAAGAAAATTGGCATAAAGGTATATGTGGGGGATATGCAAATGATTAGAAATGCAGCATGATTGCGCATTACCTATATCCGCTAGAGGGCACTTAACGTCGTTCTCCGTGGAGTACAAAAAAGATAAACAAAGATTGTTTGAGTGTTTTGAATCGTTTACAAAGCAAGAGCTGAGGTAGACATGCCATTACGCCGTATTTGAAGACAATATGAGCAGCTGTCACAGTTTGAGAGGTGGAGCATCATCGGCATTATGGAAGCTGGGTGGTCAGCTAGAGTAGCTCGTCAAAAAGTCCGCTCTGATTGTGTTGTGAGGAGCTGTTCGGAACAGTGGATTCGAGATATGTCATTTATACAAAGACCAAGCTCAGGACGCCATCGACAGACCAGTCGTCGAGAAAACCACCACATCGTAAGCAATGTATGCGTACAGCCATTTGATTCATCGGCCGCCATCTAGGCACAGGTAGCACCTTTATTAGGGGTCCCTGTGTCTCTTCTCGAACCATACGAAGGCGCCTGGCTGAAAGACATTTGGGATCGCGGTGCCCATTACGTGTGCTGCCCTTGACGCCCACACATCGACGCCTCCGTTTGGCGTGGTGCCACGCACATGGAAACTGTACTGCTGCGGAATGGAACCAGGTCGTCTTTAGCAGCGAATACAGATTCAATGTCAGCAGTGATGACAATCGTGTTCGTGTGTAAAAAACCCGTAGTGAACGCCTCAATCCGGCTTTTGCTTAATAACGACACACCGCTCCCACAGCTGGTGTGATGGTATGGGCTGTCATTGCCTTCAATACACGTTCACCTCTAGTATTGATCCGTGACACCATGACAGTCCAATTGTATGTCCTTGACATCCGGCAACCACATGTGTTGCCACTCATGCATTGGCTCCAAGGGGCCATTTTTTAACAAGACAATGATTGGCCTCAAACGGCAAGGGTGTCACAAGACTGTCTCCGCACTGTTATACCTTTTCTTGGTCTGCCCGATCCCCAAATTTGTCTCGAATCGAGAACATCTGGGATCATTTGGGACGGCAATTTGGGAATCCCACGAGTTTGAACGAACTGGAGGCAAAGTTACAGCAAATATAAAACGAAATGTCTCAAGACATCATACAGAACTTGTATGCCATAATGCCCGTTGGTTTTGCATCGCGCATTCGCGCTAGAGGAGGTTCAACAGGGAAAAGTCATCCATTCTTTTCCTTTTTCTCTGAAATAAATGATTATTTTTCATTGATTTACTAATCATTTACTTATATCAAAGTAGTCATTACGTATGTAAATTTTCGCTTTATTTTGACGACTCCTTCTTGGGGCGCTAATTTTTTTTGTCAATGAGTGTATATTGAAGATTGAAGTTCATTTATAGTGTTTGTAATAAATCACTCTTATAATATATTAGAAAGTTTTAACAAAATAAATAATGTCTTACCTTTTCTGAGGTTTTCTGGGCTGAGAGCAAACAAGGTGTAGCTAGCTTCCTAATATTGTAAGAAACAGACTATTATTTCTGCATTAAGTTTTAATCACAACTATTGGTTAAGAATTTATATACATAGTTATATATATTACAAATAAACACACGTACACAAGACCTAAGTTTAAAGCACGGTAAACAGAAAACATTCCTTTGTGTGTGTCTCTTCAAATCAACTGGCAAACAGAAAACTATTCCTGTTTTCATTTGACGCAACTAGCATCCTCTGAAGGGAGAAAGCGTGATTCACAAATGGTTTGGAGTTAAAGATTTTAGCAGTGTTAATTAGAAGAAAATTAGCTGAAAAATTTAACTTATTAACTGCTCAGGAATATTTACTCTTGATTTCCTAACTCCTCTTACATTGTCTAGAAAACATTTATTATTGTATTTGAATTAAATATAATGTAGCGTTAGAGAAGGAATTGCCTTCTTCATGACTATTTCATGTATTACGATGTTCTCAAAATGGTTTAATGAAATTTATTCGACGAAAAATTAGTTTCGGTAAGTTTCAGATGATATTTATTGAAACATAAAAAAATGAATGTATTTGTAAAAAGCGATTCATGATTTTTTGTATTTTTTTAAATATAGGTAAGTTATTCAAAGCAGTACAACATTGTCCGATCTTTTATATTGTTTCCGAGGAGAGGTGCTTGATTTATTTGATTGAATAAATTATCAAGTCCTTTAATTTCTCTGATTTCAGCTTCAATTAATATTATTTTCTTAACAATTAATATGTTACACTAAACTACATCTAAAAATTGCTTGGATTACCCACCCAGAGCACCATTGGTATCAATGTTCTCGTCCTGAAGGCTCTCTGGCTCACGGTTTTACAAGGTAGGATCAAACTCTTCTAGCCCGCTTTCGAAGTGGCCATTTCAAATCAATGAAATTTTCCGAAGGACGCAAGAGCTTTGAAATGTCCACGAAATGTTCTTCTGAAGCAGGCCACGCCTACTCACATTCTCGAGTGCCTAGGGCTCACCAAGCAAGACTTAGCAGACGTTCCCTTGCTAGTTTTGGACTATCTGAAAGTGTATTATGGCATGGACATGGTCTAGAACTGCTGACCAATGGGGGCGTGCATCAACAACAACATCTAAAACTAACCAACAGAGGCAGAAATAAGATAATACAATGCATGCGTCTCCATTCACAAGAATATTAATTTTGGCGCAGCTAGCATACACTGGTGGAATAAAGCGCGATTCGCAACGGTTTGAGATGTTATAGTTGAAACACACTTAACTAAAATATGAAGTCACTGTTTTAAATTTTTAGTCTATTGACAGATTTTACAATCAAATGAAACTTTGTCTTTACAGCTCTGTCATCGGAGGAATTGTCATTGTGGTCTCCCATCTCTGGTTCTGGATCATTTGGGATGGTCAATGGAAAAGCTGTTACACAATCATTTGGGATGGTCAATAAATGGGCTGGTGCAGTATCATCCAGAATGTTCAATAGCAAGGCTGGTCGAGGATCATACAGAGTGACAGATGTCCTGGCAACAGAAATGTTCTATTCCTGTTCATCAATGACTACCCCGGCATAGAATCGACTCCCATTCACATCAGAAAGACAGAGGGTACCAGCATCCACTGGGACCATTGAATTTAGAATAGTCGGTTATCCCTATACTGACAATGTTAAATTGAGCTTTTTTAGGTTATTTTTCTCAGAAACTGTTACATATAAAAACTTCAAATTTTGTCTGTATATTAATTCGGCCTTTTTGTTTATATTCTGGTTAAAATATTTCAAATATGATGTTTACTTTTTCAAAAAACTCAATGTAAAAGTATTAATATGAAATTTTAAAAAATTGTTATCTTTTTTTACGATAACTACTTTTCAACAAAATATTTTGGGAAAATCTCCAAAATAGTAGTTCCAGTATATATAGTTACATATCATTTATATGCTATAAAAATTACATGTACATCCATTCAGTAGATTCTGAGAAAAAGGTACACGCAGTTTGAAAACAATCATTTTGAGAAAATTGCATTTTTAATTTTTAAAAAAGCACTTCGTCACAAAAATAATGAATTACAGCATGTATTTGCTCTATTTTATTAAACATTAGTATCTTTTTTATTTTTAAAGCATAAAATAGGAAACAAAAAATGTCTTAAAATATTCAGAAAATACATACATAGTATTTTTTCAGGTTTTGTGTAACGATGTTTTTTTTTTTACCATTAGCAACAATTTTCTCAAATTCTGTATCAATCTGTAAAGAATCTTTAGATTTGATGAATTACAAATATAAAATCTGACCATAAATCATGATAAATATAATGTAAACATTTATGAATGTGTTAAAGTAATGATTTGGGAACATGTGATTTTACGACATTGCGAAAGGTTTCATTATGGATTTGTATGTTCACATGCAAACACAATTTCTAAAAGTCTCAAAATTCAAAATTTTCTCTAAACTGTACAAAAGATTTCTAAAAAAGTCAAAAATAAATCTGTTTTTATGTATTTAAACATGAAATTTTTGCATTTTTATGCATGTAAATAGCTTCTCGCAACGACAAAAAGCATTTCACATCTGCTTTATAATAAGTTACCTTTTATTGAAAAACATTTGAATATTAAAGCTTAAAAACTTGTCTGAACAATTAATAAACATTAATATTTGTAATGAAGTGAAATATTTAAAAATATAGTTTAGTTTTCTCAAAAAACATTTAACATAAAATTATCACTATGAATTTTAAAAAAAAATGACATTTTTTTTGTCGCTATATATGGACTCCAGTCAGATATTTGGGGGAAAATCCCCCAAACCTTACATAAATATATATAGTTTCATATCAGTAACATGAGGGAAAAAAATTCTGTGCATTCATACATTATATTTTGTGAAGAAGGTACACGTGGTTTGAAAACAATCATTTTCAGAAAATTGAATTTTTAATATAAAGTTGGACTTCATTACAAAAATAATTAATCACAATATGTATTTATCCCATCTATTTAACATTAGCATCTTTGCAATTTATTTTGCATAAAATTGTTACCAAAAAATCTTAAAATGCCCAGAATAGCATTTTAAATTTTTGGAACTACGTAATTGCTAGTAATATATCAATTTTTGAAGAATTTGTAGCTTTTATTCGTTACAGATATCAAATTTGAACATAAAACATCATAAATATAATGTAGAAATGTATCAATATGGTTTTGGTATGAATTTGAGATGAGTTTTGTTATGTTTTTGTAAAAAAATATAATTAGGGGTTTTTTTGCAGACAGTTTCTAAGTTTTAAACTTCAAAAATTACTCTAAACTGGACAAATGATTTCTAAAACAGACAAAATAAATCTGATTTTATGTTTTTAAGCATGACATTTATATATTTTTATATATGTAACAAGCTTCTCACAAAGACAATAAACTTCACTTTTGATGTGTATCCTCTCATGTATTTTTCTCAGAAACTTTTAAATATAAAGACTCAAGATTTTTACTGTAAAATAACTAAGGCATTTAGATTTATATTGAAGTGAATTTTTTTAAATGCATTAATTAGTTTTTTAAAGACAAACATTTAAAGATTATTATTATGAATTTATTGAAAATTGTTTTTTTTTTGTTACCATATATGTTTCCTAGCAAAATGTTTTAAGAATATTTCAAAAATTTCACTTCAGTATACACAATTGCATTTAAGAAACATAGAGTGCATGGATACAGTAAATTTACACAATTTTAAAAATACAAATTTTAGAAAACAGAAATTTTTATAAAAAAAAATCTTACCTTGTAAAAGTAAGTATTTTGAAATATGCATTCAAAACTAGGATTTTTGAGTAATTCAAATGTAGAAAATTAAATAGAACTGTTTCGCAAATAGTTCAAATACTTGAAAAAATTTACAACTCGTTACAAAGCCTTAGCGAGTTTAAATAATTAGTAATAATAACTAATTAAAACTAAATTTAAAGTAAAGAATATACTTAAATTTAGGTAAAATCACTAAAAATTACATGTAACATTCAAATAACTAAAACCACTTGTCCCAATCTGGCTCCAAAAGTTTTTAGCATATCTACACACCGTTAAACTTGCAGTTACTATATAGTTATCTAAATTAATTGCATAGAAACAAAGAAAATAATTAGAGGGGCTTTGCAACTTTTACCCATATTTAAAAAGGCAATGTTTATATTTCTATCTATCACAATGGGAGTGGTTCATCAGCTGATTATTTTTTAAAAGTCATTTTAAAATACTGATGGTAGGCCAGAACGAATTCAGCAGACCTCAAAATTTCAAAGTCAGTTTCATGGAATTCGTTTGAGTTCCCCCCTTACCGGATACAGTGAAATTCCTTCGGCAAGGGTGTACCAGAAAGTTCCCGCGCCTGGGGGTCACTAGACCCATAAATTGCGGTGTACGTCAAGGGATTTCCCGCGCTTCCAAAAAGTTCACTAAAGCCATAGATTTTGGAATGCTGTAACTCTGCGCTGGTCTCTGGACCAATAGAGAAGCACAGGAGCGGGCAAGATAAAGAATCCACGAGAAGCCGCGCATGAATTTGGGTGTGATTTGGCGGACTTTAAAAACGGCCTGCAACCCCGATTTCAGCAGAGAGAGGGAGAAAAAAAGAAACTGACCCATTAACTAAAAAGCTAATTTTCTTGATAAAAAGTGGACTCCAGCGCCGAAAAAACCCTCTGGCTTTGTATCATCTCAAAAATTTCCCTTCAATTACACAGCCTAACGATAAGTTGAATTTGATGTATAACAATTAATTTAATAAATTTAATATTTCCTTTTAATGAGCGTAATTAATTGGAGTGCAGTGTTTTGTTTTTGTTTATTAAGAATCTAATTTTACATTCAGTTAGTTTTATTGTCATGATGCGATGCGAAATTAAGAACCTGGGTTCAAGTTTTAGAAATTAAATAAGTTTAAAATAGCGTCGCATCAATACTTCTAATTCATATAATGGCTTTTATGTTATATCATTGTAAAGGTCCTGCTTTGGAGATTTTAGAAACATAAAAAAAACGAAATCACAATTTTCGAAAGGTTTTTACCCTACTGACTGTGCTCTTAAGGGCTGATTAATAAATCTTCGCGTTTTTAAGTGAAGAGTTAAAAAAATTATAGAATATATGATTGTGTGAGGAGATGAGAAATATATACGTAATGAATTGAAATTGTATTTCTGCATAAAGCACAATGAAGATAATATGTGATGTAAAATAAATAGGATAATACTTTTACAAGGTAAGATTTTTAATAAAAGTTGTTTTTTAATGTTTTTTTTTAATTTTGTAAATTTACTGCATGAATGTACTCTGTTGCTAAAATGCAATTGTGTACACAAAAGTGACAGTTTTGAAATATTCTTAAGCATATATCAAAAGAAAAAAATGACAATTCTCAATAAATTCATAATAATCATATTTGCTCGCTCAACTAAAAGTTTATTTTTGAAAAAAACTAATTACTATATTTAAAAAAATCACTTCAGTATAAATCACTAAGTATAAAATATAATATATATTTTATACTTCAATATAAAAATAAAAGTATTAAAAATAATATTTAATAGTATTTTATATAAAGCTATGAGATGATACATCAAATGTGATGTTTGTTGTCTTTGCGAGAAGCTTCTTACATACTTAAAAATACATAAATTTTATGTTTAAAAACATAAAAACAGATTTATTTTGTCTGAAATCATTTGTCCAGTTTAGATTAATTTTTGCAGTTTAAAACTTACAAACTGTCTGCAACAACAAAACCTTATGATAATTTTACAAAAACCCAGCATATCTTTCAAAATGTCTTATAATCAGGTATTTTTAAATGGCTTCTCAAATTCATACCAAAACCATATTGATTCATCATCACATTATATTTATGTTGCTTTATGTTCAAATTTGATATCTGTAAAGTAGCCGAGTGGTATAGGTATCGGATCGTGGCTTGCCTGGTCACGAGTTCGATCCCAGTACCATAAAGACCCGCCGTGTAGGGCAGCGATGCACGTTAAATCTGTCGAGAGCTGAAATTGAGGGGGTGCCAGCTCAGGTGTCGTCCACGTCACTTGACCATGGTTCAAAATTACGTGGTCCGTCGCCAAAATGTAGCTGAACAGTTTATGTAAATCAATCAATTTGATATCTGTAAAGCATGAAAGCTACTAATTCTTCAAAAATTGATACAGAATTGAGAAATTTGATGTAATACTAGAAATTATCTCATTAAAAAAACTGAAAATTGCTATTCTGGGCAATTTAAGACATATTTTGTTTACTATTTTATTCAGAATAAATTGTAAAGATGCTAATGTTTAATAAAATGGGACAAATACATGTTGTAATTCATTATTTTTCTGATGATAACACACTTTATAGTAAAAATTCAATTTTCTTTAAAAGTATGTTTTTAAAACTGCTTGCATCTTTTAGAATATAATGTATGTTTGCTATATTGAAGTTTTTTTCCTCGTGTTACTGATATGTAACTATATATATTCATGTGAGTTTTTCTGGAGATTTTCCCAAAATATTTGACTGAAATCCGTATATCGTTACAAAAAATCTCATTTTTTAAAAATATTCATAGTGATTATTTATGTTTTGCATGTTTTTGATAAAACTAAACAATATATTTTAAAAACTTCAATTCATAGGAAATATTAAAGTTTATTTATTGCTCAGGCATGTTTTTAAGTTTTAATATTCAAAAGTATTACAATAAATGGTATCTAACTATAACTCAGAAGTTTAGTGCTTTTTGTTGTTGAGAGAAGCTTGTTACGTGCATAAAAATACACAAATTTCATGTTTAAAAACATAAAAACAACTTTATTATTGACAGTTTTAAAAATCTCTTGTATAGTTAAAAGAAAATTTTGAATTTTGAAACTTTTAGAAATTGTGTTTGTATGGGAACATACAAATCCATAATGAAACCTTTCGCCATGTCATAAAATCATGTATTCCCAAATCATAAATTTTGCATATTGATACATGTATACATTATATTTATGATGTTATAAGGTCAAATTGGATGTTTGTAATGCATCGAAGTTAAAAATTCTTCACAGATTGTTATGTAATTTGTGAAAATTGATGCAAAATGCTAAGAAAAAAATATCGTTTAACCAAAACTGAAAAATACTATATATATATATATATATTTCCTGAACATTTTAAGACTTCTTTGTTTCCTATTTGAATTAACCCCGCCAAAGAAAGCAAATACTGTCCGTTCCACGGGAAAGGTACTATTGACTTTTTTTAATCGTCAGGGGGCCATTACTGATGTAATTTTACTAAACCTGGAGGTACTATCAATAGTTCAAGATATTGTGCAACACTGGATTGGCAACGTATCGCAATCAAGAACAAATGATCTGGCAGAATGATGAATAATATGATCTTTTTACATGACAACATCCGTCCCCATGTCGCTGATGTGGTTAAGATACAGCTGGCAAAGTTCAAGTGGGAAATGGTGCAACATCCTCCATACAGCCCTTATTTTTCTTTATGTGACTTTCACATTTTTGGGAATTTAAAAAAAACGTCTGAAGGGTACTAGATTGTTGTCGGACGACGTCTTGAAGGAGTCAGTTACAGACTATTTTAATCAGCTGCCCACGGAGTTTTACGAGACGGGAATCACGCGGCTAGTTTGCTAATAGGACTAATGCCTCAATGCTCATAGAAGCTACATTCAAATAAAGTACTCTGTTTGTCTTATATATTTGCATTGGCTCACTTTTTTTTTACTCAACCGTCATATATATACTCATAAATAATAGCTTATAATAATTAATAAGAAAAACCTTAAAGAACATAAAAAATCAGTTGATAAGACTTCGGTTTTTTTATTTATATGTAGAAAAAAATATGGTGGTACAATATAAAATTTCAAAAAAAAGTTTAAAACATTTTAGCAAACCAAAATACAATACAAAAATCGGCTATACCCAAAACCCTCCGACGAGAAATCGATTTATTTGATGATGAGGAAATTATTGGAACATACATGGAAAAAGAATATCACGTATTTCGACAGCAAGTAATTTTTGCGCAAAATTACGTTCCATGCCTAAGGATAGAACAAGGGATGAATTATGCTTTTTAGGATGACATTTCAAAAATTTGTAATAGTACCACAGACTGAATAGTTATATTTACGTTGTATGTGATTTAAATAAATTAGATGTTTCTTTACTTCTTTTGTGTGATCTTTACATACTGTTTTAAGTTGCAAATTATTTTTTGTAACATTTACGCTAATGAAACTGGCAAATATAAAACAAAGAAACACCTGCATTTTGTTTCTTTTTAAAAAAAATTCTACTACCGGTATTAAAACCGGCATCCCGGTTTCTAAGATCTAAGAAATATTGAAAACCGATGTTGAACTTTTGGTCCAGCATTGCAATTTCTACTTGGCATATACTGGTTGAGTGAGTGAGGGAATGAATATTAACGCGCATTGTTCAACCACTCGAGCGATTTTGGTGACGGATAACGTAATTTTGAACCATGGTCAAATGATAAGAATGACACCTGAACTGGCACCCCTCTCCTAACTACCCCATTACACTACACCAATGGAGAAATGTTTGCGCTCTGGATACATGTAACGAACATCGATCCTTTACACAGCGGGTCTTCAACGGTTCGTAGAGGGCTGCGGCAGCTCAGTGGTCAAGGTATCGGATCATGGCAGGCTTGTAATGAGTTCGAGCCCAGTAACACTAAAGACCCACATCGTAGGGCAGCGATGCACGTTAAATATGTCGAGAGCTAAAACGTTCTCCCGTTGGTGTGGTGTGGTAGTTAGGAAAGGGGGTACCAGCTCAGGTGTCGTCCACGTCACTTGACCATGGTTCAAAATTAACTGGACAGTCGCAAAAAGTCCTCGTGTAGCTGAACAGTGCGACGTTATTATTCACTCACTCACTCACTCAACGGTTCTTGACTCAAACTCATGACAACTCGATCACCAGTCCGTTAGCTTGACCACTAGGCTACTGTGTCCACTATATTGTTTGAAAGGACATCAGCCACAAAATACTACCTATTGTTCATCTACAGTATTATTTTCATTTGAATGATATAATTTTGGGAGAATTTCTATCCACGATAGTCCAATTCCTACCTCACCACCCTCTACTCAAATAGGGTTCTGTCAAAGTTATTGACAACATATTTTAATATTACCGAGTTATATTCGAAAACTTGCTTTTTTACATAAGACAGCGTTTCTCAAACTGGGGTGGTGCCCCCCCCCTGGAGGGTGTGATAACTCTACGAGAGGGACACGAGCATATTGAAAAATCGAAATCAAAAGATTATTTTAAAAGGTTACTAATTTACTGAAAGTAAGCAAACAAAATACTTTCTAACATCATAAAAAATAAAATAGACGTTTACACTGATATAATACACTTATAAATGTATCAGCACTGCGCAATGTGTTTTATAATTAATTTAACAATACTAGGTTAAGAACAAGTTTAATGATTGCCAGTGATTCCGGTTTTGTCATATATAAAATTACATACAAAAATTAACACTTATCTTGATAATTTGTGCGGTTTACAATTAATTCCTTAACTCACGGTTAAAAGTTACACAAAATTCACTCCCCAATGCCCCCGTTTTCTACGTAGGCGTGCGTATGTGATGCATTGGCGGTGGGGGGAGAGAAATAAATAAGCAAATCCTCTGAAATAAGTAAATCCTTCGAAAACACTCTGTCCAGTTCATTTTAATGCATTCTAAAGCCTTCAGAATAGTTTTATGGATAACAGTGCAAAGACAAAATCGTACTTTGTAAAGACGTATATATACGTCCGGGGATATTGACGCTTTGGCTGAGCGAGACGTTTAGACATACCAGTGGCACTAAAGAGGTTAAAGTCGTATTGGAGCTTTAGCATCAGAGTATAGTATTAGTGAATTCAATACATTATTATTGTATGAAGGAGGCGCGATGAAAATTATGATTGAATATATATTGAGTCGTGAATATATATTGAAACTTTGAGAAGCACTGGCCAAATCTATGTGATGATTATGGTGGTCTTCTTTGTCAGTATGGCCCCTGCGTGGCTGGATCATAGTTTTTTTGGGGGGTAGTGCCTTCCCGGGATCACTCTGCTTCTAAAAATCGTTCTTATCCAAGATTTTCGGCAATTTCGTGGGTGGCTGCGGTACCGTAAAGATCAAGGTACCAAATTGGGGCTAGCTTGTCATGAGTTCCAGCCCAGTTCAACTAAAACCCCGCCGTGTAGGGGAGCAATGCACGGTAAGTCTGTCGAGAGCTCAAACGTCCTCCCGTTGGTATGGTGTGGTAGTTAGGAGAGGGAAGTGCCACCTCAGGTGTCATCCCCGTCACTTAACCATGATTAAAAATTACCAGGTCCGTCGCCAAAAGCTTTCGTGTAGCTGAACAATGCGACGTTAATATTCACTCACTCACTACAAAATCACGGAAAGAAAATCCACCTTTTATTTAGTTCTATTATACTACCTCGTTCAAATTTAGTGAGATGTTCATAATGGGTTCTTCGTCTCAAAGTCATTGAGGACTATAGCATCAACTCACTACGGCAAATCGCAACGCTAAATAACGCTCACGAACTTTACAGCGTGCATTTAAAGCTGTGTTTCTCAAACTGTGGGGCGTGCCCCCTAGAGGGCGCGGTAACCCTACTGTGAGGGGGCGCGAGCATGTTGAAAATAATAGGTTTAAAAAATATTTTTTTGGAATGAAGTAAAACAAAATGTTTTCTGACATAATAAAAAAATAAACATTTACACTGATATAATTTATTTTTATCATCTGGTGATCATCAAAAATAAATTCCCCTTTCAACGCTCATTAGCCATCTTTGATCCTATAACCAAATTAAAATAAATATATTGTTTTGTTTGCGGTCAATATGAGAACGATCAGAGATTTATTTATTTATTTATTTTTTTTACGTTTCTTTTAACCTAAAATATTACTTTAGCTGACCTTCAAACTTACTAGTATGGTTATCTCCGACTTTTTTTAGGGAAGTTGTAAATATATATTAAATATTTCTGTTTCATCTTTTTACTTGTGAAAGAGTTTTATGATATATGGATAAGCAGGAGTATTCTGAAACATATAAAGCATAATGAAAAACGTTTTACACAATTATTTTTAGAACATTCTACACTTTCCCCATGAACAATTTTGTGGTTTTGATTGCTGTGTTGTACGACTTATTGTGGTTTATATATGTAAATGAGCAGAATTTTTTTAAAAAATGGGCATCTATGATCCCTATTGAAGGAAGTGAAAACTGATTAAGCAATTGAAGAACCTATTGAAATTATGCATATTAATCAAGATAGCGAAAGTAAATATCAGAAAAGCGTTATTCATGAAACGTTTGAGTTGATTTGAAATTTTCAAATGCTACCTAAAGATCTCTTTAAAGAAAACTATGAAGCTATAATGTATTATTTCACTTTGTCAAAAAGACACAAGGAAGAAAAGTTCAAAATGCTATTTGTAGATCATCAAACAACACCAAAACTACAAAATCTTAAAAAAAATATGATAGTTTAGCTGGAAAATAACGTTCCTGTGTTGTTAGTGAAAAGTGTCTGTGATTTTGCCCTTTATTAAGGATACGCATATTTGGAACATTTTCTTTAGTTTTATTGGGTTTTTTCTCAAATTTTCAAAGAAAAATTGAAAAGTCATTGAAAGTAGGTATAAGTATATTTTCTCTTAATTAAATTATTCACTGGAATTGGGATTATATCATGTATAGTAAAAATAACTATAAAATAAAATATTGTCTTAAAACAAACTGAAAAAAAAAACGCTTTTATAATGAATCGAACTAAAAAGTAAAAAAAAAAAAAAAAAAACATTACTCTTAAAAGTAACATATACAAAATTTAATACTTATCTTGTTAATTTGTACGGTTTATAATTATTATCGTATTGTAGCTTTAGCCCCAAAGTGCATTATTTTTGCATTCGATACATTGTTATCTTTAGGTGGGGGCGCGATAAAAATTATGATTGAAAATTGGGTCACTAGTAGTGAAAGTTTCAGAACCATTGATTTAAAGTGTACTTGATTCGCTTCCTCTATGTACCATAACATGTGTACCACACTTATGCGCGTAACATGTGTTTTGAATCAAATTTATCTAACAGATGTATAAACATGCCCACAAAATTGCGTTGATATGGTAGAACTCCTTATTGGAGATGGGCTTTTTATTTCCATCAATGTATTTTACAACTGAAGTTCAATGAAACAAAATGAAGTAACGGGATGAAAGGTATGTCCATTTCAAAGCAAACTATAGGGCGGAGTTGTAACTATCTATTGGAGTTGTAAAGCTTTATATTATTTATTAAATTTAACTTATTATTATAAATCCTACATGGGATGAAAGACCAACTGAAATGGTTTTATTTGCTGGCATGTGTGCGCATGAGCGTGAAAAGCATGTTAATTTTTCTCATTCCCCGCCGATCTGCATGCTAGTAGAAAAATGACGACTAGTGAAAGTGTGTTTTACAGGTATGTTCCCTAGTTTTCAATAACAGAATCTGCAATTAATGTGCAACGAGTACTCCGGTGGACACCTCAGTGGATATGTGAATATTCATAATGCGCGCATCCGGAGCTTAGAAAATCCTCATGAGGGGCTAGAATCGCAACGAGTATCACCTTAATTGAATGTTTTTGTGCCATATCTTAGCGGAAAGTGTATGGACCTTTCGATTTGGAGAATCAACTGTATCTGGTTCTCTCTCTCTGCCTACTTTGATACTCCACAAATATATATATTTCCTCAATTGAAAGAAAGTGAACCAAATAACTTCATTTGGCAGCAAGATGGTGCACCGCCTGAATGGCATCTCTCAGGATGCCAGTGGATTTCTGTATCCACACCACAACGTCATTCAGTCTTTTTAGGACTGTGTAAGGACCTTCCCAGTTTGTCTGCAGCTTTAGAGAGAGTCCTTTACGAGACGTTTCAGATTCCATAAACACACTTTGTCGCCTACGTGGAAGTCGTGTCCGGTTGCTCTTGCGTCGTATCGGGTCTTCATCTTCTCGGAAGCCATGCCGATTCTTTTCCTAGCCAGATGATATACTTCCTCCATCCGTACTTGGAGTATCTAGACATACTCCTCAGGTGCGAAAGGAGCATCTGGTGGCCGGCTGAACAAAAGATCTTTAGGCAGACGAATATCACGTCCGACGAGCATCTGGGATGGGGAATAGCCGTTGGTTTCATGAACGGCACTCCTGTAGGCAAGCAGGAAAAAAGGAAATTTCTTGTCCCACTCCTGTTGTTTACTGGATACCAGGAGAGAGAGGCTGTTTATAGGATGGTCTGATTGAACGTCTCCACCATGCCGTCAGACTGAGGATGTAAAGTTGTTGCCCGCGTTTTGTCAATTCCGTGTATTTCACACAGTTTCTTTCTAACTGCATAATCGAAGTTTCTCCCTTGATCGGAGTGCATTTGTAGAGGGACTCCAAAGCGTGAAATCCAGTGTTGAACCTGTGCAACATTCGAGGCCTCATGATTGGAAATAGGATATGCTTCAGGCCACTTAGTGAAGTAATTCATCACTACCAAGATGTTGCTGTTGCCATCTGATGATCTTGGAAGTGGGCCTAGGATGTCAAAAGTTATTCGTTCGAAAGGCTTCCAAATTATACGGCTGCATTCTTTCTCGAGTGCGTTTTCTGGTACCTTTGCGTGACAACACTTTTCCACGTCACTTTGCACATTGTTCCAATAGAAGCGCTCAAGAACTTTTTGTAAGGTCTTCATAACACCAAAACGACCTCCAGTTGGACCGGCATGGAGTTCCTTTCTTGTCTTTGGGAGTATTAATTGTCATTTGAATGTTTTCCATCGTCAAACTCACATTTGTGATACAAAACACCATTTTTCAGATGGAGAGATTCCCAGAGAACCCATTAACGATTCGTTGTAGGATGGAAAGGGGCGGCGATGTCTTGCCAGCTGGGCTTTTCGTTAGACGACTCTTTGAATTCTATTATTGGTTTTATTTCTTGAGCACCCAGCTGATCTTTTCGGACACTGTCATCATTCCATGGGTCCAATTCTGATATCAATAGCATCGTAACTTGGCGCATTTCTTTTCGATTCTTGAGCAATATTTACTGGCCAAGGTCTTTTCGAAGGGACGTCTTCATTCCCTCTGCTGATCCTTTTCAGTTTCTACACACTTCTTTAGACTCGATTACATTTGCATGGTGCGGATGTTCCTGATTTACTCGAGGGCTAATATTTCTTATGTGCCCTGCTCCACCACATCCCAGCACTTTGTACTATGATCTTTTTTATTGTTTCGGGCGCAATTACGTCTGATATACCCTGGTTCACAACACCCTCAACACGTGATGCTACGTCTCCTCCGTTTCTGCAGCGTTTCTGGCATTTCCTTTTCCAATTTTTCAATTTCCTTTATACATCAAAATTCACAGGGCTCATTTGCAGTCACACTAGCTCTTCGGATGGAATTTCGATCTTTGTGACTGGATTGAGAGCCGGCCTCAAATTTTAGGGCATATAACAGTGCAGATTTAAAATCTTGTACATCTGCCATTTTTACAGCCTTCTGAATTTCCCTCTCCTTTAGGCCGTCCACGAAATACTGTAAAGAAATTATGTCTCTCATGGTTGCTGGATGGTCGTAGAAAGTCAAGTTTGTGAGCCTTTCTAGTTCGGAGGCATACTCCTGCAAGCTCTCACCAATTTTCTGGAGTCTTGTTATCATCTGCAGACATGCTTAGTCCTTCGAAAATTTCTGTAAGAACCGAAGATCCAAATCATTATATAGGGAGTTCAAATTCAGTTGCTCTGAGTCTGGAAGAGTCTGCAGTACTTCAGCAGCTTCTCCTCTAAGGGATGCTACTAGCTGACCTACATTCGCCCCTTTCAGTCCATCCATTGTCTTCAGAAATTATGGAAAATTGAGTCTTATATACCTCCCAGTTGGTTTTTCCATCATAGGTGGACAGTTTCACCGATACCGGTGAGACAGGCAAAGGAACTGAAGAAGCAGGCCCAAACTTGTTTCCGTTCGTCGTCTTTCCGCAAGCTAGAAGCTTCTTTTCAAGATCTTCAACGCGTTGTTTAATTCTTTCTTCAACTTGCTTTTTAATTCTTTCTATTTCTTCCCTTCTTTCTTCTCTATATTTTTTTTCAGCTACTGCAATATTTTCTTCAACTACTGCAAACTTTTCTTCAACTTTCAATGCTATTTTCTCTTCCACACTATTTATTTTCTCTTCATCATTACCTATTTTCTTTTCTGGAACATTCTTGAAGTTTTTCTGGTATTTTTGCATTCTCTCTTGGTCTTTCTGCATATCTTCTAGACCTTTCTGCATTTCTGATTGACCTTATCTAGTCCATTTTTGGCTTTTCCGTTTATATCCCCGACCATTCTGCATTTGTTGCTGGCCTTTCTGCATTTCTTACTTAGTATCTTCTTGGCCTGTCTCAATTTTCTACCTCATTTCATTTTTAGCCTCTTCTTGGCTGTTTTTCAAAGCATTGACGTTTTCCAACAGCACCTTCAGTAGCTCATCCATCGCTCTTGTTATTGACATAAAATCCCAACACTTCTGACACCAAACTGTTACGTAGATCCACGTTCGAAGATTTTAGGCAAAACAATCACAAAGAAAATAAAGTTTTTTTAGAGTGATGCAAATTTATCATCAAAAATCCAATCCTTTTAATATAGAATTAAGCAGCAACATTCACAGAGCAAACCTCCGAAAACCTTTACACCTTCAGAAGCACCCAAGCACAATTGTGAGTGTTCAAAAATACACGTATGTAAATGATTATTCACCAGCACATCCGATCTTATTGCTAGTCGAAACAATCCTCACTATTCGCTGGTTAAAATCAGACTCACTGACTGCGGCTGTCACTGTATCTATAGGCGCGGCGCAAACTTTCAGAAATATAACCTCTCGTGTCATAGATCGTGACTTTAGTGGACCTCTCCACAAATTTCTAGAAGTATCCAGAGGTTTCTTAAATCGCCAATATGGTCGACAAGGCTGCCAAAATGATCACCAAAGTCACCAAATTGGCCACTAACGTGGTCACCAAAAATGATACCAACTTGGCTCAACCGCCAAGATTTCGCCATGTTCTGATTGAATCGCCATTATAACGGCTTTGCTTTTTTGACCTAAAACAAGTACATAAAATAATATAAATGCGTTAAACATCCAATTACAAATTATTTACTCTATTTACACAAAGTTCGTAATAATATTAAATTTGAAAGGGAAAAAATGTCTAGTTTAAAGTAGAAATAAACACCTGACTACGGAACCTCATCCTATGAATGTTCAAACGCAGTCAACTATTACAAAAGTGAAGTCTCTGGTTCTAAAAGAAAATCCGCCATCTCAAAGATTTATTGCATCGAAACAAGGAATGTCTTCCGGCACTTTAATTAAGGCTTGTTGGTAACCCATATACTGGCAATGTTAAATTGAGCCATTTTAGGAACTTGTTTCCCAGAAACTGTTAAATATAAAAACTTCGCATTTTGTCTATATATATTTTTTTAATAGACCTTTTTATTTATACTCTGGTTAAAACGTTTCAAGTATATTGTTTACTTTTTTCAAAAAAAATTCAACGTAAATCTATCACTGCAAAATTTTTGAAAATTGTCATTTTTTTACGATAATTGCTTTTCAGCTAAATATTTTGGGAAAATCTCCAAAAAAGTGATAATAGTATATATAGTTACATAATATTTATATGCAATAAAAATTGCATGTGCATTCATTTTGTACATTCTGAGAAAAAAGTACACACAGTTTGATAACCATCTTTTTGAGAAAAATGAATTTTTAATGTAAAAAGGCACTTTATCACAAAATTACTGAATTACCACATGTATTTGCCCTATTTTATTAAACATTAGTATCTTCTTAATTTTTTAAGCATAAAATAGGAAACGAAAAAGTCTTAAAATATTCAGAAAATACATATATAGTATTTTTCAGTTTTGGTTCAACGAGATTTTTTTTAGCATTTTGCATCAATTTTCTCTAATTCTGTATCAATTTGTGGAGAATTTTTAGCTTTGATGCATTACAAATATCAAACTTGACCTTATAACAACATAAATATAACGGAAACATGTATCAATTGGTAAAAGTAATGATTTGGAAAAATGCGATTTTTTATGAAATTGCGAAAGTTTGTATTTGGATTTGTATGTTCACATGCAAACACAATTTCTAAAAGCTTCAAAATTCAAAATTTTCACTACACTGTAAAAAAGATTTCTAAAAAAGTCAAGAATTAAACCGTTTTTATGTTTTTAAACATAAAATTTGTGTATTTCAATGCATGTAACAAGTTTCTCGCTACAAAAAGCATTTCACATCTGAGTTATTTATAGTTACTTTTTTATTGAAAATCCATTGAGTATTTATGTTTAAAAATTTGTCTGAACCATAAATAAACATTAATGTTTGCAATGAAGTGAAATATTTAAAATATAATGTTTAGTTTTCTCAAAAATATGTAACATAAAAATATCACTATGAATTTGTAAAAAAAAATTGTTATTTTTTGTCACGATATATGCATTCCAGTAAAATATTTTGGGAAAATCCGCAAAACACTCACCTGAATATATATAGCTACATATTAGTAACATGAGGAAAAAATATTCATGTACATTTATACATTATATTCTGAGAAAAGATACATGCAGTTTTAAAAGCTTCATTTTTGTGAAAATTGACTTTTTTATCATAAAGAGTGACTTCATCACAAAAATAATGAACTATAACATGTTTTGGTCCCATTTTATTATACATTAGCGTTTCTACAATTTATTTTGCATAAATTAGTAAACAAAAAAAAGGTCTTAAATTGCCGAGAATAGCATTTTTCAGTTTTTTTAACGAAGTAATTTCCAGTAATACATCAATTTTCTCAAATACTGTATCAATTTTTGAAGAATTTGTAGCTTTTATTCGTTAAATATATCAAACTAGCCGTTACCCACCCACTTCACTGGGTATTTCAAGATGTTGTATATATGTATACTGTTTACAAATATATGAATTATTGATATCTAGCACTAAGAATTCGTATGTATTGAAAAATATATTTATAGTTGTTACACTCTCGCCCCTTGATATAAAAAGAACATAAATTATAATATCTAATTTCTATTTATATCTAAAATAGAAGTAGAAAGATTTTTTTCGCTCACTCAACCTAATAATCAAGTGGATTTACACCAAAACATCTTTCAGTGTATCTCTACTCCATAAAAAAAAACATGCGTGCTAAATTTCAAGTCTAAATCTAACAGAGCAAAAAAGGAATTTTTATCATCAATACCTCGTTGACAGCATTCTTAGCGGATTCCAATTCAACAAAAGAAGCATGCAAACCAAATTTTATTATTAAAGTCTTAGCAGTTCAAAAATGGGAATTTTGTCTATCAATACCCCCCAATAGCTCTCCCCGCTTCCCCCTGGAGTTGATTTCCGTAAAATCCATTCTTAGGGGAACTCTATTCAACTAAAGAAAAGTGCTCAACAAATTTCAAGTAAATGAGTTAAATTTAAAAACAGGACTTTTTCTATAACAACCCAACCAACTTTCGCAACCCCACTCCTTTGGGGGTCCGTTTTCTCAAAAATCATTGTAAAAGGAACTTTATTCCATAAACGGTACATACCTTCTAATTTTCAAGCAGGTGGTTCTATTAGTTGAAAAGCGTAAATATTTATCTATTACGCCTCTTAATTCCACTCACTGATCATTGGGGATCAATTTTTCCCAAAACTATTTTGTAGCGGATCTCTGCGCCATTAAAGGAATTCGCTTACCAAATTTTAAGACTGTACGCTAATAGTTTAAAAATGGAAATAATTATCTATAACGCCCCTTAAGCCCCTGCAACGCCTCGTAGGAAACGATTTTCACAAAACCCATCTTATGACAGATCACTACTCAGTCAATGGAATCTGCTTACTCAATTTCAAGATTTTACGTCTAATAGTTTAAAAAAGGAGTTAATTGCCTATAACGCCACTTAAGTCTCTACAACGCCACTTGGGAGTCGATTTTGACAAAACCCATTTTGCTGCGGATCTGTACTCTATGAAAGGAATCTGCTTACCAAATTTTAAGACTACGTCTAATAGTTTAAAAATTTAAGTAATTATCTATAACGCCCCTTAAGTCCCCGCAACGCCACTTAGGAAACGATTTTCACAAAACCCATCTTATAGTGAATCTCTACTCAATGAATGGAAATAGCTTACTAAATTTCGAGATTTTACGCCTAATAGATTAAAAAAGGAGTTAATTGCCTATAACGCCACTTAATTCTCTACAACGCCATTTGGGGGAGACGATTTTCCCAAAACCCATTCCGAAGAGGATCTGTACTCTATAAAGGTATCCGCTTACCAAATTTCAAGACTGTACGTCTAATAGTTTAGAAATGGAAATAATTATGTATAACGCCCCTTGAGTGCCCTCAACGCCCCTTGGATGTCAATTTTTGTAAAAATCATTATGTAGGGAATCTCTACTTTATAAGAGAAAAATCTGT
Source organism: Trichonephila clavipes (assembly GCA_019973935.1). Classification (NCBI taxonomy): domain Eukaryota; kingdom Metazoa; phylum Arthropoda; class Arachnida; order Araneae; family Nephilidae; genus Trichonephila; species Trichonephila clavipes. The sequence goes on from BMAU01011548.1 coordinate 97,836, forward strand.
GTACCAAGTTTCACGACTTTAAATCTAATAGTTTAGTAATAGAAATAATTATCTATAACGCCCTTTGGGTTTCGAACTTTGCAAAATCCGTTCTTAGCTGACGTCTACTCCATGAAGGGAACCGACCTACCAAATTTCAAGTCTGTGGGTTTAATAGTTCCGGAGATATCGTGATTAGTCAGTGAGTGAATGAGTCAGTGAGTCAGTCAGTGAGTGAGTCGCTTTTCTCCTTTATATATATAGATTTGAACATAAAGCATCATTAATATAATTTAGAAATGTATCAATATGATTTTGGTGTGAATTTAGATGATATTTAAAAATACCTGATTATACGACATTTCGCAAGTTTTTATTAGATTTTGTAATATTAATATATATATATATATATATATATATATATATATATATATATATATATATATATATATATATATATATATATATATATATTGCAGACAGTCTTGAACTTCAAAAATTACTCTAAACTAGACAAATCATTTCTAAAACATCCAATTTAAAACTGTTATGTTTTTAAATATGGAATTTAAGTATTTTTATGTATGTGTAATAATCTTCTCGCAAACACAACAAACACCACATTTGATTTGTATCATCTTATACCTTTTTTCTCCGAAACTATTAAGGTATCTGACAACGTTCGGAACCGTGATATTGCACAGGCATATAAATGGATAATATTCATGATATTTAGTGTCGCTTGGATTAGAAAATGTATATAAAATAGTTTTAAAAATAGTATTACAATTAAAAATTATTTAAGTACAATATTTTGACAAAAAATGAACATAGAATGACCCATTTTCAAAATATTCTCCTTTTGTTGAAAATGCTTCTATTATAACAATATTTTGACTGTATATGTAGCTCAGACCTCTGTACAGAGGCTCAATTAGAATTTTTAAAATATATAAATTAGAAATGGGTTTATGCATGTTTTACGACAACAGAAGGGAGAAATTTTAAGAAAAAAACGCCGATAATTATTTCAATTGGATGTAACTCTGAAAATAATGTGAATTTTTCAAAAATCTTAGTTGAGCCTCCGTACAGAGTTCTGAGCTATATACAGGTACACTATTAGTATAATAGAAGCATTTTTCCCAAATGGAAAACATTTTGAAAAAAGGTTACTCTAAGTTAATTTTAGCCGAAATATAGTATTTAAATATTTTTTTTTGTCAAAATGTCCTTAAAACAATTTTATACATGTCTTCTAATCTAAGTGACGCTAAATGTCATGAAAATTATCCATTTATGCACTTTTTAAAATCCCGGTTTCGAACGTAGTCGGATACCTTAAACATAAATACTCAAATTTTTATTGTATATTAATCATTTATATTTATATTTAACTGAAATTGTTTTTAAATATATTAATTAGTTTTTTCAAAGACAAACTGTTAGTTCATGGATTAGATCATTTGTACTGTTAGTTCATTAATATTATGAATTTACTAGCTGGATGGTCCGGCGTTGCACTGGCTTATTCAAGTGTACACCTTTATGCCTTGGAAGATTCCCCTTCCCCTCTAGGTGTCAGCACTTCTTGGTGTGATTTCTATATTAATGTAGGGTTGGATATGTGCAATGGACAACCCCTCCCCCTGTACTTAGGATGGAGCAGTTCACACTGACGTCACACCCCGTCAGGAATGTCCGACTAAAGGACACACGGGAAAATATATAGACGGACGTTAGGGGGACGCTAAGCTTTAGACGTAGGAGAAAGACGTTCTCCTTTGCTGTTTAGTATATAATCTAGATATTTCATCTTGTTAAATAAAGCATTCATCCTCTTTAGTTTGTAGAGATTTTCCCATATTTTGGGGGCTCGACCTTTCTCTTGCATATTAAGGAAAATCACCTCTAGACGAGGAAAATTTTTTAAGACGCGTTAATATTTTTCTTCAGTGGACGCTACATTGCAAAAAGCGTAAAAACAACTTGTTGCTGTTGGAATTTCTTTTTCTTGGATTCCTTTAGTACCTCAACTGGTTTTGGATTTATTGTATGGACTGCTCCCCATCCCCAGGTAGACAAAAGTTAATTAAACGTATTTTTTTTGTTTATTTTGGCTTTGAAATTACTGTATTTAGTAGTTTTAACTCACACACACACACGCAGAGTGTGATAGGGAAATTTTGATTACAACCTTGCACCGTCTATAAATTTTCAAAGTGATTAATTTTGTTTATTAAGATGTCCTGTAAAAATATTAAATTAGGCGATATTCCTATAGTTGCTAATTCGTTGAAATGTGGTACAACTCGTGCTGTAAAAACATTAAATTCTATATTAGGATTCACCGAATTTGACCGTTCTTCGCGGAATAAAATAAGAAATTTTTCTACATTCCCTAAGGAGTTTAGAGTTAAAGAACACAAAGAAAGAATTTTAACCGAATTCTCATTGCCTGATTTTATCTCAGTCGCTAATTTATTGCATTTAGACGTAGAAACAAATGAGCAAAATTTATGCAATAGTATATTTAAAGCTTTGACGAACTTAGATGAATTCCAACTAACATTAAATAATTCGGAGGCATCCTTTTCTGAAGGCGAAAACGTAGTTTCAAAAACGAATCACGTTAGACAGGAATTTTTCATCGGAAGGGACAGACCAGCACTCTCCTTTTCCTCATCCGGTCAGTAATTCTCCCCTACCCAGCGTTCAAGGTTGTTATTTCATGCCGGCACATCAAAACGTTTCATCTCTTTGTACACAAAATACTTTTCCTCTCTATTCAAACGATGCTTCCCTTACAGAGATGAATACGCAGTTTTGGACTTTATTGCGGGATATTTCGGCGACTAGTAGAAAATTTACCGGGGAAGATTTTTAATCTGTAAATCAGTGCTTCTCAAACTTTCAACACTGGCGCCCCCCTTTTCAATCACAATTTTTATCGCGCCCCCCTTATGCACTAATAATGTACTGAATGCAATAATAATGCACTTTGACGCTAAAGCTACAATACGAGATCTTAATTATAAACCATACAAATTAATAACATAAGTATTAAATTTTGTATACGTTTCTTTTAAGCAAAAGAAAATTAAGTAATAGGGTAATTATTATGTTATTTTTCCTTTCTCTAATTTTAAAATTGAACATATTGCAAAATGCGGTGGCTGCTTAGAAGACAAAATATAGATATCAGCTAAATACAGAAAAAGAACTTACGAGGGTCAATTTCTAATCGTAAGCATTTCTTATTAAAACTTTGCTTTGCAAGACAAGCCCATGGAAGTCGTTAAAACTTATTAAACTTATTCTTAATTTAGTATTAATTAATTAGTTATAAAATACTCTGTGCAGCACTGATACATTAAAAGTATACCGGCTGAAGTGCCCGCTCTTTGCACGAGTTTATTTATAAGAAAACAAAACATTATGGATATAATAGCTGGATTGTAAGGAGAGTAAAGCCAAGTGCCCGACAATGTTTACAAAAACGTAAAATGATTGCTCAAATTTTCATTAGTTTTAAGCGAATTGTAGTTTTAAGCCTCATAGAATTAGCATTTATAATTGATGTTAAAGAATGAACAATAATATAAAATTCCGATGAAGAATAATTGTATTATTTTTAATATTTTTAAAGCAAAAAGACTTCAATATGTTTTAACCCGAGAGCAGGCGCGCACTCGATACGGTCGAGCGGGGTTATTGAGTCAACCCAGTCCTCTTTTTCTTTATAATTATTTTATTGTACATGATACAAATAGTGATTCCAGCGAATAATTTAATTAAGAGAAAGTAAACTTACCTACATTCAAGGACTTTTCAATTTTTCTTCGGTAACAAATAAACAGTTTTGTCAGAATTAACGATATCGTGTTCTGTGTGTCCCACGCGACCACTTCCGGGTAAAAATTGTATTCATTATGATAATATGTATGTTGCTGCTAAAAACAATTGTGTAAAACGTTTTTCGTTATGCTTTACATGTTTGAGATATGTTTATATGTATCATAAAACTCCTTTGCATGGAAAAAAGCGCAACAGAGAAAAATACATTACTTACAACTTCCCTAAATGAGAAGCAAACACACACACAAAAGAAAGGGGTCACAACTAACTGCACCAATAACTTAGGTCAAACAGATTATCAGCAAAAACAGATTACAGCTATAATGTGCAGTATTTCAAAAATAATCACAGTGATGAATTTTTTATGTTCCTAAATTTTTTCGATTCTGGGTCTAGGATTTGTTTTTTCTCTGAAAGAGCAGTATGTTAGGATTAAAAAGAAGAAGTAATAAAAAATCTCTCATCACGGGATTACAGCAAATCAAATAAAATTTTTTTATTTGGTTATAGCATCAAAGATAGCTAATTAGGTATTAAAGACGTTTTTATTTTTAATGACTTAATATCGCGAGCCTATAAATTATATCAGAGTAAAAGTGTATTTTTTATTATGTCTGAAAGTATTTTGTATGAATTCATTCCAGTAAATTTAATATTTTTTAAATCTTTTATTTTCGATATGCTCGCGCCCCCCTTGTAAGGTTATCGCGCCTCCCCCAGGGGGGCACGCCCCACAGTTTGAGAAACACTGCTGTAAATAGTTTCTTTCGCGATGTTGAAGAAAATTTTGATTTATTCCCAGCTATCAGCTCTTCTCAAAAATTAATTTTCGCGAAACGTCTAGTATGTGGAACTGCTAAATCATTTCTTTTTTCACAAAGAAATTTAAATACATACGAGTCATTCAAAAAAGCTTTAATTGCAGAATTTTCGGATTCAGTTACCTCCATAGAAATTCACCGTGAATTAGAAAAAAGAAAAATGTATAAAACCGAGAATTTAGTGCATAATTTTAATTCCATGCGTGAAGTAGCAAATAGATGTGATTCAAAAATTGACGAAGCATCAATTATCCAGTACGTAATTAATGGAATAGATGGGCCTTGTTCAGATAAAATAATCCTCTATGGTGCAATCTCATTTTCCGATTTTAAGCAGAAATTACGTACCTATGAAACTGTCATTAAAAACATGGGAATACATAACTCTAATGCACCGAATTTTCGTCATTCATATGAAAGCCGAGGACGCGAATTTAATCGACAAAGCTTCCAACGAAAACCCACAAGACTTAACGTTTCCGACGCAGCTAAAAATCCCCAACGTTGTTTTAATTGTAATGATATAGGTCATCTATCAAAATCTTGTCCTAATCATTCACGTGACCCAGATGCCTCTCATGTAATCTTTATGGTTACAAATCATTTGAATACCGACGAGCTAATTTAAATAACACTTCTACACCACCTTCTGGTGTAAATGCTGTGCATGAATTGCCTTCTCCTATTAATATGTGTAAAGACGTAACAATTTTTGGGCGTAAACTTAACGGGTTAGTAGACACAGGCAGCAATTTAACACTATTAAGAAATTCTACTTACATAAATATAGATGCACCGCCACTGAAACAAAAAAACACATTATTAACAGGTTTTGGTTTTTCACGAATTAATGTGATAGGAACTTTTGATTCTGAAATTACTATCGATGATCAAATTTTTCCTGTTACTATTTCTGTTGTACCAAATTCTTGTACAAATTATGACCTTATAATCGGTTGTGACGTAATTAAACAAGCACATCTAAATATATCGCCTACAGGCGTAAAATTTGCACAAATTTTAAGGCCCTCTGATAATGCAAATGAAAATTTTATTATGACGATTTCTGACGGTTCACCCACATTTGATATCGGTCCAAATGTTTCTCAACATAATCGAGCTGAAATCGAACAACTGCTATCGACATACACGCCTAAAAAAACAAAAACTGTAAGCATTGAGCTTGATATCGCTCTCACCGACGACGAACCGATATTTCATAAGCCCCGACGTTTGCCATTTGCTGAACGAGATATAGTAGACGCTCAAGTTGATGAATGGCTTAAAAATGAAATTGTTGAGCCGTGTTCATCCCCTTACGCTAGTCAAGTTGTGGTAGTAAAGAAAAAAGACCGGAATCAAGAGTTTGCATTGATTATAGACGCTTAAATCGCAAACTTATTAAAGATAACTATCCTCTTCCTTTGATTGACGATATTTTAGATTGTATCCAAAATGCTAAAATATTTACTACTCTAGATCTAAAAAATGGAGTTTTCCATGTCGCGGTAAATGAAAGGAGCCGTAAATTTACTAGTTTTGTTACTCACAATGGTCAGTATCAATTTAGACGAATGCCTTTTGGACTAAGTACTTGTCCTTGCACCTTTATGCGGTACATAAATGCCATTTTCCGACATCTGATTTCGGAAAGTATTGTTCTCCCATATATGGATGATGTCGTTATTCCCGCTGCTAATGAGTGCCAAGCCCTTGAATATCTAGAAATTGCTCTACAGGTAGCTTGTGATTACGGACTTGAAATAAATTTTAAAAAATGTCAATTTTTACATAATACAATTGAGTTTCTTGGCCATATTATGGAAAACGGTAGATTCTTTCCTTCCCCTTCAAAAACTAAAGCTGTTATTAATTATCCTAATCTTAAAAATATTAAAGACGTTCGCCGATTTGTTGGTCTTACTGGCTATTTTAGAAAGTTTTTACCCTCATATTCGACCATAGCAAAACCTTTGAGTGACCTCCTTCGTAAAGACTCCCTTTTCCAATTTTATGCTGAACAACATGCAGCATTTCAAAAATTAAAATACTTACTTTCCCAACAACCCGTTTTAAGTATTTTTAACCAAAATTCTCCCACTAAGATTCACACTGACGCGTCAATCGATGGTTTGGGTGCAGTCCTACTCCAAAAATCTATACATGGCAACCAGTTTCACCCTGTATTTTACATGTCAAAAAATACATCAGACCATGAAAGAAAGTACACTAGTTTTGAACTAGAAGTCCTTGCAGTGGTCAAATCACTTAAAAAGTTTCGCATCTATGTACTAGGATCATCATTCAAAATTATTACTGACTGTGACGCCTTCGTCAAAACACTAAGTAAAAAAGAACTTAACCCCAGGATAGCCAGATGGGCACTTTATCTCCAAGAATTTAATAATACAATAGAACACCGTACAGGCTCAAAGATGGCTCATGTGGATGCTCTCAGTCGACCTCCACATTGTATGCTAATCCAAAATAGTGTTCATCTTCAATTTCTCAAAGCACAACAGGCAGATGACCAAATAACAACAATAAAGACGCTTCTAGAAACAACGCCGCATGACAACTATATCGTAAAAAACAAACTTCTTTACAAAACAGTCAATGGCACCGATTTACTAGTGGTACCTGACGAAATGCAGGCTAACATCATTAAAACTGCACATGAACTTGGACATTTTGCTGTTCTACGCACACAAGATTTAGTTAGCAAAGACTTTTACATCCCACGACTTAAATACAAAGTTGAAAAATGCATTCAAAACTGTGTTACATGCATTCTCACAAACCGGAAACGTGGTAAACAAGATGGCACGCTTAACCCGATAGAAAAAGAAACGATTTACCACTCCATACATTTCATCTAGATCATTTGGGTCCCCTAGCGACAACTTCTAAGAAATATAAGCATGTTTTTGCAGTGATTGACGCATTCAGTAAATTTACATGGCTGTATCCCACTAGATCTACGGACGCTGCAGAAGTCATAAATCGATTAAAAAACCAAAGACATGTCTTCGGAAACCCCGCTAGGATTATCACTGATAAAGCATCCGCATTTACTTCCTCCGCATTTGAAGATTACTGTAAAAAGCAAAACATCCTTCATATCTCCATTACAAATGGTCTCCCAAGATTTAAAGGCCAAATTGAAAAACAAAATTCCACCATCATTGCTGTGCTGTCAAAACTTTCTGTCGACGATCCTGAAAAATGGTACTCTCATGTACCCCACCTGCAAGAAATCCTGAACTCAACTTTTCAAAGAAGCATCAAGATGACTCCATTTGAGCTCCTTTTCGCACCAAGATGAAGTCTTGCCAGGACATTGAGATTGTCGAACTTCTTAACGATGAGATTACAGCTCAATTCCAAGAACAACGTGATGCTCTCCGTCAAGATGCCAAAAGCAAATCTACAAAGTTCAAGATGAGAATCGCCGCACGTACAATCTCCGGCGCAGACAAGCTCATAAATATCAACTACATGACCTAGTTGCAATTAAACGCACTCAGTTTGGTCAGGCTTGAAACTTAAGCAAAAATACCTCGGACCATACAAAGTTACAAATGCCAAGCACAATGACACTTATGACATAGAAAAGTGTGATTTTGTCGACGGACCATCAAAACGTCTACTTGTGCAGAATTCATGAAACTCTCGTTAAGCCAAACTAACTCTACTTGATTTCTCCATTAAAAACTGTTCACAATTTTTCTTCCTGTGAAAGACTTTCGTTATGGACATTAACAACAGACTTTTTTATCTATTTATTTATTTTTGATACCATTTTTATTGAATGACTCTAACATTTTCTTACTTCATTTTAGTACAAATTTAAGTGTTTAGAAGTAGGAGCATCTTGCTTTAATATGTTCCTGTTCCTTATTCAGATTCTTATTTTAGCCTTGATCTTATTTGTATCGTTAACATAATTTGTTTTACCCCAGTGGTAATGTATGAAATTTATTCTATTTATGAAATATTACTTTAAATTTGTTTATTTTTCAGTATTTTTGTACTTTTTTTCTTTGATGATATTTTGTGTTGTGTATAATTCATTCATCTACTGTGTAACTGTGTATAGTTTTAATATTTCATTACTATGTATCTGTACATTTTATCATTGTATGTAAACAGGCAAGGTCGCCTTCCCGGTCATGATGGCCGATGTAGAGTTGGATATGTGCAATGGACAACCCCTCCCCCTGTACTTAGGGTGGAGCAGTCCACACTGACGTCACACCACGTCAGAAATGTCCGACTAAAGGACACACGGGAAAATATGTAGACGGACGTTAGGGACGCTAAGCTTTAGACGTAGGAGAAAGACGTTCTCCTTTGCTGTTCAGTATAATCTAGATATTTCATCTTGTTAAATAAAGCATTCATCCTCTTTTTAGGTTGTAGTCATTTTCCCATACTGTTTTTCGAATTTTCTTCCACGTCCTTGTCCCATTGAGTGGGCCTGTTTTCCTCCACTTAGCTCGGCACTTCTGTGTGTGAGTGTAAGTCTGACCAATATGAGAGGTTTCTGTATTTATGTCATTGAAATCACCTTTTCAGAAATTTTGTCCGTTTCTTCACTTTGTCCTTTGTCACACAGACAGATTTCATTTCCCTCCGTTCAGCCCACTGTTGTATGGGTTTTTTCAAGTTTAAACCTCCTTTTTTTCCCGAGGAATAAGATCTTTTTTTTTTTCAAATTTCTATTTTTGGTTAAACATTTACATAGCTAATCCAGTTTTGTTCCTAAGAACACAAAAAAAATTACGAACTTATTAAATAAATAATTAAACGCAAGGTAACTTTAAGTATTAAAAAAACATTAATTTATATCAATTTTCATTAAATAATGAATCAAAAAATGTCTACCGTTAGCTATGAAACAACTGATTTTATCTGGATGCTTGATTTTTCGATTAAATATATATATACCGGGTGGGCAAAAAGTCCGTAAAAATTTTAAAAATTCATAAAATCCGGAGAAATGAACGAAAAAAGAAACTGTTTGCAAGATCAGCATTAGTATGTCACGGGATTTTTTTTAAGCTAGAAAAAAATAATTCGAAAATCATCCGGTAGGTGGCGCTGATGCACGCTAATCAAAGAAACAATGCATACATAATGAACAGAAAACTTTCACAACTTTATTACACCACATGACCACCACCACAGGGGAGAAGACATTCCAGGCGAGTGACAAATCCAGCAACGGCAGAGTGCAACACGTCCGGATGTATGGAGGATACTTCTCTGCGGATCGCATCTTTCAGTTCCGACAGACTTGATGGACCGGATAAATACACGCGAGATTTCAAATATCCCCACAACCAGAAGTCTGCCGGTGTTAAATCTGGAAACCGAGGAGGCCATTGGTACCTCCAGTGCCTGCTAACGATTCTGTCTTCCCCGAACGTCTGTATCAGGAATGCCTTAACCGGGTTAGCAGTGTCACTGGTTGCTCCATCCTGCATGAACGTGACATTCGCAATCTGACCTCGTTGAATTAAACATGGCACGACAGTCTCTCGCTGAAGCGTTTGATAACGCTGAGCATTTACCGCTTCCGTTATCCATCCATTTACTGGGCACTGCGTTTCAAAGAAGGGTCCTATGATAAATGAACCCGTGAAACCACACCTTGCTGTCCCTTTTGGGGAATGCAATGGCTTCTGTGTGTACTCACGTGGATTAGAGTTCGCCCAAATGGGACAGTTATGGTTAACGTCACCATGAAGCGAGAAATGTCCTGTTCCATTTTAGAGAAGGCCCACTTCGCAAATGCTTCCCTCTGTGCGGTATCTGCTGGCAAAAGTTCATGGCACGATTGCAATTTGTATGGGTACAGCTGGAGGATTCGACGAAGAATATTGCGGACAGATGATGGTGGTACGCCCAATCGTCTGGCAGCTTCAAGAGCACTGTTGGTCCCTGAAGCTGCTTCGGACGCAATCGCTTCCATTTCGACAGCAATGCAGGGTACACGTGCTTCTTTCAAGCATGGTCGTCCGGCTCGTGCTCGATCCTCCAACTTTCATGTTTCCTCAAAACGTTTAACAAACTTTAAGAGACCTGCAGGTGTTAAAGGGCCTTTTCCACTCTTCACATTTTTCTGAACTCGGAATTTACGCAAGGCAATGGTCGCTGATTCCTCTCGTTCATGTAAAATAACTTCACCAACAAAGCTTTATCCGGCGCACTGAGCATCCTTGTTCACATTCACTGTATATAATGGGGGAAATGAATGTGGATTCATTGAGAGCAAAGGTTTTTATAGCCGTCTAATTTGCATATTTACACCACAGACGCTTGTAACAGCTCCACCTACCGGATGATTTTCGAATTTTTTTTTTCTAGCTTAAAAAAAATCCCGTGACATACTAATGCTGATCCTGCAAACAGTTTTTATTTTCGTTCATTTCTCCGGATTTTTATGAATTTTTAAAGTTTTTACGGACTTTTTGCCCACCCGGTATATATATATATATATATATATATATATATATATATATATATATATATATATATATATATATATATACATAACTATGAAAAAGAACAATGGAGAGAAAGCCCCAATTTTTGGTTACATTACTTGTATGAAAAAGATTTAAAAGTAAATAGTACTTTTACTAAAAACATGGCCGCATTTTTTTTAAGGTTTTTAAGTAAATTATTTCTCTAATAGAGAACTATCAGTTGCGATGTATTACAAAAGACTAAGATAGTATTAGCTATTTTATACATGAAACAACGAATACTTTCTTAAAATTCAAACTAATACAGTGGGTAAAAAACGTATTGTCAATTGTCTATAATTGATCATATTAGCTAAGAAAGGAAATGATTGACAATTTTAACTAGACATAACGAACACACAAAATCTAATGAAACTTTAATTTTAATATGCTTTTACACAAAATATACAACAAAAACGTAAATTTGCATGTCAAAAAAGTATTGGCAAAGTTCTAACTGTTATGTAAATTTTGTCATGTTGATGTGACGTGTTAAGACTAATAAGAAAGCCATTTAGTATAAAGTCTGCAGTGCTATTTCAAAATTTTTAAAACGTTATTTTGTTAATGCTGTGATAAAATGGCTTCGAAATCGAAGAAGTTGGATGTTAATGTTAAAAACATGATTATTCAGCTCAGAAGTGTGGGTTTAACTTATCATACTATAGGAATACAACTGCATATAAGTTTATTTTCTCTCAGAAGTGTTGTAAAAAAGTTGAACGAGACAGGATCCACAGAAAATAAGGTTAGAAGTGGACGACCTAGAATATGTTCTGCAAGGGAGAAACGTAGCATTATCAAAGAGGTTAAGAAAAATCCCAAAATAAGTGCACCCCAGTTAGCCAAAGATGTTGCTAATACTAGGCATAAAACTTTTAGTGTACAAACTATACGGAATATTTTACATGAATAAAATTATTATGGAAGGGCAGCTAGAAAGAAACCTTTCATTTCGGAAAGAAACAAAGAAAGAGATTAGATTTTGCAAAATCTCATGTTAATTTATCAGATGAGTTTTGGAACGCAGTTAATTTTTCCAACGAATCGAAGTTTAACAATTTCGAGAGTGATGGACGACAATATGTGTGGAGAAAGCCAAACACCGAACTGGAAAAACAACATTTAACACCGACTGTGAAACATGGTGGAGGGAGCGTCTTAGTTTGCAGCTGTATGGCAGAAAACGGAGTTGGTAAACTGTGCTTCATTGATGGTATTATGACAGCACGCACGTACATCAACATATTGCGCCATAATTTGCAATCCAGTGCCCTAAAACTTGGCTCTTAGGAACATCATTTGTGTTTCAACAAGACAATGATCCTAAGCATACCGCGAACCTCACCCGGGAGTGGTTACTGTATAACTCTCCTCGCCAGTTAAAGATGCTGACAATTGACTGACATAAATCCAATTGAAAATTTATGGCACAAATTGGACATAGAAGTCAAGAAACATAAAAATTCGTGTAAAGACGAACTTAAGCGTATACTCCTGCAAGAATGGCACAAAATTCCCAATAGTAAAATAAAGACTTTGGTTTTCTCTATGAGAAATATATTACAAGCTGTTATAAATGCAAAATGTATGCATACAAAGTGTTAAACATATCCTGATTTTGTTCACACATTTTACTTATTATTTTGCCAAATTTTTTTGACAGGCAAAAATACGTTTTTGTTGTATATTTTCTGTAAAAGACATATTAAAATGGAAGTTTCATTAGATTTGGGTTTTTATCACCTCCTGTGTTCGTTATGTCCAGTTAAAATTGTCAAGCAATTCCTTTGTTAGCTAATTTGATCTATTATAGACAATTGCCAATATTTTTTTACCCACTGTAGGTTGGGTTTGGAAAATTACTGGAAAATTCATTATTTGCACTCATAAAATAAAAACATTCAAAAAAAAAACAGTTTTATCTGCTTACGTACCCTCCGAAAGTTGTTTTCCTCCACGTTCGCCATAAGAACTCAAACTCGTGAGTTCTCACAGGTAGCTTTCCCATAATTAAATATTATTGGCATTTGACGATTTTTCCAATTGTTTGCGATACATTTTTACGGCTCCCCAAGACGAAAAAAATACATCTTCTTTAAAAATATTTATGTATATAAAAAGCAGAACTTTTTTTGTTTTAGTTACAAAATTCCAAATTTTTTTTGAAGTTTTACAATATTTTGTTTCAAATTAAATTTGCAGCGTTGGAAAACAGGTTAAAAAATGTACTAATCTGTTTGAAAAATATTTTTATCTTTTGTTAGGGATTTAAAATAGAAAAAATATCCATAGAATATAGTAACAAATGTAAAACATTGTAGAAATTGAGATTTCAATAATATATTTCAAGTTAATCACATGTTAAAAGCATTTATTCAATTCCTACACTATTAACTCAATCTCTATCTATTTATTTATTCATTTATCTTGGTGGAACTTTCAATCGCGTTAATAAAATTCAATTAAATCGCTCGATTGAGCTGAAATTTAATATACATGATTATTTTAGATGAAAATACAATAATTTAATTATAATTAATAAAAATTAATTGATTAAAACTAATTATTTAAATAATTTCAAATACAGCCACATTGGTGACTCTTTTGGCGACTTGAAACAGGAAAAGGTTTTTTGTTTTCTCACGTTTTAAAGCATTCAGTGGAATTGAAATTTTATATACATGATTATTTTGAATGACAATACGATACTTTAATGATAATTGAGAAAAATTAATTACCACTTCATGTTGCGATTTTTTCATATGTATATACATATTTATATTAATTGTAACTATTTAATAAAAAGTAGCTAAAATAAAATTTTTCTTTGTTGATCTAAGTAGGAATAGATTTATTTTTTTATATTACTTGTTTTTTTTTTTTTTTTTTTTTAAACAAAGTTAATACAGTCAACAGAGCAACGTCATGAAATTCCTGTTTGGCTGAAATGCGATTTTTGACGCCAATTTTTGTCATTGTTGTAACAATAACAGTGTTACAACAATGCAGACAAATCAATGTTGGTGCCAAAAAACCTGGTTTTTTTAGGGTGGATGACCCTTATCACTTATGGGTGTGAAAAATAGTTTACGTCCTATTCTCAGACCTACTGAATATACGAACAAAATTTTGTATAGAACTTTAAATTGCAATAAAACAACGATGTATTATTCGATTGTCATGAATTTTTTATTCGAAAGATAATCTTATGGCATTACATTTTAAATATGATTTCTGGCATATCACTGTCACGGCTGGCTCGGATTAGTCCAATTGGACGTTTTTCGATAAATTTTCCAACATTTGTGGCCGTATATCGGCAATAACATGGCGAATGTTGTCTTCCAAATGTTATAGACCATGACAATAGCCCCACAGAAAATAGTCTAGCGGTGTTAAATCACAAGATCTTGGAGGCCAATTCACAGGTCCAAAACGTGAAATTTGGTCACCAAACGTGTCTTTCAATAAATCGATTGTGGCACGAGCTGTGTGACATGTTGCACCGTCTTGTTGGAACCACAGCTCCTGGACATCATGATTGTTCAATTCAGGAATGAAAAAGTTAGTAATCATGGCTGAAAAATAGTTTGACGTAACGCCTTCATTTTGAAGAAGGATTCCACCAGCCCATAAACGCACCAAACAAAATAACAGTTCAACAGTTTTGTTTGTTGATAGCCATTATATAGCTAAACAAAATTCGCTTATGAAAATCGGGAACCACGACAATCTCGTTTTGGGCCCATTTTCTACACCTTGCTTGATGATCATTTTATGAATTGAATTCTGACAGCTGTTAAATCGATCGCCAGATTGGAAAGTAACAATAAACTTCTTTACTGTTATTGTGTTTCTTTATTTATGTCATTTGTAGTTATTTACTGAAAAGTAACTAAAATAAACCTTTACTTTGTTAACCTAAGTGTTATTTGACTTAGTAGGCCAATTTCTTAGAAAAAGAATCCACTGATGGTGGGAATCAGAAGCGTTTATTTTAACTTATAGTTTACATTTAAAACTAAAATAAAACATCTTCCGTGGCTCTTTCTACTAAAACTCTTATTAGACCTGTCCCCTTTGGGATAGCTGACTCCGAACATCCAATGGGCGAAAGAAATGTTTGTTGTGACACACTCCTGGATGGGGAGAAAGTTACTAGTGAAAGATGAGTAATTATATCAAATTGCGTTTTCTGCTGGCGGTGTTTTCAGTGTTTTGCAATGATTATCATTTTTGCCCCGAAAAATTAGTTAATATCAAAATTTAAGTATCTTTTTTTTTGTATGTTAATGAAGTCTTTAGAAAACGATTTGATTATTTATTTTAAGTTAACAGTGTATATAATTAATTTTACAGTGGAATATATCTTTAATTAATTAGCTCTAACGGATTAAATTTCCCAATGATGAGTATTTTGTTTATGTATATCCCTTAATTTTCAACGTAGTTATCCAAAAAAAAATATTGCATGAAAAAAAACTGCAGTAAATCACAGTGCGGTAAATAAAGGGTTAACGTGCATCCTTCCCCTACTCGTAGGGTCAATAGTGGTACTTAGCTTGAACTCGTGAGAAGGCCAGACACGATCCGATACCTTGATCACTCGATTACCGCGGCCACTGTATTTTTTGGAAGTGTAGAAAAAATACCTATAAGAATTATGCCGCCAAAGCGTAAGTCTAATCATTTCAAAAGTTCCAATAAAGCTCGAGCTATGAAAGTAGCTGGACTGTTTCCAACTTGACTCAATCGCCATCATTTCGCTATGTTTTTCATTGAATCGGCATTATAATTTAAGAAATGGCGTTGCATTCAAATATTACAATTTTAACAGGAAATAAATACAACGGAAAGTAATATTAACGCATTACACTTTCAGATATCAATTATTTATACTATTTTAAGCGTTCATTACGCAAAATGTTAACAATGTGTTACTTTTGCTGAACAGAGATCAGTTTAGGAATGTATTTTCAAAAATCGACCCTCAAAGGAGTTACGAGGAGTTATAAATAAATAAATAATAATAAAACCCTTTTTATCAGCTTTTAGATCAACAGACTTAAAATTTAACAAACGTGTTTTTTTTGTTCAGCTGAGATATGCAAAAAGCTTTTTTGGTTTGTTTAATTTGTAATTCACGTAAAATTAGCTCATTAAAAACTTCTTTATCCATCAATCTGCATTGTTTAATTTTTCTGTTCACTCGTGCGAAGAACGGGAATACCGGCTAGTACATTTATAAATGTATCAGTACTGCACAATATATTTTATAATTAATTTAACAATATTAAGCTAAGAATTTACAATTTATTATTAGCAATACAAAAATTATCACGTATCTTGATGATTTGTGATTGGTACGGTTTATAAATAGTCACTTAATTGTTGATTAAAAGTTGCGCGATTCACTCCCCAATACCACTGTTTTTCACGTAAGTGCTCGCATGTGATGTATTGGGGGCGGGGAGGGAGAAAAAGAACACATAAGCAAATCCTCTGCGTGAAATAAGTAAATCCTTCGTTAACACTTCACTTGCTGTGCCGCGTATGTTGCTCACATTGAGACATTCTCTTCTTGAAATTATTTGATTTAAGTTGGTAAGTTGTTTGATAAATGAATAAGTTGATTTTGAATATATGGCTTGTGTTTCTTCCCTTCCTCCCACATATCTAGGCGGGTAAAGGAGAGAGATAGTAATCGCTCGCAATGGCACTCAACATGGAATGTAAGCAATATACGTGGAACAACAACGAATTGCACGAATTATAAGATTACTACAAATATCGATCACTTTATTTTAAGATCAATTTAATTATCCCAATTAAAATAACGTTAAGTTAACTTTAGTAATCAATCGTCCATTTAATTATATATCCCTATAATTTACTATATTGATATATATGTATATTTAATATTCTATAAATTGAAGCGATACCGAATCAGTAGCAATCTCACCTGACGTCTGGCCTTCTCTCTCTCCTTCTCCTCGTTGCTCGCTAGAAAACCTTGACTACATATAGTAGACTTAATTTAAATATCACGGTTTCTTCTTCTAAACTGTTGGTTATGTATAAACGCGAATTGATAGCACAAAGATTTCCCAAGTGGATGGAGGAAGGTACGTGGATAGATCCATCACAAAAGGTAACGAAAAATTATTCGAGTGGACTGTTGTACTACAAACTGGAGATTTCAGACAGATATTACCAGTCATTACTCGCTCTACTTTTACTCACGAGGTTAACGCATGTTTAAAACTATCGTTTTTATGGTAAAACGTCGAAACTTTTCATTTGACGATAAACACGTGAGTAACAATTGTAAGATTATCAACCGGAGCAAATATTTTCTAACGAACTACTGGATATATGAAGCGGTGAAGTAGAACTAAATCTCAATACATAATGTATCAAATAGCCATACAATATTTCTGCTATTGTTCAGACAAAAACGGAACAGATTGAGGGTGTTTTTCCGGATATAATGCACAATTCATTAGAAAATGATTGGCACTGTAATCATGTTATTTAAGGTATCCGACTACGTTCGGAATCGTGATTTTGCAAAAGCGCATAAGTGGATAATTTTCATGATATTTAGTGTCACTCAGATTAGAATACATGCATAAAATTGTTTTAAGGACATTCTGACAAGAAATGTTTATTTAAATAAAATATTTTGTCAAAAAAAAATAACTTAGAATAATCTTTTTTCCAAATGTTCTCCTTCTGTGAAAATTGGTTCTATTATAATAATATTTTGCCTGTATATAGCTCAGACCTCTCTACAGAGATTTTCCAATATATAACTTAGAAGTGGATTTATTCAGGTTTTACGACAACAGAGGGGAGCAATTTTAAGAAAAAAACGCCAATAATTATTTCAATTGGTGGTAACCAAGAAAATAATGTGAATTTTTTCAAAAATTCTGGTTGAGCTTCTGTAGAGAGGTGTAAGCTATACACAAGCAAAATATTATTATAATAGAATCATTTTTCACAAAAGGAGAACAGTTGGAATAAAGATTGTTCTGAGTTAATTTTTTGCCAAAATATTATATGTAAATAAATTGTTTTGTCAACATGTCATTAAAGCAATTTTATGCATGTATTCTAATCTGAGTGACGCTAAATATCATGAAAATTACCATTCATGCGCTTTTTTAAAATCATGGTTCCGAACGTAGTCGGATACCTTAATCAGAACAAATATTTATATTGAGGAAGTAAACTTCCAGATACAGAGCTGTTACAGGTGATTCAAAATCTTTAAATCAATTGGCATTATTGTTGAGGAAAGTGAAACCCCCATAATTTTTCAAATTCAGTTTTTGAATTTTCTATATGTATCAGGAATGTCACCACAAAATCTTTGGTTAAAGATTGGTTCACTGGTTTTTACGCTGCGTAGTTTACATCCACCTAGATAACGAAACGATACACGTTTGGTCATAAAAAAGAAACTTACCAAGAAACTTCGTTAAATATTCTAATGATACCGTCAGAATTTCCAATACCATTCAAAAGGTTTCAATTACTGTGATTCATTTGGTTTCCGCGATGACCATCAATAACTCTGAAAGCCAAACAATGTCCTTTAGATGCGTATACTTATGAAGTCCATGTTTCTTGAAGAAGCAACTATATGTTGCATGCTCACGTGTGAGGAAAACCATGGAATCTATTTGAGTCAGTTAAAGACGGGCTACCAAAAATTATTGGGCTATCATTAACGATTAGTTATGTTAAAACTACCTGATGCCCGCGCGATTTTGTCAGCGCACTCTTAGTACTTCGAGTAGCTTATTTTCTTCTCCAAGGGGTCCTATCTATCTTTATACTAATATTCATCACAATTGGTCCTGCGGTTTACTCATGAAGACGTAACAGACAGACAGAGTTACTTTGAAAGATCCGGCCCCATATTGTGTAATGTATGTAAACTGAAACCAAGTATTTTTGATCATCTCACTAATAGGTGTTATAAATTCTATATTTTATGTTTAAAGATGTACGGATGTATATGATGATTGATAGTAATGCAAAAGTTATAGGTAGCTATTGCAATATACTCCAATAAACTATGTTAAACGATTTTTTTTGTTCAGCATAAACATGCAGATTTAGCGATTCAGAAACCCTTGAGCAAGCCACGTAGAGCTGGCCGTGGGAAAAACATGGCGAGCCCAAATATATACCTGCTCCCTTTAAGGTTTGGCCTTGCGATTTCTTGATAGTCATTAAAAATGCAAGTTTTAATGGAAACTGCAGGCGTTTAAAATTAAATGGTTAAGTTATTGGGTATGATTGGGATGCGTGATATAAGAACATTGTCTCCCTTGGCCTCTCCAGTTAAGATTGTGGCCTTCACAATATGCCTTCCTAGTTCGGTGATTCGCAACCGAGTACCATTGCATAATCTTGGCGCGTCCAAGTTGCGCATTAACAAAACGGGTACACCTACCTTCAATTCCAACTTATCTAATGGCACCCCAGATAAATCCAAAGAGTTTAGGAACTCCACTGGATAGCTCGTAGTGTCATCAGATGACATGACTGTCGATGGAGTTATACACTGATGTTTCGCTGGTTATTTCGTCCGAGATTTTTTTAATTAATTGCGCAACAGTCTCATCTTTTGGAGCCAGTATGGTTCTCTCACACAACCTATTTTTGTCGAGAATATATTGTTGCAGATTCAGAAAAACTTGATCAATGAGTTCGTTTTCTGACTCCACAACATAGCAAAATGGGTTTTTGAAATGAACCATACCTTCTTGGTCGGTGTCGAGGTGGCTTTCACCAATTTCTAGGAGTTTTTGATCATATAATCCAGACTTGACATCGCTGAATAACTGGACTCGCATGTTAGTGGTAAGATAAAGCTTTTCAACTTTGATACACAGATATTATGCTTTCAGACATGCGTTAATTTCGTCTGCTGCAGTGCCTCTCTCGATTACAGGAAAAGTCTGTCAAAAATCCCCTGCCAATAACATTATCACACTGCCGATCAACTTACGATTGCTTTGAATGTCTTGTAGGCAATGATCAAGCGCCTAGATGGTGCGTTTGTTTGACATAGTGCATTCGTCCCCCACGATCAGCTTACATTGTTGCAACAGGGTGCCACGGGCGCTGTTCTTACTGTTGTTGCCCATTAGTGTTTATTCACTTACCAAATTAAGAGGTTATTTAAAAACCGAGAGTGCCATCCATCCAACACTGAATAATGTTGGAGGAAGCCAAAGGAAGCCACAGTTAATGCAACATTACGGACCTTACGAATTTTTGTTAGAAGCAAAATAAGCAAAAAGTTTTGCTTATACCACCCAGGGCATCAAGAAAAAAAGGCCACCTTCACCAAGCTCAACTCGTTGTAATATTTTGATATGAATTTCTTTTTGCTTGGGTAGCAAGCGTGGCTCAGTCTCGCTGACCTGAGCACCTAATAAAGCGGTATCGTAGCTTAGCTCTTTGATCAAATTGGTCGACAGCTCTCTTTGATGCTGTGCTGTGGGCATACCAAAGTTGGACAATTTTTTTCCGGAAATCGTTATTGTTTTGTTTTCTATAAAAAGCAGTGCTTCATTTAAGCATAGAGCATTGTTGACTTGGTCCATCCTTTCAAATATGTGCAAGATATTCTCAGGTAACGCAGTTTTATACTTATTTGACAGTTGAAGAGCATTGGATAAAACGCAAGTGCATATCAATATTGCAAAGAGCTCTCTTATTTGCTAAGGAGAGCGACACAGCACGGCCTCTTCCATTGTGGCATCCAAGTGGTTGCCATCTTCCAATAACCCCAGCTTCTCACACGCTTGTCAAAACGTTTCAAGTTTTTGGCCGTAGATTCAAGAAGTTAGTAGGGCCCTGTATTACATTCAGCAGCATTCGCAAACAGTAGCATTTGAAGAGTTACTAACGTGCACTGTGTAAATGTGACAAAGAGCATCTCGTGCCTTCACACGTCGCAGGCAGTCGACAGGTACTTTGTAAGCAATGTTTTCATTCTTTCTACGAAAAGTTCCATGTATAGCAGTGGGATAAGTCAACATAGAGTAAAATTTTTGCAAATGTGTCATTTTGGCAAAACAGGAAAAATGCAGTTAGTATCGTCTTAGGTGGTGTGGCCATTCTCTCTCTAAAATTGTTTTCAGTGAATTAAATCCGCTCAACATTGGGCAGATGTACCGCAAGAAAAGTGACTGTTGCGGGACTTTCATGCAGAGGGTGACCCAAGATCCGCCACGCTGCTTCGTTTCTGCAAACATATCGACCAGCTCGAAATGTTTGCACCTCATCTTTAGGGTCAACATAAGCATTTCCTTGCTGTCGGATGTTAAAAATAGCCTGGTTGTTATCTTTGTTTATATATTTACAAATATATTTTATCGCCTGTACCATATTGTAAAATTCCACATTTATATGATAATTAAACATTTTAGAGAGAAGAGGAGAATATGGGACAATCCAGCTATTGTTGACCCATTTTTCTTGTATTTCAGCTCGGGGTATTTTGAGTTATCGTACGCCCGCCATCTTTTGGAGCTTTACACCCGTACAGAAGATAGCCTTTGTCGTTGGTTTGAGTATCTTTTAAAAGCGCCCTTGAATACTTTTTGGTACATTTTCCTTCCTTAAAGCATGATGATGACAGATTTAGTGCCCCACAGGGACAGTGAATCATATTTTTAGCCACTGTATCATAGAGCTTTCGATCAATTTAGGGTTTTGGTATCTCCTCACTTAAGGTTTCGTGAATTTAGTTAAAAAAAAAATTAATTTTTCCATCAACCACAGCAGTAAGTGCATACGAGGCAAACCTCTTTTTTGCCACTAGATGAAATACATGAAGTACTCTTTTGTAAATGGAGCAACTAATTTTTAACTTTTATTTTAATACTGCGGCTGATAAGTCATGTCTTTCCGTTGAGTTTTGACGTGGAAGGAGCACTCTAGTGATTTCAGCCAAGCTGGAATATCTGTAATTGTAATAAACAGATCAGGCCTCCCGTAGTTACGCACTTATGTAAACGCATCTGCGTGTATTCATGAAGATATATCGGTCTATTTAGAAATTATGACGGGGGACTAACCATTTGATCCAAGTTATTTGGTTCTAAATCCGCATTACTCCTTATCGTTTCGTTCGAGGCAATAAACCTTAAGCACTCACTCTGAAATTCAACGTACATGTCCTTCAAAAACTGAAGAAGTCTACATTGAAGCAATAAATTAAAGTTGCTGCGACGTACCTAAATTTGATGCGCATAAAATTCTTTACAGAGCACTTTTTGGTTTGCTATGGGTTGTTTTGGAACTGGGTTTAGTTGAGTAATATCAAATTTGTATTCATCTTGTCATTCCCAAAAAATTATCGGGTACTCGAGAGCATCATAAAATATATGAGTGCCTGGAACTCTAGTGAGCCGGCCATCGTGCGCCTAAGAAACGATGTCTCAAGATGTGGTTTGTTCAATACTAGCTACTACGACATCTATTTCATTTGTGGTCGGGGCATTGAATCGTGAATCCTCTTTCGTACTCACCAAGGAGTACACGATCTGGGTGTATCACAACCTTTTAAGGGCGGTTCCCCTCGGGTGCGTTTCTCCTTGATTATCAGCGGGAGCTAGAGGTGTAGGAATAAAGTAAGGACGAGAAGATGCCATGATCTTAATTAGACTTCATTGAGATCTTAAAGCTTAAATTTCTAACAGATTAGATAATAATACTATATGTGAGAGAATATAAGGTGGCTAAACACACAATATATATACATTTACTTCCAAAAGTTAAGCACGAAGATGTAAAATGCAAAAAAAATCAACAAATACTGCTTTGATTGACACAAAATCTGGCAGTAAAGTATACATAAAACAAAATCAATAATTATATACAGAAATGAAAACAATATTAAATTTTTGTAAGTTATAAGATCATGTCATGCTGGAGACTTAAAAGAATTATGTATAAAGGGAAAATAAACAGCATAAAATGAAAAAAAGGTCATTAACAGGGTATGTGATCCCCCTCACCTATAAGCAAAGTTTACACCTTCTGACCATGCTTTCAATTAGGTGGTCAACCACCGAAGAGTTTAGCAATCGCCATTCTTCTTGTAGAGCAGTTTTCAGCTAAATAAGAGTGGCTGAATGTGAGAAACGTGAAGATACAGCACGACCGAAAGTATCCCAAAGATTTTCAACGGGATTAAGGTTGGGCGAATATTCTGGCTACGCCATACGCGCAATTCCTTTACTCTCCAGTTAGTCATCAACGATGTCAGTTCTATGGGGACGAGCATTATCATCCATTAAAACAAAAGGTCCAACTGCTGTAGCGTACAATCTCACAATGGGTTCTAGGACTTCATCTCGATACCGGAAAGCCGTCTCAGAACCCCGCTTAAAGAAGTGCAGGTCGGTGCGGTATCCTAATGAAATCCCTGCCCACACCATAATGCTTTTGCCTCGGAATGCGTGATGTTCGGTGATATTTTGGGGCTGATTGCGTGTTCCTTGTTTACGCCATATCCTTATACGCTTGTCATCTGGCTTCAGTTAAAATCATTACTCATCAGTAAACATGACATAGGCCCATTCAGACACAGTCCGATTGCCATGTTCCCAGCACCACTTTAATCTTGCCCCTCTTGATTGTACGGATAGAGGAACACAAATGTTCCCGGGGTCGATTCGTAGTAATCTTCGGCGTACAGTAGCTGCAGATATAGCCTTACCAATAGACTTTGTAATCATAGAGTCACACATGTGGAGGTCGCTCTGCGATTCAGCTTGGCTACAATAGCTATATATCGATCTTCCGCGGGGGTTGTAAACCTTGGGTGACCACCTAAGATCATTCGGTCTGTGTGGTTTGAAATTGTTTCTATAATCGTGAAACTATAGAATGATGAATGCCGAAGAAAAGAGTAACATCTGTGATCGACTGCCCCGCTTCAATGCGCTCCACAACACGCCAGCGCTCAGAATCTTCCATTTGTTTTCTGGAAGACATAGAAACACGTATGTCTTGAAAACAAATTGTATGGAAATTTTAAACACCTTCTATCAGCACTTACAATCAAGTTCTGTAACCCTTCATAAAGCTGGCTTCTTATAAGACAGCCCTTTTTGCATATTTTTTGACATGAAAGCACGATTGGCTGTTACCTAACATATTTGCATACTTCCATCTACCTCTGCAGCGAATTGCATCCTCTTCAATTCTGATTGGCTTCCAGAAATTAGCATTTTCCTCTCCGTGCTGAACTTTTGGAAGTGAGTGTATAATAACGAATTAACGTAACCCGGACCAATATCAAAAACTAACTCGTCTGAACTCAAATTCAATACTATCACAAATCCTAACATCAAATAGTCACTCCCACCTTAATGTCGATCGATCAATTCAATCCTATTGGAAGTTGCGGATTTACTGGAGTGCAATGGTACGCACCTTGACCTAATGGCTCTCTATCTCGAATAACTTCTCTTAGCTGTCACTTAATCTTTCCAAACCTATTCAAGCTTGCATCATTGATTATCATAACATTCCTCAAATTGCCACACCGCTTACTTTAACTTCTGATACTTAAAAGTTTCCTAATTTGCATCTTTCCTTCACGCTTCACTTCTTGTATTTGGTTGGAAAATAGTTGTCATTAATTCTGGCCCCAAAAACCCAAAGGGCATGTTGAAGAAAATACACGTTAGCCCCTCCAAGAAGCAAAACTTGATATATTCGAGGGTCTTAATGACCCTTAAGAAATTACGTGCCTAATTTTATTTTTTTATTACTTCTAACTTTCCATATCCTATTTAAATTTTAAATTCGAATAGTCATTCTAACGATTAATTTCCGATATTCAACTTAAATTTTAATTTTCACTATTCATCTTAAGTTTAATTTTTAATATTCATCCTTAATTTAAACTTTCGATATCCACCATAAATTTTACTCAATTAACTAAACCAACTCTAACAGTTATATATTTTAATCAAGGTAGATTTGTGACGGGCTCACGCGTCTTTTTTTAACATGTCATTTGTGTTCTTTGGGCCAGAATTAATGGCAACTGTTTTCCATCCAAATCCAAGAAGTGAAGTGTGAATGAAAGATGCAAATTAACAGTCTTTTAAATATTGGAACTTAGGGTACACGAAATGGCAATGTATGACAATGTATGGTAATTGATGGCAGTTTGTTGCAGTTGATGACAAAGAGAAATGTAAATATATTTCGTAGTTCAAGTTTGGATAAAGATACGTGGCGGTAATTAGAAGTTATAAGTGATTGAATATATGGAATACAGGTTGCATACCAGTGCATGCAAATAAAGACAAGATTGAGCGTAGGACAATATTGATTGGTTCTTCAAACTGCTACAAGGTACGATTGACTATTTAATATTAGAGTCAGTGATTGAATAGGAATCGAGTTTAGGCGGTTCAGTTATTGATAGTGGTCCGAATTAGATTAAGTCGTTATTATCTATATATATTGTGTGTTGTGTATTTTTCCATCATAGATTCTCTCACATTAATTATTATAATTTAATTTGTTAAAGGTTTAAGTTGAATTTCTTAATAAAGTCATATTAAGCTAATGATTAATTCTAGTTCTTCCATTAATCCTACACCTCTAGCTCACGCTGATACTCAGAGAGATATCCTCCCAAGGGGGGGGGGTATCCCAGATTCTCACATGTACAAAAAATGGGTGTGTTCCATCCGGGCAATGGACTCAGGTAAAAACCATGCATGCCTTTGTTGGAAAAACGAGGGCCACATACAACTTAACTAATTTAATTCTACTTAAAAACTTCCACAATCTGCTTTATGTACACTTCACTTCCATCCTGTTGGATTTACAATGAAAACTTTGCGAATTGGCTTTCTATCGAGAATTCAGGATCTGTCACCCTGAAATAAAAACTCTTTAAGTCACTTGGAATAACAAATTTTCACATAATACCATTACGTTTCACAGTTTTTACACATTATATATCACCTTTAAATTACAACTAATTTTTATAAAAGAACCTCATCTGGCTTTTCTAATAAACTTCTCAAATCGCGCAGCGCTGTTATTGTCATTGTTAGTAGACTATCTACGCCGTGTTTCCCCAAATCAGATATACATTAATATGAAACAATATATATATATATATATATATATATTACAAATATTTTTCAATAAATATAAAACAAACAATAATTACAAATATTTTCGCATCTAAAAACAAACAACCAGCGAAGTCATATATAGATGCATACAAATGCATATTTACAATTGTTTTCTCCATAATTTTGAAAAAAGAATTTAGAGATTAAAAGCGCATTTTTCATCTTCTAGAAAAATGCACTCATTGTAGTGTCAACTTTTTCTTGGCGATATACATTTTAAATACACGAAAATGACTTGCTTCTCTGCAATAATTCTTCCGATCACTTGAGTTTTGACCATAAAATGAAACGATACAAACCTGATTCTTATGACTTGTAGTTTACATATTCTACTAGGATCTCCAGGGAGATTGATTGGTTACTGTTCGCTCATCTTTTCCTTTCCTGGCAATTTTGTTATTGACAGCCTCTTTTTCTGGTATTTTTGCTGGCTGACCTTGCTTGCTCTTCGATGTTGGGCCTGTAGTGCTTTTCGCGGCTTTTGCTGTTTTGAACTGGTCCTCCTTGTTGTGTCTTCATCTTAATGGTTGGTCGAGATTCCACTTTTGTTCCTTTTCTTGGCCTGAGGTTGTACCCACTTGTACTGAGCATTACTATTTAATCTCCTCTATATTTCTTGCTGGGGCCCTGTAATTCACTATTTCTAGTTAAAGTTAACTGTTAGTTTTCACCCTTAAAGGGACACATTACCCTAAAAATGACGATTTTAACGAATTTTTTTTATTGTCTTATTTTAGTTGTGTGACTTTTTTAAATATGTTTATAAAGTTTGGTAGCTGTAGCTGCATTATTTTGCGAGTTATTTAAATTTTTTTGACAGTATGTTGAAGCGAAACCGAAACTAAAAGACATGCCGTCTGCTTCTTATGCAGACACTATCATCCTAACCTAAACAATTTCGATTCGTTTACTTTTACACGCGATTCTAAAGCTTTATACTTTAATTAGAAGAGAAGTGAATTAATTCGTTTGTTTTTATGCAAGAGAGAAACATTATTCCATTTTGTTTTGCATCCTTTTTTTCTTATTCTAAAACCATTAGTATCAAAACTAAAGGCTTTTTTCAAAGCCAATTATGTAATCAATTTATTTCTTTATAATTTTAAATATTCGTTTGAATATCTTTTTATTAATAAGTACACTTTAATTCATCATGCCTAGACAAAAGCGATCGAATCTTGTTAGTAAACAAAAAGCTAACAAGAGATGGTGCAGTGAACACTACAGTCATGAAACTGATGTTTTCAGAAAAGATGAAACTTCTATTTCCTCAGCATTACCAGAAAGAAATATGAGATGCCAAACTTTAGAAGACAGCTGCTTGAATGATTTAAATTGCTGTGAAAATTCTGAAGCCCCTCATTATGTGATAATGGATGTACAGTTTTTAAAAGGACTTTTAAAAAACTTATTGTGTGATGTTTGCAAATCGTATTCACTAAAAATTGACATTGGTGGAAAGCTTGGATTTTCCAGAAAATTCTCTGTATTTTGTACTTCTTGTGATATAATTAAATCAAGTAACTTTACATGCAGACGAATTTCTGACAGTGAAGGTACTGAAAACCAATCATTCGACATAAACATGCGCATGGTGCAATCATTTTTAAGTTTTGGGAAAGGCTATTTAGCTATGGAAAAATTTTGTATGTTAATGAATATGGATTTACCCTCAAGCAGAATATTCAATATATATAAAAAAAAAGTTATGTAAATCTTTGGTTAGATCTACAGTAAAAAGCTTGAATGATGTTCGAAGTCAGGTGAAAAGTGCTTATCAAAGTAATAGTGCCATTACTGATATAGATGTTACTTTTGATGGTACTTGGTTGACTCGGGGACATTCATCTCAAATAGGTGTAGGTTGCGTGATTGTCCTTCTTACTGGATTTGTCATGGATTTTTTGAAATTATGTCGAAACGCTGCATTGAATGTGAACACGCAAAATCTGGTTTGGGAGAGAATTCAGCAGAATTTCATGTGTGGTATGAAGGACATCATATATCTTCATGTGCTATCAATCACGTAGGATCATCTTGTGCCATGGAACAAGAGGCTGCTCTTAAATTATGGCAAAGATCGGAAGATAGTGGTTTTCGATACACGACACTATTGTCAGATGGTGATGCAAAAACATATCAATAGTTAAATACTAAGGAAGTTTATGGTCCTGAGATAAAAATAAAGAAAGAAGAGTGCATAAACCATGTTGGCAAGAGGCTAGGTACATCTTTACGAAAAGCTGTTAAAGAATGGAGGGCAAGAGGTGTTTCCTTGGGAGGGAAATCCCGTGGTAGTTTAAAGGAAGAGACAATTAAAAAATTGTCACGTTACTATCAAAATGCGATTCGTTCGAACAAAGGTGACGTAGAAGCAATGAAAACTGCAATTTATGCAACATTGTTTCATAGTATATCAACGGACCAAAAACCTCAACATTTTAAATGTCCGACTGGAAAAGATTCTTGGTGCTTTTTCCAGGCTGCTCTTGCTCGTGGTGAAGTACCGGGTCCTCACGTGAAGCATGTGAAGACACCCTTGAAGGAAACTCATTTAGCCAAAATTATGCCAATATATCAAAGACTAGCTTCGAATGAACTCCTTCAAAGATGCATAAGATGTGTGACACAAAATGCAAACGAGAGCCTTCACAGCGTCATATGGGGTAAATGTTCAAAAGCAACGTCAGCGACACTGCGTTGAGTAACTATTGCTGTTTGTGATGCAGTTTGTGAATTCAATTTTGGTACAAAAAATCATTAGAAAATTTGCAAAAGGAAAATGGGCTTGCTTCAAATAAACAGTCAAAAATGTTGGCTGTTTGGTGAGACTACCATAGAGTTTATCAGAGGAAAAGAAAAAGATTGGCAGTGTACGCAATTGCTCGGAAAAAAATTGCGTTAGCAAAAAAGCGGCGAAATGCCTCAATCATTAAAAAAGAAGGAATCACATATGAACGGGGTGGTTTTTAATAATATTTATTTACAATTATCATATGAACATAAAATGAATGTTTTATAATTTCAAAACAATTGATTAGTGCATTTGATATACATTGTAATATTTTAATACATTTAATTTTAATGTATTTATTTGATAATATGTAATAACTTAGAATATATTACTGTCTTAAACTATTGACTATGACCTAAATTGCAATATATGTAAGAATGAAGGCCAAGGTTTAGTTCTTTCATGTATTTTTTTGACTTTCAAAAGTTTAAACGTTTTTCACGACTTTATATTTTTCATCGTGATCATATATATAAATGCTAAGGCTTTTTTGTATTCATTATAAACCTTTGAAACTTTTCCTGGTTGTTTTGCATAAAATGTTTGATAATTCTATGGATAGCTTAAGGATTTATATGAAGAGCTATTTTTTAAAAGATCCATAAAGTTAGATATACGTTTTTTTTACTGGTTTGTATCACTTCATTCCATTTAATCTTAATTAATTTCCTTTTTAATATGTGCTAATTCAGCATGAATTTTGCATTAAAAATGCTTAGTACAACTTGAATTTTAATATATATTAGAATGGATACTATATTTTAGCTCTTTCAATTATTTTTTTTATTTCAAAAACTTTAAACTGCTTTTTCTCATCTTCTTATTTTTCACGATGATCATGTGTTTGAAATGCTAAGGTTTTTTTTTTTTATATTCACTATAAAATTTGAAACTTTTTCTGGTTGTTTTAAATAATATGTTTGATAATTCTGTGCATGGAATAAGTATTTAGAGGAACAGTTATTTTTTTAGAAATCTATAAAGTTAGATATAGCTGTTTTTTTACTGTTTTTTATAGTGTCTAAGAGAAAAAAAAATTCTAAAAATAAAAGTATCAATTTTAATACTAATCCCATGCACAGAATTGTGGGAAATACTTTCAGGAATATCAGGAAAAAAAATGGATCAAAAATACTCAAATTTGTAAAAGTAGTAGGAATTTTAATAACTTTAAATAATTTTAAAAATTTAAAATTATTGTTTGTTTAAAAATAGTATTTTGCTTATGAAATGTTTATTACAGATGTGTTCGAATACAGTGCATGTAGTTTTATTCTTATAACTATCTAAGTAAAAAAAAATGTGTACAGGGTACCGGGTCCCCTTAAGATTTTGCCCCTTCCTCTGTTTCCTCTCTGGTCCTCCAGACCCAGAGTCACGCGATCGTTTATACCCAAGAGTTTCTTTCCTGCTCATTTTAAGCTTTTTACTGGGTTCTGTCCAAAAGCCAAGTGGTGATCTGATAAGTGGTCTGCGCTTATCGGTCTTAACTGTGTGTCTCTCACCATGATCTTTCTTAAAACGTATCCCTTTTTCCTCCAACCTTGTCTTAGAAATATGTATTTCTATATTTCCTTTCTCGTGTGACGGGCGCACGCGTTTTTTTTAACATGTCCTTTCGGTTCTTTAGGGCCAGAATTAATGGCAACTCTTAACCAACCAAATCCAAGAAGTGAAGCGTGAAGGAAGCATGCAAATTAGGTATTTTTTAAATATGAGAACTTACAGTAAGTAAGGTGTGGCAATTTGAGGAATGTAAACATAATCCGTGGTTCAAGTGTGAAGAAGTTTTTGAAAACGTTACGTGGCAACTAACAGAAATTATATGTGATAGTGATCCATTAAACTTTAGAATTTGGCTGATTCTAAGTCAAAATATATCCTTGCACTCGGTGCTTTTAGAATTCAGGAAAAATTTTATTTCTCCCATTGGGAACATAGTGAGCCACATGTGGTATTGTTACGTTTTTCTCATTACAAAAGGGAGAGAGTAAGGGTTGCTGTGATTTTTAGACAGTATTAATTCCTCGAGTAACAAAGATTCCAATACTTGGCGCCATATTATATCACAATTTTTTTCTGAGTTCATGGTTCCCCCTTTTAATTGATAGACCTGTAATCTTTCAAATACATATTTGTATTTTAAGAGTATTGTGAATTTGTAAGTATGCGCACATGACTATGTTTTAAAATCAGTTCTAAAGTTAAATATGTGTTCTTGATTTTGATGAACATCATTTCAGAAGTACTAAGAAAGTAGAGAATTTTTATATATGATTATTATGTTTATCTATACTAGAAATCTTGTATTCTACGCAAATTGCTAAAAATATCTTATTCTGAAACAAAATTTTATTGCATCTACTGCTTAAATGTGACACAGATACGTGAAGGATGCGGAGCAATATAAGCAATTATCCCTTAAGTATACTCATGTCCATAAATTACGGATAATTCAGAATCACACAGAAATTGAACTCTAAAATAAAAATTTCAAACTGTAGAAGTATCACACATCTGGAAGAAGAATATGAAAATTATAGGAAACCGCCAGTTGGCGCGGATAGTACGTCACAATGACGAGAGTGTAAGAGTGGGGTATATAAGGAATGGTGGCAAAAAAGAAGTACAATTGTTCACAAGCGCTTTAAAGCCTTTCAGTGCAATAACCGCATAGTTATGGCACAAATTAAGCATTTGGATGATTTCGTACATGATAGAATTATTGGAAGACTGGATTGTGGACGTACCCAGCTGGAAGAGGAACTTGGAATCGCCCAGAGTGTCATCTCCAGGCTTTGGCAACGATTCCAAGATGAAGGTAATGTGCGTAGATGTTACAGCACAGGTCAACCCCCAGTTACAACGCCGAATGAGGATCAGTATATTTGGCAGTTACTGCCAAAAGAAACAGGCGGAGCACAGCATCAGACCTGTCTCGTCAGCTACCGGTACGACACTTTCAAGGCAGACCGTGTACAGACGCTTAGAGCACATTGGTCTATTTACTCTACATGCTCGTAGGCCTGTCAGATGTGTTCCACTTACCGCAACTCACTGTCGCCTGCGATTAACCAGGAGTAGAGAGCATGCATTGTGGACAGCACAGCAGTGGTCTTATGTGGCGTTTTCCGACGATTCCAGGTTTAGTTTGCAGTCTGATTCTTGCCGGACTTTAATATGGAGAGCACCAGATACCCGTTAGCACCAAGAAAACACCATTGAACGATACCGTTACGGTGGTGCAGGAGAGCTCGTTTGGGGAGGAATTATTATTTGTTCCAGAACTGACCTGCATGTTCAGAGTGCAATGATGACAGGCCACATCTATCGGGATTTCATTCTGGAACAACATGTACGTTTGTTTCGGGGTGCCATGGGAGCTGAATTTCTGTTTGTGGATGACAAAGCCCGTCCTCACCGTGCAAACATTGTCGACGAATGCCTTCAATCGGAGGATATCACCCGTATTGATTGGCCAGCATACTCAACGAACATCAATCCAATAGAGCATGTGTGGGATATGCTTGGCCGACGAATTGCTGCTTGTCTACCCTCTCCCATCTGTCTACCAGAACTTTGGAGGACATTGCTTGATGAGTAGTGTAATATTCCCCAGGAGTGGATGAAGACAGTGCTCTGCACCCAGTTAGATTTTTTAATGCAGTGCTAGTGCCATCTGTTACGAAATGTGGAAATTAAAATAATTGATTGCCTTGCTATTTTTGTATTCATGTATTAGTCGAACGATTTTTGCGGAAGTGCTTTTGCGTATTATTTACATTTTCAATAATTTTTACTTTTGGTTTCTTGTTTTTTTTGCTTTATTTTTTTAATTGTTTGTTATCTTTCTTGTTAATTTAATTAGTCAATCTGTTTTTTTAATTTTCTGTAATTAATTTTTGCATACTTATTGTTTTCTGAAAAAAAATTGCATAGTAAAAGAACTTCAGCTGTGTATATGCATTATGGAAAAAAAGAATTCCAGCACTATAAAGACTTGAGTAAGATAAACTAAATTTGGCAGGCGAGTTTATACATCTGAAAGATGACATGGGTTCAAATTTCGCACCCTGCGCTCAAGTGTGACACTAGTAGAGTCACTCAGAACTTACAAATCAGGGTTGCTATAAATGAATACTGTAAAGTGTTTGAAAGTTATTTGTCTATGCAATTTTGTTCAAAGGTGATGTTAGCCAAGATTGCTAAAAAGAAATCAAAGAAGCCATTATAAACACAGCACACCTCAGCCTAAAGAAGACCGGGAGGTCACGTGGCACTACTGAGAGGGAAGACTTCCGTATTCGACGTATGGGCGAAATACGATCTGCAGTGGGTAGGTACCACAGTGACAAAACAAACAGTTAGAAATTGGTTACTTCAAGAACAGCTACAAGCCAGGAGCCCTATAGCGTGCATTCCACTGACTCCAAGTAACTGTCATTTGCGACGCCAGTGGTAGCAAGTCAGAGCTCATTGGTAGACGGAGTGTAGATCTTTTGTGTTTTCTGAAGAAAGCAGGCTCTGCCTTAGCACCAATAAAGGCTATGTGGTGTTCAAAAGGAGGACTGGGGAACGCCAGCAAGCAAACTGTCTACGGCAGAGACACACTGTACCTATACCTTGAGAAACGGTCTAAGGCGCAATTTCCAAAAAATAACTGCAGGAGCACTCTCGTGGTTATCCTAAACGCACTGACTGCAAATTTGTACGATAGTCTGGTAATTCAAACTGTAGTACTGACATTAAAGAACAGCATCCAAGACGGAGTTTTCCAACAGGATAATGCTCGCCCTCACACCAGTATTGTAACTCAGTGAGTTCTACAGAGTGTTGGTATTTTACCTTGCCCTGTGAGTTCAACAGATCTGTCTCCAATTCAGCACATGGGAAATTTTATTGGATGACAAATCTAGAGTCATTCGCAACCAGCGCGAACTGTCCCAGTGTGGACACAAAAAGTACAACAAGCATAGAACTCCTTACCACAAAGTGACATTCGGCACCTGTATGACACAATGCATGTACGCTTGTAGGCTTGCATTCAAGTAACCCCATGCCGCGGAGGCACTATACATTTACAAACATCCATGCCTACACTGCGAAAAACTGGTATTCAGAACGAGTACAAAATACTCACTTTTGACTACGTCACATACTCAGAATGGCTCCGATGCAAACATATTCAAATTTGAGAAAAGAGCATTACCATTTTTGAAAACAAATACATACTCATTTTTGAACCTGTAGCTGGATGAAATTTGAGAATGTAATGTACTCAATAACGAGTTTATAATGGGTCAAATATGAGTATGTATATTATTTTTTTCGATACTGTTGTATCTAATACGAATTTTTAACATATATCAAATCAAATTTAAAGGATTCTAAATATGTCATACCCAAGTTGTAAATTTCATTTTTTCCATCTTATATATTATTTAATTTAAATTTATGAAGTTTTACCACTTAACTTTGAAAATCTAAATTCATTTTGTATTTATTGTGTTACAAAAATGTATTTGCATATCATCGCAAAAGTGCCAACGTTCAAGACAATTCGCCATGTCTCGTACGCGCTGAATTAGCAACAATATACTTCGTTTTATATAATGTCGCCAATATTTTTGCGGTGACACGCAAGTTCCAACAAAAATATAATTTTTGGTTTTAAAAATGCAACTGCTTTATGATCATAAACTGCATCATTTTTGAACTTATACCTCAAATTTAAATCTTTGAAAATAATGCAATAGTTAAACAAATGTGTAAGCAATTTGGTTCATTAAAAGTTATATTTCTAGAAGCAATATTTTGTTTCTTTAAAATTCTACACAAACAGAAAATTACATTTTATTTAAAATCAGCCCAATAAGTATCTTGGAAACATTATTAATTGTTTTCGAAACACTATGATGAATAACAGACTTTTCATATTAAAAATTTCTAAACATAAAGTAAGACAGGAATATGTTCTGTACTTATTATGTAACATGAAAAAAAAAACTTCTAAAACTTAGAAACCCGAATAAAATAAGTCTATAGGCCCCCAGGTGAGTAAGTATTTGTTATATCTATTTTGTTTAAATCATTACATACACAACCTCTGCTCTCAACACTCATCAACCAAGCTACTGGGACTCCCTTTTAATCCATCCAGATGGAAATAAAAATGCATTGTAATTTTTGTTACAAATCAAGCTCACTTTTGTATTAACTGATTTTGTACTCTATCACCAAAGAAAACAAATATTGTAGTTTTTAAGTTAATGTTTTTTTAAATCAAAAATTAAAATATTTGAAAAGTTAAGTCCTTAGAAAAATGTTAAAACAACTAAAACAGTAGATTTTTACATTTACAAAACATTTAAAATGCACAAATTTTTAACCAACTGGAAATAGTTTTTAGAAAAGTTTTCAGCGCCCATTTAGAAGAAAAAAAATAACATCTAAGAACCAGTTGATCATAATCTAGCCATTTTACTAGTGTACAGCATTTTTTTGAATGATTCACTGTAAAAAAGAAAAAATAAAGCAAACCAAATCATACCTTAGAAATATTTATTCTGGAAATTGTACACATACATATCAGACATTGAAAAAAACAAAACAACAAGGATATGAGTGTGATTTTTAAAACAACATGCCTTCACCCATAAGAGTTATATTTTATTGAATTTTTTTTATCAATATCTATAAATATAATCCATATTATAGTCAACTCTATTCTTATTTGTATAGCATTGCTTAGGTTATGTTTTAGTCTAATATACATCAAATTATTTTAAATATAGAAAGTTTTAATGCGTAAAGGTACATAACTAAACAATTTTTTTACTTTTATCAAATCAACAGCATGTCTTGGGAGTTACTAAATATGAGTAAAAATGCCTTTCAAACAATGTTGTTTCAAGTGTTTTAGAGAAGTTTTCAGTGCCCATTTAGAAGAAAAAAATAACATCTAAGGACCAGTCGAACCATAATCTAGCTATTTTACTAATGCACATAATTCTTTTTTAATGATTCACTGTAAACAAGAAAAATAAAACAAACCAAATAATATTTTTGAAATATTAATTCTGGAAATTGTACACATACATATCAGATATTAAAAAAACAACAAGGATATAAGTGTGATTTTTGAAACAAGACACCTTCATCCATAAGTTATTTTTTATTGAATATTTTAATAAAAACTATCTATCTATGTATATATATATATATATATATATATATATATATATATATATAATCCATGTTATAGTCAACTCCATTCTTATTTGTATAGCACATAACTTAGCTTATGTTTTAATGTAATATACATCAAAAAGTTCTAATGTGTAAAGGTTCATAATTAAACAGGTTTTTTTACTTTTATCAAATCAACTGCATGTCTTGGGACTTAATAAATATGAGTAAAAATCATTTTCAAACAATGTTGTTTCAAGTAAATTACTTGTTAGGATACACGAGTCATCTAAATTATATACTGAAGAATTTAAAGATGGCTGGTTCTGAGAGGAATCTTAAATGTATCTTCATTATAGTAAAATCTCTGCAAATGTTGTTCATAAGTATATAGTTTTTAAATGACTATAAAATTTAGCATAACATATTTAGCATTATGCTACCCCGTATGACTGTTTTGAATATGACAACAAAGACTACCATGGGAATCAAATGGTCTTTGGCAGAAAGTGCAAAATGTATGTGTTGTTCTTTTGTGAAATCACTTCTACTACAGTATCTTGGGACATCACATTTATTTATATACATACGAAAATATTGATCGCGGATACTGCACACAGCAAGTTTGACCCAAAAGCACACAGCGAACGGTCAGCTCGTCAACCTCGTAGAAGGAATGCGCGGGAGTGAAGGCGGGAAAAAGAGCGCGTGGGCGGATCACTCAGTTATCCTTCCGCCAGAAAAAATAGTTCACTCGCCTCACCCCAACATACCCCTCCTGCGAGTGATACATTTTTTTCAAACAATACAAACATTATAGACATATACACAATACACATAAAATATAACAATTAACACAGTGACATAAAATCAAGAGAGTAATGCAATTTTTTGCATTGAATATTCCAACTTTTCTACATTCATGGCTTTCGTAAGGAAATCTGTAATTAAAAATTCTGTTTGGACATATTCTAATTTAATTACAGTATTTTCAATTAAATCCTTTATAAAATGAAAACGTAAGTTCATATGCCTTGATTTATTTGAAGAACGGGTACCCTTAATCCACTGAATTGCTGCTTGGCTATCTGAATTTAAAGTTACAGCATTATTTATAAATTGTTCACATTTTAATTCAGTTAACAGATTTACAGTCCAAATTATATATTTACAAATTTCAGAAATAGAAAATAACTCTGCTTCACATGTTGATAAACTAACACTCTTTTGTTTACGACATTTCCATAAAATTAATGAATTACCTAGTAAAACTACATCTCCAGAAAATGATTTTCCATTTTCTGCATTTCCCCAACTAGCATCTGAACTAGCATTTAAAATACCAAATTCATTTTCATAAAACAATTTTTTATCATTTGAGCCCATCAAATATCTTAACACTCGTTTAGCCAAATTGTAATGTCTCTTCTCTGGATTATGATTAAATTGGGATAAATAAGATATTACAAAAGAAATATCAAGTCGAGTTCTATTAGCTAAATATAAAAGTTCACCAATTAATTCCTGAAACATAGTAATATCAATAAATTCATTTGTAGAGGGAAAAATTTTGTCTTCCCCCTTCACAATTGGAGTTTTCACACTTTTACAATTTTCTAAATTATGTTTGACTAATAATGAATTAATGTAGTCACACTGGGATAAATAAATACCATTTTCACATTTTTCAATTTCCATGCCTAAAAACTTATTAGTTTTGTTTTCAACCACTTCAAATACATTTTTAATCTTACTAACAATATCTTCATACATTTTATCATTGTTACAAAAAATAGCTAAATCATCTACATACATACATAATATAAGAACACTTTGATTAACAGATTTAATAAAAACACAATTATCAGAAGCTAATTGTTTTAAACCAAAATTTTCTAATTCACCCTTTATTTTCATGTACCAGTTTCTACCAGACTGTGGCAAACCATAAATACTCTTTTTTAATTTACAAACTTTATCATCTCCAATTAATTTTTCATAACCAGGAGGGGGTAGCACATACACCGTCTCCTCTAAATCACCATATAAGTATGCAGTTTTTACATCAAAGAAATTAACATTTAACTTTAATTTAGCTGCAAGTGCAATTAACAATCGAAAAGATTCAATGTTTACAACTGGTGAATACGACTCTGAATAATCTATGTTTTTAGTTTGATTAAAACCAGCTGCTACAAGCCTTGCTTTGTATTTTTATATTTTTCCCAGCATCATCTTGTTTTTAAGCTATATACCCATTTAGTTTTTATTAATTTTGATTTCGCAGGTTTTTGTACAATTTCCCAAACTTTATGTTTATCTAACGAATATAATTCATTCTCCATTGCTAATTTCCAATTTTTCCAATTAGCACTATTTTCTGCCTCAAAATAAGAGTTTGGTACATTATTTACCAAATGGACAGACATCAGCTTAGATTTTAGTCTTTCCGATCTTCTAACAGGGATTTGATTTTGCACATCATTCAATTCAAGTACCGGAATTTGGATTCTGCCTGTCCGAGGTGATGACGTGGTCTGAAGGGGAATTGAGATTTATCATTCTCAATTGCTCCAGGTCCATTATTTATATCAAAATTATACAACACTCCATTCTCTGTATTTTGATTAATTTCGTTTCTTTCTTGGAGAGACTTCAAAAAACGAGTCAATATCCCATGTTTCATTTTCTATCTCACCTAAATAATTACTACCTTTTAAATATTCATTAAATTTAACTGATCTCTCCTCAATTACTTTTTTATTTTTAATATCATAAATTCGATATCCCCTCCTTTCTCTAGCATATCCTAGCATAATTCCACGTCTTCCTGGAACTTCAAATTTATTTCTCAATACTTTCGAACGTGAAAATAGGCCACACAGCCAAACTTTTTCAGATAATTTAATTTTGGTTTATTACCTGTCCAAATTTCTAATGGGATTTTTTTCTTTCCCTTTTCGTGGTGTAACATTAGATACTTGAGTACTACAATTAATAGCTTCAGCCCAAAATTTTAAAGGAAGTTTACTTTCATATAATAAAGATCTAGCTCTTTCTAGAAGAACACGGTTGGCTCTTTCTGTCTTGCCATTTGATTCACTATTGTATGGAATAGTTTTTTCATGAAATATTCCTGAATTAGCCAGGTAAGTATCTAGTTGTTCATTTACAAATTCTAACCCATTATCAGTTCTTATCTTTTTAATACTTTTATCAGTTAAATTTTCATATTTGGCTTTAAATTGAGAAAATATATCAAACACTTCATATTTATTTTTTAAGAAATAAGTAAAGTACATGCCAGAAAAATCATCTACAATTACAATAAAATATTTTGCACCACCATGCGATTCGATATTAATTGGACCACACAGGTCGGCATGGAGCAACTCAAGAATTTGTGATCTTTGATATATATCAATACTATGATGAGTTTTTCTGGTTACCTTACTTATATCACAAGTTTCACATGTGAAATTATTTACATTATCAATATCAATATAATCTTTCATTTTAAGCATATATTTACAATTTAAATGACATAACCTATTATGCCAAATTTCATAATTATTAGTAGATTGGTCAGAAATAAAACACTCAGAATTATACATAGGTTCTAATTTAATTTCTAATCTACCATTATTTTTAAATGCTTTAGTTATTAACTTATCATTTTTATCATATATCAATACACAATTATTTTCTGATTTAATCTTACAACCTTTATCCATTAAACATGTTACAGACAGTAAATTACGTCTTAATTGAGGAACATAACTGACATCAGTAATTGTTAGATTAATAGAATTACAATGTTTTGTACTCACAGTTTTAGCTGAAACTTTTCCAGTTCCTTGGCTCATCATTTTAGAATTTTTTATCGGCTAAGTAAATGCCCATCACTTCTGGACTAATATTTTTGAACCACACAGGTTCTTTAGCCATATGACAGGATGCACCACTATCCAGAATCCAGATATTGTCACAAGGTTTTTCTTCTCGATGGGAAGCTGTAAATACGTGTCCATTTTTAGACGAATTGTTTCTTTGGCTTGTACTTGGAGAGTTCTTGCTTCTATAATAACAGTCCTTAGCTAGATGATTTGATTTTCTGCAAATATAACTTTTCATTTTTTCTTTTACAATAAAATGCTTCATTAATTCCATCCATGCAAGTTTTAATTGGCAAGTTTAAAGTTGCTTCTTCTTCCCTTAAAATTTGTAATATTTCATCCATGCTTTTTCCTCTTTGCGTTTTCAGAATATCCCGCACTTTGGAGAATTTTCCATTTAATCCTCTAACGGTATGGTAGACCAATTCCCTCGGCGACACATCCAGTCCAAGGGAGTGACACTTAGTCGAAATCCCCCGCGCTCTTGCAATATAATCTGCTACAGTTTCGCCATTTTTCATTCGGATGTTCTTGAGTTCATTGCCCGCGTCAATTTTTCGGTCTTCACCTTCGCCCATGTAAGTCGCTCTAATTTTATCCCACAGCACTTTCGCGTTGTCTTCCGCCGCGAACTGTAAGGCTTGCTCATCTGCGAGCGATAACTTAATGTATGCTATTGCATCTGAGTTTTCGTAATCCAGTCCATTTCATCTTTACGGGTAAAGGTCTTCAGGTTTCTCCTCTAAGATTAGAGGCTAATCTTTTTAAGCTAAAAGGGCAGCTTTCATCTTAAGCTCCCAAATAAAATAGTTCGTTCCGTTTAAATCGGGAATAGTTATCTTATCCGTTGTAGATAGAAAGGTTTAAACGTTCACAAAGTCAACTAACTCGTCACACAGATTAACCACGCTCTGCTACCACTTGTTGTTCTTTTGTGAAATCACTTCTACTACAGTATCTTGGGAC
The DNA here is from genome assembly GCA_019973935.1 of Trichonephila clavipes. Taxonomy (NCBI): domain Eukaryota; kingdom Metazoa; phylum Arthropoda; class Arachnida; order Araneae; family Nephilidae; genus Trichonephila; species Trichonephila clavipes. The sequence continues at coordinate 139,077 of BMAU01011548.1, forward strand.
ATCACATTTATTTATATACATACGAAAATATTGATCGCGGATACTGCACACAGCAAGTCTGACCCAAAAGCACACAGCGAACGGTCAGCTCGTCAACCTCGTAGAAGGAATGCGCGGGAGTGAAGGCGGGAAAAAGAGCGCGTGGGCGGATCACTCAGTTATCCTTCCGCCAGAAAAAATAGTTCACTCGCCTCACCCCAACAGTATGAAATTTGTAAATTATTTTTTATCCATAAAATATATAAAAAAGAAAAAATCAGAACTATGTGCAACAATTTTAAATAAATAATGAATTGAAATATTAAAAATGAAAATTTAGCTTAGAAGTAGAAATGAAATTAATGCAAATTAAAAATAAAGCATTCATAATTTACAAACAAGGTAAAAGATTTTAAAAAATACGATTTTCTAACGTACACATGAAGGCATGTCTTGCTAAGTGAGAATCAACATAACACTGTTCAGCTACACAAGGGCTTTTAGCGACAGACCTCATAATTTTGAACCATGGTAAAGTGATGGGGACGACACCTGTGCTGGCACCCCTCCTCTTCTAAAAAACCACACCAGCAGGAGGACATTTGAGCACTTGACTAATTTAATGTGCATCACTCCCCTACACGGCAGTGCGGGTCTTCAGCAGCACTAGGCTCGAACTCAAGATACAACAGCCATGAGTCCGTTACCTTGACCACTAAGCTACCATGTCACATTTATAAAAACTACCGTTCAAAAAATATCACACATTGGAACAATATATACATATAGGGAGCTAATGTGTTATCAGTACCCAATGTGCAAAATGTCTTTGGGATACGGTTTTGAAATCACTGCAAATAAGATTTTGAAATCCAAGAAGGTGGTCTCGCACTAAGAACTCAACATGTTAGTAATTGAAAAGAATAGCTTATTCCTGACAAAAGAGGAATTACATTAATTTTAAAAAAAGCAAAAATGTAAGTACTATTATTGTAGAAAACCGGTTATAGAAAAATATGAGTACCAGGATTAAAAGAAATAGAACACAAGGTATTTAGAAATGCTGGGAAAAGCAGAAAAAAAATGGAAAAATAATAACTGTTAAAAGCTAAAAAAATTTCAAACCCAAAAAAGAAATCACTATCACGATGTAAAAAAATTAACGGTGAAATGTTATAAAGCCGCGCGATTCTCTCTTTAAATGTTTTTTTTTTTATATATTCGTGAGATTTGAATATATTGAAAATAATTTGAAGAACATTTAAAAATACATCAATTAAGAATAAAGTTGAAGTAAAATTACAATTTTTGCAGCCGGTGAAAAAAGAATTATTTCCGATAGATTTACTATTTTGGCCATGCAAATTTACATTGCAAACATCTGCAATAAAATATACAGCTGTCAAATTATTTAACCTGTCTGGAAACTATTTTCATTTTTCTGCCATACTTATCACATTTCCTAATGGCCAAAATAAGCAAAATCTCAATCAAGAATAAGAATTTTTTTTAAAAAAAAAGATTATTAGAAAATAAAGTGCAAATTTAGTAATCTTTTAGTCCATAAAAATTGAAAGTGGAGCCCTAATATTCTTTTATTAACAGATTTAGCAAACACCAATAATATTTGAAATATCCATTTATGAATAACTGACAGAAGACTAAGACTACAATCTAGACAGCAGGAAACATGGAAATGCTTGTTTGTGGGAAAAATCTACTTAAAAATGTCTGAAATTAATAAGGATACTGCCATAAATATAAATTAGTAAAAAATTCATTCTAATATACTATAATAAAAATATCAAATAATATACATTATAAACGTTAATAAAATAAAATTACGAGGATAAAATTTAAAAAAAAATATAGTAGAAAAAAATAATGATGGCAACCACATAACCGAATTGTAATGTTATCGCCCAACTTGACAATTGTCAACAATTGGTACATAGTGTACCGATATCAAATTGGAACATCAATTTCAATACTAAAACGACAAGCTCTCTCCCTTTTTCTCCAACCTGAAATCAAGAATCTGATATGTATCTCATTTATTTTCATTCAAATAAACAAAACACTATGGTCACATTACAAAATGTGTGTTGTGAATTAAAAACTTACTTTTTAAGTGAGCTTTCTGCAGTGACATAAACATACAGCCCCATATTGTGGAGGGAAGGGCCTACGGGCATAAAGCTTGACAGCCGCCAAGTACCTACTCCTTTGTAAAATGCAACTGGGAGGCCCAAATGTTCTTCGTTATGCCACTGCCTTTCTACACTATGTTATAAAGGTAAATCTGTACTTACATATTATGGCAACAAAAAATGTTCAAGATAACTCGTCTTGACAGTATTAATTTTGCATGTGGCCCCGTATGCGCTGAATTGGCAATCATGTGTTTCATTTCATATAATGTTACTAAAAGGCTATGATAATATGTATATAAGTACTGTGTTAAATCTAATTTAAACAATGCAGATTAATTAGTAATAAGACAAAATATCCATTAAATATTAGTACTAAGTAGATAAAATTTTTATTTCATCACCGGTATGATCATGGGACTCGAAAGTGGAAAATACAATCACATATAAGATACCGTATTCTGTGAAGTAATCATGGTCCTGAACAGATAAATAAAAGTGTAAAATATACTTCATCGGGTTTAATGTCAAGAATCTGATATATATCTCATTCATTTTCATCCAAATAAACAAAACCTTGGTCACATTAAAGGTGTGTTATGAATCAGAAAATCAATATGTTGTGAATTAAAACTTTCACTGGGATTGTGGCTTTTATTATTATAAGTAATACCAGTTTTAATAAGATTTTTAAACATATCGCAATAGTTTTTCAATCAAAGCTAAGTATTATGTTCATGAGAGTATAGCCTTTCTGCAGTTGCGTAACGTACACCCCATATTGCGGGGGCTCAAAGCCTTACAGCCGCCAGTATACCTACCCTTGTAATCCAACTTGGAGCCAAAATGTTCTCTGTTACGCCACTGCACTATGTTTTACGATAAATCAGTACTTAGTACATATTATGGCAACAACGTTCAAGGTAACTCAACAAGTCGGTAATATCAATTGTTGTGTGTGTGCTGAATTGGCAATCTCATGTGTTTCGCGTCATATAATGTTACCAAAAGGCTGTGATAATATGTAAGTACTTTGTGATAAATCTTATTTAAACAATGGTGATCAATTACTAATTAGCCAAAATATCCATTAAATATTAGTAATTAAGTAGATTTAATTTATATATATACTTAATATCTAATACCAAAAGTAAAAAATAATTCTTGAAATATACTATGTTCAATTTTTTACTCATTCTGTACAGTTAATTTTTGATTCTTTCAATATTCGAAAATGAGAGCGAAAAATTTGTAAAATAAGTGTATTGAAATTGCCTGTATAAAAACTTTTAAGACATTTTCCATAACTTAATTAATAAGCTAAAAAAGTACTTTAAAAATTTTCAAGAAACTACATTCAAGGCATCTTCTACTAACTGTGATAATTGATAATAGCTTAATACAATGTTCAGTAAATTGGTAAAACCATATTGTACATACTGAAACATGTTAATGCTACAATTCATACAAGAAAATTTTACTGCAAAACAATAGTTTTATTTATGTAACATAATGGTTGACCACCTTTCAAAGCAGAATTTGAAATGGGGTTTTAGTAGTTGGCTATGTGTCATGATATAGATAAAGCTTTTCACTTTGGGTTAAAGTGTAGAATAGGAGCCCTTGGATCCGGAATCGATCGCCAAACAACTTAATTTAAATGCATTACTGATAATTTGATAAATACTTTTATTTCTCATTTTTTTTTTTTCTTTATTTGCATTGTAAAATTTCACTGTGATTTATTTCTCTTAACACCTATCGCTAAATTAAGTTGTTTGGCGCTAAATTCGGTTGCTGAAGGTTATCCTCAAGCAAGAACTCTCTCCCCTATTCTATACTGAAACCAG